>JALGBA010000116.1:0-327673 GCA_023970755.1 Azemiops feae | reverse complement strand
CTGTTGCCGTTGGTATGCTTTCTAGCCACTCCCCCATGCTCGTTCTGGGCCGCACATCCAGATCCGGTGTCTTAGATGCCTTTCCATTGCTGCTCCCCTCCTTTCCATCCCGTTTGTCTGCCCGTTGTTCTTGTCTTCCACTATCTATCCCTATTAGTCCTATTTCCTCCGGTTTCCTTCCACGCTTGGATGTGCGTGCGCACAGCCGTATCCCATCCCTCTGCCCCGTCTACCTACGATCAGCTGGGCTGTCTGCCGGCTCGCTCCTGAATTCACTCCATCTCATCCTTGCAGATCCTATCCTTCCTAATGCTGTTACCGTTGGTGCGTTTGCCAACTGCCTTCCCGTGCTCCCCCCTCCTTCTTATCCCGTTGATCCACCCGCTGTACTTGCCTTCCACTATCTATCCTTCTGGGCCCTATTTCTTCCAATCTTTCTACGTGCCTGGATGTGCGCACGCACAGCCGCATCCTGTCCTTCTGCCTCATCTGCCTACGCTCAGCTGAGCCACCTGCTGCCTTGCCCTCAGTTCCACTCTCTCCCCTCCTTACCAATCTTATCCTTCCTGGTGTCATTGCCCTTGATGCGCTCTCCACCCCTACCCCCATACGCATTTTGGGTTGTATGGCTAGGTCCGGCATCCTCAATGCCTTCTCATTCCCGCCCCCCTCCTGTTGGTATTGGTCCACTCGCCAATTCATGTTCGTGGACCCTGGTTCCAAGTCTCTTGGAGGTTTCTCCAACATAGTTGCAGGGGCAATCTTTGCATCTGATCCTATATATCACAGAGGATCTCTCCCCAATGGGGAGTGGATCTTTTGGGTGCATAATCCTGGCGCGTAGGGTCTGGTCAGGTCTATGGGCCACCCTTAGATTGAAGGGGGCCAGCAGTCTGGCCGTGGCCTCTGATACACCATTGATGTACGGCAGAGTTGTCCGTGCCGGTTGCGTTGATGCCACATCGGCTTGTACATTCGCGCGTGGTCCGTATGACCTGCTATGACGCCTAATAAACTCAACCGGGTAGCCATTGTGTCTACACACCCGGTAGAGATACCTCCTTTCTTCCGTTTTGGTCTTATCTGTATTGCAATGTGAGCCAACCCGCTTGAATAGAGTCTTGATACAGCTGACCTTATGAGCCACCGGATGGTTGCTTCTGTAATGCAGCATCCTATCTGTGTGGGTTGGCTTACGGAAGACGGCCGTTTGTAGGGACCCATCGGGCTGTCATTTAATCCATACATCCAGGGAGGCCAGGGCGCCTTCATTTTCCTCCTCTGCAGTGAATCGGATGTCAGGGTAAACAGAGTTCAGTTTGTCCATGAAGCTGGTTTTATCTTGTTTTTTAATCATCACAAAGGTGTCATCGACGTATCGAGCCCAAACTTTGGGGCGGTACCTCGTCATCACCACCCTCTCTAGTTGTTGAAGGACCGCCTCCACTATGACACTCGAAATGGGTGACCCCATCGGTGTCCCTTTGGTTTGTTCATACATTGTTCCCTGGAAGACAAAATATGTTTTGAGGCATACGGTTATTAGTTGTACCAGGTCCTCGGTATGGAGAGAGTCCTGCTGCTGTCCTTGTCCCTCTTGGAGGCGGTCCCTCAGTACCGTGACCGTGAGATCTTGTGGAATGGAGGTGAAGAGCGAGGTGACGTCATATGACACCATTATTTCGTCATTCTCCACCTTCAAGGACTTGATCTTCTCCAGGAACGCCTCTGCCGACTTTACAGTGGTCTCATTGTTGTCCACTAAATAGTTGATTCAGCCACTTAGCCATTTGGCCAATCCCGAGGTTGGGGTGCCTTTAAATGAAACGATGGGCCGTAGGGGCACCCCTTCTTTGTGGACGTTTGGCAGACCATAAAACCTGGCCATGGCCGAATCTCCCGGGCGTATTCTCCTTAGGGTGTCTTCATCGATCTTTCCTAGACGCTTCAAGTTGTTAAGAAGCTTATTAATGCGGTTCCTGAGTGTTATTGTGGGGTCCTTGGTGATGACTTTATAGGCCGTGGTGTCATTAAGTAAACTCTGGGCTTTACTTATATATTCTGCTCTGTCCATGATAACAGTGGCCCTGCCTTTATCTGCTGGCAGGACGGTGATGGTGTCATCTTTCTTCAACTGTTCCAAAGCCTCCTTCTCCTCCCTGGACAGTACCTGGCAGCATTGGTGGCCCATCAATAGGCCCGTGACGCGTTGCCTGATGGAATTTTTGGCCTTGTCCCCAGTCTCGATGCGTTGAATTGTGGGTTCCAAGGCTGCTATGAAATCAATCGCCCGTGCATCCGCCAGGTTGTAGCCTGGATCGCGTTCCAGTACGGTGGTTTGCTCATGGGTCAAAGTTTTCGAGGAGAGATTGTGGACCAGTCTATTGGTGTTTCTTTGGTTGTCGAGCGCCCGCAGGGTATCCATCTTGCGTTAGAGTATCATGGATTCCTGCCGGCTCACTCTCACGGTTGCCTGGAGAGTCTGCAACTCTAACGCCTGGAAATGTTGGCGTGTTAGCTTCCTGTTGCAGCGTTCGCGGCAGGCCTGGATTACGGTTCTCATGGCTCCTATGCGCATATGGTGGTCATTAATTAGAGCCCGTATGGTGCGGCGCTGGAATTGGCGAACCACCAGCTGGCATTCCATGGAATCAACCAGGGGTTTCCTTCTCAGTGACTTGGGGGGAAGATTGCCTCGGATGCAATCATGGAGGAAAGCCAACTTGCGGTAGCAGATGGTTATCCATCGTGCCAGTTTCTCCCATCTCCTAGCGTGGAGCAATACTGCTCTCTCGTAGTTGTTCTTGATTATACTAAAAATCCGAATCCCAGGTATACACATATTGTAAACCAAACAAATATTGACGATCACCAGGATAACAATCTTAAACAAAGACTGTTTAATTTACAAAGCTAAGCTTTCATCGGCCACACTGCCGACATCGTCAGAGCATAAAATGTGAGATTTGGGAGTCCGTTCTTATATGACTGGCTGTTTCTGCGCCCGGACCCTCGACCTAGTCATCGGTCTGCTCATCAGCATCGGGCGCCTCGTTCTTAAAGGGGCCGCCTCCAAAGTTGTCCTCTCCCCTCCAGTTGCTATTGTTCCTTTGGCATGTGTGTTAGTGCTGGGGGATTGAGTGTCGGATCGCTCCTGCTCATCCTGCTCAGCGCTGAGGGATCGAGTGTCAAACCGTTCCTGCTTCTCCCCCCCCCCATCTCCATGGCCCCGTTCGTCTTGGTTTGCCTCCATGTCCCTAAGCTACACGGCGTCTTCCTATTCGCCAGTCCTATCATTTTCCTTGCTCGTGTGCAAACATCTGGGGATTGTTCCTGTCCCTTACTCCCCTCTTGTCTCGCTGTCAGATGGGCCCCTCTATCTGTTGGTGGGTTGTCTATCGGGCGTGCTCTTAAGGTCGCACCCCCGCTTGTTAGACGTGTTGGGGAGAGATCCTCTGTGATATATAGGATCAGATGCAAAGACTGCCCCTGCAACTATGTTGGAGAAACCTCCAAGAGACTTAGAACCAGGGTCCACAAACATGAATTGGCAATTAAGAGGCAGGAACAACACTCACAGGTATGGACCCATATGGCCAACCATGGCCATGGGTTCGACCTCGCTAATGTGGAGGCCATATCCCGAGATGCCACCAAGGGAGGCCGCCTGCTCAAGGAAGCCTGGATGTTGGATGAAAACTCCACCAACCGACATATAGAGCTTGGCCCTGCATATCAAATGTTGAAGGGGTGGGGAGGGCATTGCACCAACTGGCAACAGAGGCAACCAGCCCGCACTCTTCAGGACTGGAAGGATGGAGCAATGGAAGGGACTACTACGATCCCTGGAGAAAACAACAAACTGGAGGTGCACCTTACAGGCAAGACAACGCCCCAGGCTCAGCTGAGCAAAAAAGAAAAGGGGGGGCGGCCGAACGCTACCAGACAACCAACCCCTAGGCATTCACATACAAGGAGGCACAAGGGTGACGAGTGGAAGAAGAACAGGGGAAGCCCACCCCATAGATCTCCCAGACGCACACAGTCCAATCCAGCTAAGACGGGGGGGAGGAGGGTAACGAGCAGGAACGATCAGATAGCCAACCCCGCGACACACGCACACATACAGGAGAAAGGGGGAAGAACTCCAAAGTGCCGGTCGGATGACCACCCCCCGAGCAGTCACACACGCGAAAGAGGGGTAGCGGGGCTTGGGAGGAAGAGAGGGGCACCAGAGATACGCCTTGTGAAGGAGTGGGCGATAGAGACACGGCCACAGCCAGTGACGAAGAGAGCAACGAACATCGTGTGCAAACCGCGAGATGACTATTTCCTGCGCTCCCGCACGCGCGCCGAGGAAATTACACGTCTAACAAGCAGGGGGGGGAACTTAAGAGCACACCCGATAGACAACCCACCAACAGATAGAGGGGCCCATCCGACAGCGAGACAAGAGGGGAGTAAGGGACAGGAACAATCCCCAGATGTTTGCACACGAGCAAGGAAAATGATAGGACTGGCGAATAGGAAGATGCCGGGTAGCTTAGGGACATGGAGGCAAACCAAGACGAATGGGGCCATGGAGATGGGGGGGGGAGAAGCAGGAACGGTTTGACACTCGATCCCCCGGCGCTGAGCAGGATGAGCAGGATGAGCAGGAGTGATCCGACACTCAATCCCCCAGCACTAACACACATGCCAAAGGAACAATAGCAACTGGAGGGGAGAGGACAACTTTGGAGGTGGCCCCTTTAAGAACGAGGCGCCCGACACTGATGAGCGGACCGATGACTAGGTCGAGGGTCCAGGCGCAGAAACAGCCAGTCATATAAGAACGGACTCCCAAATCTCACATTTTATGCTCTGACGATGACGGCAGTGTGGCTGACGAAAGTTTAGCTTTGTAAATTAAACAGCTTTGTTTAAGATTTTATCCGGTGATCGTCAATATTGTTTGGTTACGATCTGGTATACCCGGGATCGGATTTTTGTCATAATCACGAAAACAATATATATATATATCTATCTATAATATATGATATGGCTGTCTGAAAGTGTCTGCAGGAGCCTGGCTGGGGAGAGAGAGATTGGGACAGCTGCTGCTGGTTTTGGGCGCGGCAGGCGTGGACAAGGGGAAAGACAGAAAAGGAAGGAAGGAAAGGAGAGTGGGGGTGGTGGCTGCTCGTCGGAAAGGCCAGGTGAAGACAAAGAGGGGTTGGAGGTTTTAAGCTGATCCCTTCTTGTGGAGGAGGAGGGAAAGGAGAGAGTGAGAGAGAGTGAGGGGGTGGAATTTTACTGCTTTCTTTCGCAAGGGGGATATCCCAAGCGGAGGCAAGAGACAGTGTGTGGAGAAAGAAAGTTGCTGGGGCTGTTAACCTCAGTTTTTAATAATAAAGGATAAGGGGGGAGGGGTTTGACACCGACGGGGCCTGAGACTGAAAGAAGCCACAGAAGAGGAAGAGAGGCTGCTGCTGCTGTGAAGACTGAAGGCCATCCGAACTGTGATTATTGCTGCTTGTGCAAGTTTTAGACATTGTGGGGAGTTGCCCTGGGGGGGCAAGCCATTACTGCAGCACGCTGACTGCTTTTGTTCGTGTTTTTACTGCTTCCTGGAGCCGGGGGTTTTCCCCTCCCCACTTGTTTCCAATGAGAAATCATTGACTATTGCTGCTATGACAGCCTGGGGCTGCTAGACACCACCACAGCATTGACTATTGGGACTAGGGGCTGGTCATCTTTGTTCCTGGAAGTCCCTTCTTGATGACAAGAGCCTGCTGCCTTCTCACTTCGCGTGAGCCTCTGATAGAAGAGACACTTTACTAAGACCTAGAGAGCACAGCTGCAGAGCTCGACGGAGGGGAACGGGGCTGGGAGGGCCTGGGCTTTGGCGGCCTCCGAGGGGGTAACACTACATGTGGGGTGCTCGTCCGGGATTCCCTGCCTGGCCCCTCCCCTTAGTAAGGAAGGGTTAGTCTCGTGTAGGGATATGAGCCAGGAGAACAAAATGGACTCTAATGTGGCTACCAGGTGGTGCGAAGAGCAGAATAGTGAAGTAAGGACAAGCGTGGTAATCGATGTTCCTGGTGATGTTTGGTCAGAGGAGCGAATTTTACAGACATTGAGGGGTTTTGTCCCGGACCAGAGGGTATATGTGATAGATACGAGGGTGGATCGGGATTTCCCCCATTTTTATGTACTGTTGGAATGGAAAAAGAGCATTCCGGAGTGCTTTCAGGTTAAAAGTTTGCAACTGGCAGAAGATGTCAGAGTGGGGGTGATTCTTCCTATTGCATGGAGCACACCTTTGACCAAACCACTAGGCCAGAAGAAAGAGAAGTGCGTTTCCCCACCTGCAGGGATAGCTGAAGTGGGGTTCACACAGGTGGGGGGAAGTTTGACTTCCGTCCAAAACCTGATGGGGGGTTATTGCGTAGGGGCTGGATATAGGAAATTACATACTTTTTCTGGGATGCAATCGGTGCCAGAAGGGGAAGAGGAGTATGAAGCTTGGATGGAACAGGCCATACAGGCAGTTGAGGAATGGGATATACCGGACTCCCAGAAAAGACAATGGGTTAGAGAGAGTTTAAAGGGCCCTGCTGCAGAAGCCATTAGAAGTTTAACATTGAGTCGGGGACAGTTTACCGTACGTGACTATCTCTCTTTGTTGCATGATGAGTTCGGGTCTGCTGAGACGGTCTCTAGTTTACTGTTCTGGTTGGAACATATGTACCAGAAGAGGGGTGAGAAGCTGTCCGAATATATAAGGCGCCTGAATAGATTATTATATCAGGTAGTGGAGAAGAGGGGATTGGATCCAGCTGGGGTGGAACAGGCCAGGATAGAACAACTCTCCCGGGGTGCTTTGGCTTCAGACCCTGTCTGGAGCCAAATAAAGGTTGAAGCTAGAGGGAACGCTTGGGGGTATCACGAGCTTATAAGGAGAGTGCGTGCATCCGAGGTAGTGGAGGAGGCTAAGGAGGCGACAGCCGAGTTGCCGGTAGGACAGCCCTTAGGCCCAGGAGTGAGGAAGGCCAGGGAGGAGGATGACCGGATAACAGCGATGCAAACCCAGATACTGGAGTTAACCAAGATAATAGCCTCCTGGACAGCAGTGGGTGGCCCACCCCTGAATGGAGGCTGGGTTGGGACAACTGATGGGAGGATGGGCCCACCCACCTGGGATAATAATCCAACGAGACCAGTGGTCTGTTACAATTGTGGGGGTGTGGGGCATTATAAGCGTGCGTGTCCAAAACCATACAGAAGACCAGGGAACCCAGTGCAGTCGGGAAACTGTCAAGGGCCCCAGTGAAGGAGCTAGCTGGGTGCCCGGTGATATCAGTCAGCCCCAACAAGAGAGGGTTCCCTTGGAAACCCTCATCAAAAATGGGAGTGATGGGAGTACCCCCTTCGATAAGAGATCCCCGTCCCCTTGAATTGACAGAAGCCGAAGCCATGGCTCCCCAGCAACAGGAGAACCAGGTGTGGGCTGGTGAACCAGACACTGGGTTTTCCAATACTGGGGCTCCTCAGCAGCTGGTGGGCCCCTCTCCAGTGGTGTCAGTGCAGGTGGAAGGTATTTATACTAAGGCCCTTTTGGATTCAGGTGCGCAGGTTACGTTATTATATAGGGATTTTTATGATAAGTATTTGACATATATGCCCATACAGGAATTGGGTGATTTGAAGATCTGTGGTATTGGGACCGAAAAATTTCCCTATGATGGATATTTACCTATACAGCTGATATTTGGGCCTTCTGTTGCTGGGTATACAGAGACCTTTGATACTCTGGCTATTGTGTGCACTCGTCCCCCGGGAGTTAGTCAGGGTTCATTGATTGTGGGGACTAACACCAGTTTAGTTAGGCGGTTACTCACCCCAGTCATTCCCTTAGGGAATGACCCAATAATGAGGGATGTTCATCCTGCACTGCAGACAGTATGTCAGGGTTTGGTGCGGGAGCAGCAGGCCCCTGCAGAGGGGGTGGGGTGGTTATGGAAATTGGATAGGAAAAAGAGGATAATACAACCAGGGGAAGTGGTGTGCCTGAGGGCCTCCGTTAAGTTAGATTGGGAGCAGCCTGAGCCGTATCTCATTCTTGAACCTGGCCCAAAGGGACAGAATGGTGGAGTGGAATTAATTCCAGAGGTAATCTCCACGCGGGTTTTACAACAAGAAAAAGGGCGGATCTCGGTTGGGGTTCGGAATATCATGGGCCTCCCTGTACGGTTGAGGGATGGGATGTTGTTGGGGCAGGTGAGCCCAGCTACTCCGATTGAGTCTCTGGATGGTAAGGGAGAGACGGAGGGGGAGGTTTCGATGGATCAGTTTTATCCCAAGAACACCCAGCTTTCTCTTGAGTGGTGAGAGAGAGCGAGAGACCAGCTTTGGAAGTGGAGACATTTATTCTCGAGAGACGATTTTGATGTGGGCTGTGCTAGGAGTGCCCAACATGAAATCCGACTGAGGGAGGATAAACCCTTTAGGGAGAGATCTCGGCGGATCCCCTTAATCGACCTAGATGATCTTAGGGAGCATATAGCAGAGCTGAAAAGGACTGGGGTCATTAGGGAATCCCGAAGTCCTTATGCTTCCCCCATAGTGGTGGTCCGGAAGAAGAACGGGACCCTAAAGATGTGTATAGATTATCGCACTCTTAACCGGAGGACCATCCCTGACCAGTATACAACTCCTCGGATAGAGGATGCTTTGCAGTGTTTGTCAGGGGCGAAGTGGTTTAGTGTGCTGGATTTAAGGAGTGGTTATCATCAGATCCCCATGCATCCAGAGGATAGGGAGAAAACCGTGTTCATCTGCCCACTGGAGTTTTATGAATTTAATCGAATGCCGCAGGGGCTATCAGGGGCCCCAGCGACTTTTCAAAGGCTCATGGAACGGACAGTGGGGGACATGAACCTGATAGAGGTGTTGGTCTATTTAGATGATATTATTGTTTTTGGTGAGACACTTGAGCAGCACGAGGAGCGTTTAGAGAAGGTATTGACAAGGCTCCAGGAGGAAGGGCTGAAATTGTCATTAGAGAAATGCCAATTTTACCAGCCATCTGTCACTTATTTAGGTCATGTCATCTCGGCTGAGGGGGTGGCCGAGGGGAAAGACAGAAAAGGAAGGAAGGAAAGGAGAGTGGGGGTGGTGGCTGTTCGTCGGAAGGCCAGGTGAAGACAAAGAGGGGTTGGAGGTTTTAAGCTGATCCCTTCTTGTGGAGGAGGAGGGAAAGGAGAGAATGAGAGTGAGGGGGTGGAATTTTACTGCTTTCTTTCGCAAGGGGGATATCCCAAGAGGAGGCAAGAGAGAGTGTGTGGAGAAAGAAAGTTGCCGGGGCTGTTAACCTCAGATTTTAATAATAAAGGATAAGGGGGGAGGGGTTTGACACCGACGGGGCATGAGACTGAAAGAAGCCACAGAAGAGGAAGAGAGGCTGCTGCTGCTGTGAAGACTGAAGGCCATCCGAATTGTGATTATTGCTGCTTGTGCAAGTTTTAGACATTGTGGGGAGTTGCCCTGGGGGGGCAAGCCATTACTGCAGCACGCTGACTGCTTTTGTTCGTGTTTTTACTGCTGCCTGGAGCCAGGGGTTTTCCCCTCCCCACTTGTTTCCACTGAGGAATCATTGACTATTGCTGCTATGACAGCCTGGGGCTGCTAGACACCACCACAGCATTGACTATTGGGACTAGGGGCTGGTCATCTTTGTTCCTGGAAGTCCCTTCTTGATGACAAGAGCCTGCTGCCTTCTCACTTCGCGTGAGCCTCTGCTAGAAGAGACACTTTACTAAGACCTAGAGAGCACAGCTGCAGAGCTCGACGGAGGGGAACGGGGCTGGGAGGGCCTGGGCTTTGGCGGCCTCCGAGGGGGTAACGCTACATACATACATACATACATACATATATATACATACATACATATATATGTCTTTAATGACTGCAAAGATATGAATCCCGGGCATATCTGTTCAATAACACAGTCCTCGATCTCCGGGAGAAATATAAACCAGCTGTTTATTGTTAAAAAAGTTTAAAACAATAAAACAACTATTTACAATATTAAAACAACTTAGCTTTCGCTGGTCCCCTGCCAGCATCTTCAGAGTGAAGTTTCGGGACGGATGGCCCTATCACACTGTCAATGAGTAAGCAATTAGGCTAGCAAGGTCTATAAAAGCTAAGTTGTGGACTATTACAACCAATGGGCCGATGACACGCTCGAGAAGCCGGGCGCAGAGGCAGGAGGCTATATAGGCCAGCTCCCAGAATGCCTCCCACTCCAACTCTGAGGACGTCCGTAGTTTGGCGGACGAAAGCTAAGTGCTCTTTTATCTACAGGCCTGTTTATATTAAACAGCCTTGTTTATTTTTATCCTGGTGTTCGCCTTTTTTCTTGTAAGAATTTTATCAACATGTGTATTCCCAGGATTCGCATTTTTAGTATTATAAAAGACATATATATATATATATATATATATATATATATATATATATATATATATATATATATATATATATATATATATATATTCAATTTTATTTATTTTTATTTATTTTTATTTATCTTTGTCAACAACAAACAAACAAAAAATTGAATTTGTAATGTATCGCAGTTGCGACTTGAGCCTGTTTAATGCCCCTAGTTTGGGGGGCGGCAAGGCAAAAGTGATTATGAAATATGACTGCAGTATGGCAGTTAAAATACCAAGGTGCATCAACCCAAAAAACTTTCTATATATATTCCCTTGGTTCGGCTGACAAAAGAGGGGAGGAGAGCTGGTAGCCTGGTGGTTAATACACTGCCTAGCATGCAGGCTGCCTAGGTTCGAATCCCATAGAGGGTGTGGCTTGCTGAGGAGGGCAGAAAGAGCCCGAAATAGCTATCCAAGTCTCCCATTTAATTCTTTAACTCTTTGTCAACAAAAAAAAAAATATGAATTTGTAATGTATCGCAGTTGCGACTTGAGCCTGTTTAATGCCCCTAGTTTGGGGGGCGGCAAGGCAAAAGTGATTATGAAATATGACTGCAGTATGGCAGTTAAAATACCAAGGTGCATCAACCAAAAAAACTTTCTATATATATTCCCTTGGTTCGGCTGACAAAAGAGGGGAGGAGAGCTGGTAGCCTGGTGGTTAATACACTGCCTAGCATGCAGGCTGCCTAGGTTCGAATCCCATAGAGGGTGTGGCTTGCTGAGGAGGGCAGAAAGAGCCCGAAATAGCTATCCAAGTCTCCCATTTAATTCTTTAACTCTTTGTCAACAAAAAAAAAAATATGAATTTGTAATGTATCGCAGTTGCGACTTGAGCCTGTTTAATGCCCCTAGTTTGGGGGGCGGCAAGGCAAAAGTGATTATGAAATATGACTGCAGTATGGCAGTTAAAATACCAAGGTGCATCAACCAAAAAAACTATATATATATATATATATATATATATCTATATATCTATATATATATCTATATATATATATATATATATATATATCTATTTAGTATGTATATATCTGTATATATGTATACATGTATATATATGTATATATGTGTATATCTATCTCTTAGGGGGAGCCTGGAACCCCCACAAAGCGCGTCCCCGGGTGGCGGATTGGGGGGCCCTACCCATTATGGCTTTTATACTGTAATGGCGGGTTGGAGGGAATCAAATACCTCTCATGGACCAACAGGCCTGGTGAGTGGCAGCTGGCTCCCCAGTATCGACTGAAGGCAGAGACCATATTGGTTGGAACGGATTCAGAAGAACAGCGCATGGTGTGGTACAGCCACTTGAACAGTGTGTGCACAGCGGTGTAGAAAGCAAAGGGAAGACTACTACACTATATATTTCCCAGGAAAATCATGTTAATGGCGGCAAAACCTAACAATGGCCCCGAGTACGGGCGCCCCTTAAATGGGGCAGGGGTGCTAAGAATCTCCCGGTCCGCTAGAAGCATGATAAACCCAAAACTACGAATTTGTACGTGGAATCTGAGAAGCCTATATGAAGCTGGGAAAACACACAACACTATCCAAGAAATGTCCAAATACAATATCTCTATATTGGGAGTGAGTGAAATGCGCTGGCCTGAAAATGGAATGTGTAGAATAGGAAATTATACTATCTACTACTCTGGTGAGAACAGCAAACACCATCGAAATGGAGTAGCTATAATCGTAAACAATCGTGTAAATAAATGCATCAAGTCCTTTATTTCTGTATCCGATAGAGTGATGATGATCCAAATAAATAGTACTCCAGTAAATATGAATGTTATACAAGTTTATGCTCCCACAGCTGACAGTGATGAGGAGGATTTAGAGAAGTTCTACGAAGATATAAGCAGTGTACTGAAAACCCTAAAAAGTAATGATATCACAATACTCATGGGGGACTTCAATGCAAAAGTGGGAGAAGGAAGTGATGCTCCTGTAGTTGGAAACTTTGGCTTAGGAACCAGAAATGGTAGAGGTGACAGATTTGTAGACTTCTGCAAGGAACATAGGCAATGTGTGATGAATACTTTTTTCAAGTTGCCAAAAAGACGCCTCTACACTTGGAGATCACCAGCAGATACACGAAATAATGTAGTAAGGAACCAAATTGACTATTTTACAATAAACAAAAGATTTATAAACTCAGTAAAATCAGTAAAGACATACCCAGGTGCAGATGTACCATCCGATCATAATCTACTACTTGCTGAAGTCCAGCTGAAACTAAAAAGGATGAAAAACCCAAACCCTGCTAAACCAAGAATCAACAGAGACTTCATCATTAAACATAGAGGGAAGATTAAAGAAGAACTAGAAAATCATTTAAGGGAAACCAACAACCTGAATGATGATGATGTAGAAGTGAACTGGAATAAATTTAAAAATGCAATAGTAGAAGTAACAAACTCAAAACAGAGAGAGGGGTACCACAAGAAACAACAGTGGATGACGGAGGAAATTCTTCATCTCATGGATGAAAGAAGATCTTATAAAAATAAAAACAAAGAAAAATACAATGAATTGCAGAAAACAATTAGAAGAAAAATTCGACTGGCAAAAGAAAAGTGGTTTGCAAAGAGATGCAAGGAAATAGAAGAGACAGAACGTATGCATGATAATTTCAATTTACACAAAAAAGTGAAAGAAGCAGCAGGCCTCTACAAAAAGAAAACCAACAACTTAGTTGACAAAGAGGGGAAAATTATCTTAGATGAGGATGAAAAACTAAAAAGATGGAAGGAATATATTGAATAACTTTTTGAGGACACTAGGGATGATATAGATATGGGAAGTATAACAACTGGACCAAACATCACTATGGAGGAGGTTGAACATGCAATAAAAATAGCAAAAACAAGAAAAGCCACAGGACCTGATGATATCCCAGTAGAAATTTTAAAATTGCTGGAAGACAATGGGAATTTTTTTTTACTGCAGCTCTTCAATCAGATATACAAAACAGGAAAGATACCAAATGATTGGCTAAAATCAACCTTTGTGACAATCCCCAAAAAAATAAATGCAAAGAAGTGTACCGAATACAGAACAATAAGCTTAATGAGTCATGCCCTGAAAATATTCCTGAGAATAATTCACAAAAGAATATACAACAAAATTGAAGAGCGTCTAGGTAACACACAATTTGGTTTCAGAAACAATCTTGGTACACGAGATGCGCTATTCAGCATTCAAGTTCTTGTACAGCATTGTAGAGATGTCAATCACAGTGTTTACATGTGCTTCATTGATTTTGAAAAAGCATTTGATAAAATAAGACACAGCAAACTATTAGAAATCCTGAAACAAGTGGGACTAGATGACAAAGACATCCAAATCATAAAGAATCTATACTGGCATCAGGTAGCAAATGTGAGACTAGGCCAAAAATACTCAGCTGATGCAGAAATACGAAGAGGGGTCAGACAGGGATGTATTCTGTCTCCACTGTTGTTCAATATCTACTCTGAGTCAATCTTCAACAAGGCACTGGAGAACATCGATGCTGGCATCAAAGTAAACTGTGTTTGGATCAACAATTTAAGATATGCTGACAATACAGTTCTGCTTGCCAGTAAGCATGAAGACCTTCAGCTCCTCATCAACAGAGTCACAGAAATATCTGAAAAATATGGCTTGAAGCTTAACACCTCAAAAACCAAGATCATGGTCGTCAGCAAACAACCCGTTAATTTACCACCAATAAATTTGGAAGGAATAACATTAGAAAAAGTTGAAAGGATCACGTACCTCGGTTCTAATTTACATGAAAGCTGGGACATGACCACTGAAGTAAAGACAAGGATAGAGAAAGCTCGAACAGCATTCTTCAAAATGAAAAGGTCTTCTGCAGTCACGACATAAGCCTAAGATTGAAAATCAGGCCTGTAAGGTGTTATATTTTTTCTATCCTGCTCTATGGAGTAGAGAATTGGTCTCTGATAGAAGGCCACCTGAAGAGACTAGAAGCATTTGAAATGTGGATTTACAGGTGGCTGTTATGTATAAGCTGGGTTGACAAGATCAGAAATGAGGAAGTGATAAGCCGCCTGGGAAAGCCAAGGGAAATCATCAAAACAATTAAAAAAACGAAAGTTAGAATATTTTGGACATGTGATGCGAAAAATACAGAAAAATACAGCATACTCCATTTAATCCTCCAGGGAAAGATTGAAGGCAAATGAGGTCCAGGCAGAAGAAGAACATCATAGCTTCAAAATCTAAGGGACTGGTTTGGACAAAACTCAGCAGCACTTTTTCGTGCGGCTGCTGATAAAAACAGGATCGCCAACATGATCGCCAACGTCCGATAACGGATATGGCACAAGAAGAAGAAGAATGTATATATATGTATATATGTGTATATATATGTATGTATATAATTTTTTACAATAACAATCTTTAGTGCTTTGTGAACAATGTGTTGTCTGGGTTTATATATTTAAAAACAATCAATAATAATTAATTTCTATAATTGATCAATATGTTAGTTGATAATATATTTCCTTGATCCTCTCTTCTTCCAGTAATATTCTCCTTTTGTCTACATTAAACAAATATAATTGTTAATGCTTTCAATACATACAGAATTGGGTATAAACATTTTTCTAGTATTTGTACATATAACAATAACATCAACATATAACATCTTTTCTAATCAGCTTATGTTTCAATTGTATTTATAGAAGTCATCTTATTAAGTCATTATATGTCCTGTTTTCAAGATTCTTATTTAAGCTTAATTTCCCCTCAGTATTGAAACCACTCTTATCAGTCATAATTTTCTCAAAATTCATTACCTTTGAATATCCAAACTTTTCATTCAAATACACTGTCGTGGAAAAACCCAATGAAAAAGACAAGAGACAGCAACACAAAACAATTATTCTTACTTTAAGATTCAGAGGTTTATTTTGCTAATAATTTGGAACATAGCAAACATAATAACACAACATCACTTACATTAATAACTCATTGCAATGAGGTCCAATGACATAGCAATTCCAATAAGGACAGCTATAGGCCAATGGCAAATCAATCAGGTCCAGTCCCAACTCTTTATACCCTTTCCCTAACAGCCACCCACAGATGGACACTATCTTGCAACATTTACGAAATCAGTTCCTTGTTCTTTCTTGCTGACCATTACTTTCCACATACACCCGTGTACATCTAAAACCTCCATTCATCTGCTACTTTCAGTTCCCTATTTCCCACGGTTACAATGTTCTTGTTCCAAATATACTTATAAAACTATCTACTTTGCAAATTCATATTGCGCAAATTGCAACAGCTCAGCAGATTACAAATAGTTCTCTTGCATTATGAAACCATCCTAGTTAGAGACTTTTTGGTTCAGGTCTTCTTTGTGGGGTCTTCCTTATGTTATTTAGGCCTTAACAAATCTAAAGAATTGATGGGCTATATTTTCTGTTTCCCACAGTCCCCACTTCTTGTCTGTAAGGACAACACAAAAACAAGTCATTATTCTACGCATAAGCATCCTCATACTAAATAACATGAGCAATTTCCTATTAAACCAATTTTCCTCCATTTAAGATGGAGGAGGGCAACTACTTTGATCAGTGAGCGTTCCAGCAGTATAAGAACAGAAAGGTGTTAGACAGGGCTTCCGGTTCCGGATCGCGACACCAGCAGTCGCACGGAGAGATCTCTCTCTCCCACCGGCTGGTTTCCCTTCGTCGGTAGACCCTTAATCGGGTCGAAAGTCGCCCCGTAGAGGCGACCACCGCTAGAGGAGGCTCCTGCTCGACTGGGGAAGAGCGGCGGCTCTCCCCAGTTCGAGCTTTCTCCTTAGGGCCGCCGGAGGAAAAGATCGCCCTTCAAAATGGACGATCACTTCGTCGCACCAGCTGAAAGCCAGAAGAACATCTAAGCGAAAGAACCCCCGTGGAGAATTCGGGTGAGACCTTTCCTACCCCCTTTTTTTTTTCCCTAACTACTTTCCTGTTAAAAGCTTTCTTTGAACTATTTCCCTGTCGTGAGGAAGCAGCGTTTGAGCAATGGGGAAAAACAGCGTTGGAAAAAAAAATATATAAATAAAAACCAGTTAATTTCGATACTATTAAATTTTGGAATACTGAGGGGACCTGAAAACATTCTATTCTTGACTATTATTGTTACAACTACGTATTCATTATTTTGAACCCTTTCTTCATCTCTTTCAACACGAAAAATAAAAAATCTATTATTTGGAAAGAAAAAAAAAAAGGATTTTCTGGTTTGCTGAGGACATCTTGTGTCGAAAAGTGGTACTGCAATTATATTTCTTTATGGCTGGGAATGGCTATGACCCTGAAAGAGCCATAATTACAAGATAACGATGCAGCTGGCCTAGTGAAAACTGAAGGTGAATGCTTGCTTATGAAGCAGAGCCTTCCTTGAAGATTAAAGATTAAAAAGCCTTATTACTATCGATATGGAACTTAATACACAACTGGACTATGATCTTATATTGGAAACAATTCTAGAAGCTGCAAAGGATGTGAGCTCCTATTTTCAATCTCTTTTCCCTACACTGAGAAAAACTGTGGAAACCACAAAACAAACTAATTTTATTCAACTTTCAACACAACCTATCGAGAAGTCTGATGACTATATAACAATTTCAACAGAGATGTCTGAAGCACCAATACCAACATCAATAGAGACTGATACTCAGATACAACCTATTGAAAATCGAGAAAAGGTGGATAAACAATTGGCAAATATAACATGGAATAAAACAGCTTTTACCATCCAAAGGCTATTAGAAGAAAGGAAAGAGAACTTTGACCAATTTGAAGCGTTAAAGAATATGGACCCCTTAATAGTGTGGTTTGATTATGTAGGAACCTCACTATGGAAACCATTATGGCACAGAAAGAAGCCTAGAGTTAGATTTAAAAATGTATTTTAAAGTCTTATTTAATGGGATTAAAAAGGCTTTGATTTCTTGACTGACTTAACAACTAATGGAATACGTGAAATTTTTAAGAGGATACCCTTTGTAATATTACTTTGTCTTAGATATGATATATATTGGAGAAGTAAACTTTATCTACTGGTTTAAAAAGATTTTTATAGATATAGAGGCATTGATAGAATATATATTTAAATTAGATAGAAATTTATTTGTTGGCCTGATATTTTTATTTTTATTTTAAGAGAATTATTTAGAAATAAAAGGAGAATAAGAGGGATGGGTGTTAAGAGAAAAAAAAAATGGTATCAATGAAGAAGATATGGGAATGTTGTTGTAAGAACAATATACCAGATATAATAACGTAAAAAAAAAAAAAAGGGCACCCGAAGTGTTAATAACATGTCTATTTAAGGCTAATTGAAATATAGTAATTGTAAGTTAGTAAAGCTTAAAAACAGGATTGGGATTTTTTAGAATTGAAATGTAATTGATATTTGATAGGACCGTTTGAAACTTATATAGAACTCATTAATGTGAATATGTAAAATTAAATGAGGGAATTAGAGAGGGAAGCTTGAGTTGAGCTATATATCTGTGATTGTCTTCCTTTTTTTGGATGTTTAATATACCCACCTCCATGGTGGTTCCTAAGCACCTTAATGTTATCCCTGTACCCCTATAAAATCTAATAAAATATATTTAAAAAAAAAAAAAAAAAAGAAAGGTGTTAGACAGGTTGAAAGGTCTGTAACTTTTTCATAGGAATAAATACTGGATCGCCTGTCGACAGAGTGACCGTTGATTGCATAAAAGATTTAATAGAGGGGGTACGTGGTTCAACAGACTTTAAAGAAGGAGTCCTAGTCCTAACATATAGGGAAGAACTGCGGGAAGCTAAAGCAGGCATAGACGTAGTAGTATGAGTATTAACTGTCATGAGGGGTACTGAGGGATTTTTAGGAACTATGGAAAGCAAACACCTTTTTATGATCACAAAAATTACATATAAAAGGAAAAGAATAAAAAGAACAGATAATAGAAACAACAAAATCTTTTCCCCTAGGCCAGAAAACATGTTAGAAATTACATCAAAAAATCCACCATCATTAAAGGATCCAAAAGAGGAATTAGGATCATCCTCATAGTCATTCACAGCCTGTCGGATTTTGGCAATGCTGTGAAATAGGCTACGATTGCCATCGGGAATATAGACACAGCATGATGAACCTATAAGCTTGCAAACTCCACCCTCCTTTGCCAGAATATAATTGAGGGTTAATCGATTCTGTAAAACAGTAGTGTGCATGGCAGTGAGCTCATAGCCCATGACCTCCAAACTAGAAGCTGTAGTATTGGCCACTCTTTCTAACAACATGGAAAATCTCTTACATTGTTCCCACAACATATTAATGCCCAATTGGGGAAGGATGGAACCAAAAAATCGGTTCCATCCACTAGCCAGGATGTTTTGTTTCTGACGGGAAGAAGGAGAAGGAACATGAAGGTCCTCTGGCTTTAACAGGGGCAGGAGTCCTGGAAAAATTGTACCCAAATAACAGCGGCCTATCCAGCCAGGGGGAAGTGTACGATAGGCTTGGTCTCCACAAACAAAATGTAAAACAGGGGGAGCAGTTACTCCAAAAATCACTTTCGAGGGAGAAAAGACAAATATTTCTTCAACAGAAGCTGTTGCTACTACATTAACAGGCATAAGATATGGAGGATTAGAGTTTCTTAGGGCTTGTTGCATCTTAATTATTCGAGAACAATTATAAAAAGAACACTCAGTAAAGTTCAAAATGCGGCAACATTTAAAAAAGGAACATCTGGGTAGTGTGCAGAGCAGGCAAAAAGCTCTGGAATATTTACCTGGGGGGGCTTGGAGTGTTCAGCTGTGGAGTATTCCACTATCTCTTGATATAGCTCATAATCATAACATGGGTATTTGTGCCAGGGATCAAATTTACAATTGTCATCATCTTCGGGAGCACACATCGTTTGCTTTGGGTTTGTTTTGAAGTTACATGGTCTAATTAAGGTGGAACCAGGATATTTCTTCCAACTGGTGCTGAAGACAATGGTAAAACTACAAATGCTACAACCCATATTACTAATACCTTGTGAGTACATGTTGACGCCATAGGACTCAATACAAAAATTCCCCAGTTCAGAATCAAGCAAAGGGAGGGATTAAGCAGCTGTGAAGGGGTTCGGGTTTTTCTGCCGTGGTTAAAAGGTGGTTGAATATTGACTGATGGGAAGCTAAGCTGGCTGTCAGCTGCCTTCTGAGAATACCAGGAACGTGGTATGGCTCTAGCAAATAAAGAGACCATTTTATCAGCACCCCCCAGCATAATTGCAGACCCAGCAATCAGTTAGTCGTGCTGAAACATGTGCAGCACGATAAGCTTCAACAAGGCCCAAATATGTATTGCTGGAGAAATCATCAGTTGCCATCTCTGGAGTTGGGTGGACATCTCTGCGTTTGCGCAGCATAAAGTCTTTATGATGGCATACTCTATGATGGCAAGGAGCTTCAGTGAATGGAGTGGGTGCTGTAGTGGGCTGAACTTCTTGAATTTTGGGACATGTAAGCCTATACAAATGGAGCACAGTAAAAAAAAGTAACAAGGCAGTGATTGTCCATACTGCAGGCATAAGACCTCTTCTAATACAGGCTGTTTCTTGTAGCCATCTTTGGGCTTCCATGATGCTGTACTTGTCTTATTCATTGATTGTAGGCAGAGATGAACTGATCTGTTGCTGGCGTTGCCTTGGTCATAGGTTATAAGGTGGGGGGAAGCAGAGGTTGCTAGCACTTG
Source organism: Azemiops feae (assembly GCA_023970755.1). NCBI lineage: Eukaryota > Metazoa > Chordata > Lepidosauria > Squamata > Viperidae > Azemiops > Azemiops feae. Next base: position 307,427 of record JALGBA010000116.1, on the reverse strand, counting down.
CTTCCTTGTTGGGCAAAACTTCAATTTTTGCCTTGGTGCAGCCGGTTGGTTGGGGCTGGTTGACTTCCTCGTCTGGGGCTGGTACTTTCTTACAGTGCAAAGCATACACCCAGGAAACAAGACCTTGATACTTTACAGCAGTATTGGTGTTCAGGAAGATCTGAAACGGGCCCTTCCAACGAGGAGCCAGGCAATTTTTTCACTGAAATACCTTGACAAGCACCCAATCGCCAATTGCCAAAGAGTGGCAGGGATGTAGAGGTTCTTTGGGAAGTGCAGCAATGACCTGTGAATGACAGTCTTTTAGAGTGGCAACAAGGGTGCAGCAATAGTCTAACATGACACTGTCCAAGGTATGGATGTCAGCCAGGTGTAGAAAGGATGGAGGAGAGGCAGGCATCCGCATGGGCCATCCCATCAGAATTTCATGAGGGAAGAGGCCAGTTATTCTAGATGGAGTCATTCTCACAGACATCAATGCAAGAGGCAGACAATCAGGCCACTTTAAATTGGTTTCATCGCATAACTTAGCCAATTTGTTTTTAAGGGTGGAGTTCACACGTTCAACCCTACCTGACAATTGCAGATGATTGGGGCAATGAAGCTTTTGATCTATTTGAAGAGCTTTGCATATTTCCTTAATTACCTGATTCGCAAAATGAGTTCCTTTATCACTGCCTAAATAGATGGGAATGCCAAAGTGAGGTAAAAATTCTTTGAGAAGTCGTTTGGCAACAGTTATAGCATCAGCTTTTGCACAGGGATATGCTTCAACCCAACCACTATACATACAGACAAGAACCAATACATATTCATAAGAACAACATTTAGGCATTTGGATGAAATCCATCTGAATGTGAACAAAGGGACCCCAAGGTGGTGGATGGGAGCCAGGTTGTGTGGGGACGGATCGACCAATATTGTATTGTTGACAAGTGATACAGGTAGAACAAATCTGTCTTGCCAAGGCATGTACCCCTGGGGCAAACCATTCTTTGTTGATAGCAGAGGACACTCCCTCCTGGCCAACATGGGCAGGCCCATGTTGGAGACAAACAAGATAAGGCAAGATAGATCGAGGGCAAACAGGGCGACCATCCGGATGACGCCACACTCCAGCTGAGTCAGGAGCACAGGAAGAGTTACTCCATACACGGTGCTCAGAGACAGGAGCAGACTGTTGGGCGGCTACTAAATGGGCAAGAGAAGTGGAGACGGAAAAGGATTCCAAAACACAGGCAAGAGTAGAGGAGGAGTCTAACGGAACAAGAGCCACTTTCCTGGCTGTAGCATCTGCTAACAAGTTTCCCATAGCAACCTCATCAGAGGAAGTCTGGTGAGCAACAGCAACTTGAGAAGGTAGTTGGAGTGCTTCCAGAAGTTCTTTGACGTATACTGCATTCTTAATTGGGGATCCTTGGGCTGTAAGGAATCCACGAAGTTGCGCTGATGCTATGATGAGACAGGTGTAAGAAACCGGGGCTCCAGCTTCTTAGCCCGATTTTGTTCGGTCCGGCAACCCCAAGGGGTCGGAAAGTTGCCCTGGAGGGGCAAGAAGAAGGGAAGCTTTGGGAGTCTGGACCAGACAGCGGTCGGTCCAAACGAACCGAGGAACCTCTTCAAACGGACGGAAGAAAGGCAGTCCAAGTCATCGTCAGCCAGGAAAAAAAGCGAGGAGCCGCAGTGCGCCGCTGAACAGCTGACTGTCAACAATGTGCTAAAACTGGGTGAGATTGTTTTATTCCTCTTCCTTATGGACTTGGAAATAGAGATCCCGATTGGAAAAAATTTCCAAAGCAAAGACCCCGGAAAGACCAGGGAAGAAGGGAGTTAAAAGCGGTGAGAAATTACAAAGAGGGGAAGGAAATTAAGGAATATAAAAGAATACTTAAAAATGGAATTCAGACTGACTTAAAGAAAAACTACTTAACCCCTAGGGTGTGGAAAATCTTTTTATATTCAATTTTTATGAGAAATAATTTAAAAAGAACTTTAAAAGAAAACTTTTCAAAAAACCTTCTAAACCCGGATATAGACAATATAGTGAATAAGGACATCTAGTGGTGAAAGGAGATACTACAGCAATACCAAATACTAAAAGAACTTGAAAAGCTCTTGACCTTGAATCAACACCTGGTGTAAACAAAGAGCTTTATATGACTTTACACTAGAAAAGACTCTCCATAATCATATCTTTTGACCCTGGATATAATTAAAACAGGAATTATTTGGAGACAGAGGGCTCTTTACATCTTTGAACTGACTGGAGCATCTGGATGTAGCCTAAAGTAGTTGGCTCATTTTATGGTTGGATTTTAGCCTAAGATAGTTGGCTTTTTTCCTTTTCCTTTTTTTTATTTTGTTTTTTGTCCTTGTGGATTTATAAACTTAATTGAAAAATGAGTGTACCAAATCTCACTAGACTTATGAAAAAAACTTCCTTTGTACCCTCGGTTGGAACATCTAGCCCAACAAGCCAGGGATCTATTGAAAAAATGTTGCAGTGAGAAAAAATAAATACTGCTCAAACTGAGATGCAAACTACATTAAAATTAATTCAAGAATCAATACAGAGAAATCATGAAGAGACAAAAAGTAACTTTGATAAATTAAACGAACAAATGCTGGATATAAAGACACAATTTGAGGCTCATCAGCAAATGATTGTTAAAAATGAACAAAGAATTCAGAGAATGGAAAATAAATCAGATGATATTGACAAAAAAAATGGAAGCACTAATGCAAGAAAATGAAAAATTAGAACAAGCAAATCAAAGCTTAGAAGAAGAAGTTGCAGCTTTGGAAATGGAGAAAGCTGTACACTACTTAAGATTTCAAAATATTCCTGAAGACAGAGAAGAAGATATAGCAGAAGTGATTATTAATTTACTGGCAGAGGCTTTAAAAACAGACCGAGCAGAGATACAAATGGAGATAGATTAAATATTTTGAATTAATCCAAGCTATCCAAGGAAATATAAATTACCCAGAGAAGTCCATGTAAGACTTATAAAGAAAACAATTAGAGATAAGGTACTGAGAAGAGTCAGAGATGAACCATTACAATATAAGAATAAATAAATTGTGGTGTTAAAGCAGATCCCTAAGAGAATAAGAGACATCCAAAGACAATATCACTTTATAATAATAATAATAATAATAATAAAGTTGGAAGGGACCTTGGAGGTCATCTAGTCCAACCCCCTGCTCAGGCAGGAAACCCTATACCATTTCAGACAAATGGCTGTCCAGTCTCTTCTTAAAAACTTCCAGTGTTGGAGCATTCACCGCTTCTGGAGGCAGGTTGTTCCACTGGTTAATTGTTCTGTCAGGAAGTTTCTCCTTAGTTCTAGTTGCTTCTCTCCTTGATTAGTTTCCATCCGTTGCTTCTTGTCCTGCCTTCAGGCGCCTTGGCTTCACTCCCTCTTCTTTGTGGCAGCCCCTGAGATATTGGAAGCTGCTATCATGTCCCCCTCATCCTTCTCTTCATTAAACTAGACATACCCAATTCCAGCAGCCGTTCCTTATATGCTTTTAGCCTCCAGTCCCCTAATCATCTTTGTTGCTCTTCTCTGTACTCTTTCTAGAGTCTCAACGTCTTTTTTACATCGTGGTGACCAAAACTGGATGCAGTATTCCAAGTGTGGCCTTACCAAGGCATTGTAAAGTGGTATTAATACTTCACGTGATCTTGATTCTATCCCTCTGTTAATGCAGCCTAGCACTGTGTTGGCCTTTCTAACTACAAAGCTAATTGCAAAAGGTGTAAACTTCAGATGGCTGATGCCAGAAGGGATCCTAATCAACTGGAATAATACAAGATATCGACTGGTCTCAGTTTGGAAGGCACAAGACTTTGATGAAAGAAATCAAGCATTTCTAAATGAAAGAGTACAACATCAACAAGAGGAGAGAAAAGGCCAGAAACAGACAGAAGAAACAACTGAGGAAACAACTATACAAACAGAAGAACAGAAAGAGAAGCTTGATCAAGAGAATGAGGGAATAGCAAGAGAACAGAGGGCTACGAGATCGACAAGACCTAAATATAAGTAATTAAAATGGAGAAAGAAAACGGAATTTTTTCAGTGAACATAAATGGACTAAATTCCCCATCAAAAAGAAATACAATTTTCAGAAAACTACAGAAACTAAATATAGATATAATTTGTTTGCAAGAGACACACATAAAAAGACAATACTACAAACTGTTGGAATACCAAAAAATTGGGAAACTATCACGCATCAGCGCAACAGAACAAAAGAGGAGTAGCTGTATATATTAAAGAGACAATAGATTCTAAAATGATTTATTCAGATGAAGAAGGAAGAATTTTGATGGTAGAAATATTTTTACATCAAAAACAAACACTGTTGGTAGTAATATATGCACCAAATAATAAACAAGAAGAATTCTATCAAAATCTCCATAGAAAAATAACAGAAATGGAGTATCAAAATATTTGTTTAGTAGGAGATTTCAACACAATAGTGGATGGGACATTAGATTATAAAAGTAGCAAAACAGGAAAAAGTGGAAGGAAAAGATTACCTAAGACTTTTTTTTTAAATGATAGAGGAAATTGTGGTACAAGATGTCTGGAGGGAAACTAATCCAGAAAAACTACAATATACCTTTTATTCAAACAGTCATAAATCCTGGTTCAGAATTGACATGATTTGGATGACACCTGAATTAAGGACAATTATGCAGGAGATTGAGATAGAATTAGGTACATGGGCAGATCGCAACCCTTTAAAAATGACATGGAAAGGAATACAAAAGAAATTAAGATGGACTTTGAATCAATCTATATTAAAAGAAAAAGAATTTATAGAATTAGCAACAAAAGAAATGGAGTTTTTCTTTAAAGAAAAAAAAAGAAGATACAACACTACAAAATATATGGGATACAGCCAAAGCATATTTTAGAGGTATAGCTATAACATATACGGGGGGGAAAAAACAAAGAAAAAAGACAACAATATATATTATTAAGGGAAGAATTTGAAAAATTAGAATTAGAACTGCAAATAAATCCACAAAAGAAAATACTGAAAAGACAAATGGAAACAATAAAACATAAATTAAATTTGATGGAATCAGAAAAATTGGCACAGCAAATTAAAAGAGCAAAACAATTTTTTTTTGAAAATGCAAACAAACCAGGAAGATGGTTATCTTACAAACTTAAAAAACAGAAGGAGAAAAAACTGATAAATAACTTAGTAGATGAAAAAGGCTGTTTACAATTTAAAAATGAAGAAATAAAAAAGATAATTAAAGAATACTGTAAGAAATTGTATGAGACTTCCAGTTCCGGATCGCGGCGCTAGCGGACATGCACGGAGAGTCGTCTCTTCGCCGTCCGGTTTCCCTTCGCCAGTAGACCCTGGACAGGGTCGAAAGTCGCCCTGGAGGGGCGACCACCGTTGAGGAAGACCCTCGTCTGACTGCGGAAGGGCAGCAGCTCCTTAGGGCCGACAAAGAAAAGATCGGCCATTAATATGGCCGATCACTTAGCCATACCAGTCGAAAGTCAGAAAAACATCTAAGCACAAAGAACCACCATGGAAGATCCGGGTGAGACCCTTCCTTTCCTTTCTTTACCCTAACTACTTTCCTGTGAACAGCCCCTGGAATTATTTCCCTGCTTTGACAGAGCAGCATTTGCTTACTTGGGAAGATAAGCTTTGGAAACAAAAGGAAAGAATAATTAATTCTAAAGACTATTTTTACTTTTGGATACTCTGGGGTCCCGGAAAAAAATCCCTATTATAGAATTTTATTATTCTATTTTTTAAGCTGGGAAATATTGTTTCTTTCTTCTTTTTTAACTGGATAAAACTTTATTGGCGTCTGGAAAAAGATTCCATAGCCTACTGGGGACATCTTGTGGCAAAATCTGACACTGCAACTGAATTTCTTCTTTGATTTTGAGGCTGGGGTTGACCTTCAAATTATCATAAAAGGGAAAAGATAAAGAATTTGAAACAGCTGGGTGGTGAAACTAACTGTTAGAAATTGTGGAGGTGGAGACTGGCTGACTGATATTAAACATAGCCTCCACTAAAAGACTAAAAGATTATTCTTAATCACCACTGAAATGGAGGAACCTTACCCACAACTTAACTATAATCTTATACTGGAAAAAATCCTTGAAGCTACTGAGCAAATGAACTCTAGTATGAAAGCTAAAGAGGTTATTCCAGAACTACAAATTGAACCCCAAACTTTAAATGATCAACCTACAGGCCAAGGAATAGCAGAGGAGGAACAGATCAACATCAAAGAGGCCTGTATATAACACCACGTACAACTTAATGAGATGGAGGAACCTTATCCACATCTTAATTACAAACTTATATTGGAAAAAAATTCTTGAAGCTACTGAACAAATGAACTCCAGAATGAAAGCTAAAGACGTTGCCCCAAAACCTCAAACTGATTTCCAGACTCCAATTGACCATTCTACAAGCCAAAAAATAACAGAAGAGGAACAAATCAACATCAAAGAGGACTTTACACAATTCTACGTACAATCCACTGAGAATTTTGATGACCAAAGAGTGACTTTAATTAAAGCATATGTAACTTCAAAAGCAACAGGAATTGATGTGCAAACACGATGTATTGAGAATTGTGACAACTTTGACAACAATTAGCAATCACAACACTGGACATAACCGATTATGCTACTCAGATGATAGTGGAAGAAGGAGAAGAGGAGCATGACCAGACTGAATTGATGATAAACATACTTAACCAAACATTGGGATTTGAATTATTGGGGCAACAACTGAATAATTACAAAGGAGCCAGCTCCTTTGTAAAATTGATAACTGGATGCTCTCCCTTGACTCAAATGATATGTGTAGGAATGAAGGGAGACCTATTTGATGATATAGAGGCTCTGTTATAGAAACCCACGTGGCACAAAAAGAAAGCCAGAGTCAGATTTAAAAATGGGATTTAAAATTTCACTTAATGGGTTAAAAAGGCTTTCTAGAGATATTGACTGATCTAATATTCAGGATTTAGGTTTATAATTGAGATGAAAACTATTGGTTAGATTATAGTTGGAAATTGTAATATGGAAAAGGTTTTAAATGAGGAGTTATTAGGATAAGAAATAGAATATATATGAGAAATAGAGTAAGAATGTATTTTTTGGAATATGTTTATTTCAGATATGATAATCACTCTGTAATGGAATGAGAACAAGGAAATGGATTGTGACAATGGAAGATATGATATTAGTAAATGAGGAGCTATTAGGACAAGAAATAGAATATATTTGGGAAAAGTAAGAATGTAACTTTTGGAACAATATCTTTATTTTAGATATTATAATTATTATGTTATGAAATGAGGGAAATTAGGGATACCCGAAGTGTAAACAACATGTTTATTCAAGGCTAAATTGGAATGTGGTAATTGGAATTAAGTAAAGCTCAAAAAGAGGACTTGGATTTCTATTAGTAAAATGTTTTTGATAATTGTATTGACTGATTGAATTCTATTTAGAAATGTATTGATTTGAATATGTTATATTAATTGAGGGAAATAGAGAGGGAACTTTTAAGGACTTTGTTTTTGGATAATTGATTACCCCATCACCACGTTGTTTCCTAAGCACCTTCATGTAAAAATTGAAAAATTAATAAAACTTGTTTAAAAAAAAAAAAGAAATTGTACGATATAGAAGAAATTTCACGGGAGAAAATGATTCAATATCTGGAAGAAAATAATTTACCAAAAATTTCAGAAAACTTTAAAACTATGTTAGAGGAAAAAATAACAATGATGGAACTAACAGAGGCTATAAGAAGACAAAAAAATGAGAAAACGCCAGGGCCAGATGGATTACCGGCGGAGCTATATAAATCTTTACAAGATACATTAAGTGTACCCTTGAAGGATGTAAGTAATGAACTTTTGTTGGAGGCTAAACTCCCAAATACATGGACAGAAGCAAATATTACTTTAATACCAAAAGAAGATTCAGATTTGACTCAGATAAAAAATTACAGACCGATATCATTACTAAATGTGGATTATAAAATGTTTACTTCAATAATAGCGGAGAGACTGAAAAGATTTTTAACTGAATTTATACATTCAGACCAAAATGGATTTTTACCAAAGAGACAAATTAAAAATAATCTAAGAGTTATAATGGATATATTGGAATATTATGAACTGCTCCCAGGGAAACAATTGGCACTAATATTTTTAGATGCTCAAAAGGCATTTGATAATGTTTCCTGGCAATTTATAATCCAACAATTAAAAATAATGGACTTTGGACAAAACTTTATAAATATGATTGAAACAATATATAATAAACAAACAGCGAAAGTTATTGTAAATGGAGACTACACAGAGAACTTTGAGATAAGAAAAGGTACAAGACAAGGATGTCCATTATCTCCATTGTTATTTATTTTAACTTTGGCAGTTTTAAGCAGAAATATTAAACAAGATACAGAAAATTAAAGGACTAGAAATAAAAGGTGAAACATACAAATTGCAAGAATTGGCAGATGATTTGGTATTTATTCTAGAAGAACCTTTGGAGACGATCCCTAAACTACTGGAGAAGATAGAACAGTATGGAGAAATAGCAGGACTGAAAATAAACAGAGAAAAAAACTAAAGTAATAGTTAAAAATCTCTCAGATAAGCAAAAAAAACAAATGTCAGAAAAAATAGAACTACAAATAGTTAAAAAGGTTAAATACCTGGGAATATACTTAACAGCAAGATGTTCAACAATAAAAGAAGATAATTATACAAAATTATTGAATCAAATAAGACTGTGTTAGAGTTTTAGAGCTTTCCAGCACAAAAATAAGCCCAAAAATAAGCACACATTCAAAATAAGCAGGAGGCATAGTTTAGAAAAACTTTATCTATAAAATATATATAAACATGATACATACAGTTTCATTCAGCTCTGGGGAACATGGTAGAGAACAACAAGTAACTCAGGAGATCAGGACACAGGGAGAGACTAAGACACGCCCACACCTAGGCTGGATCACATGCTTCACACAGCCAATACTGTGTCTTAATCAAAACAGTTCTCATTGGCTGGTTTGTTGCTATGGCTATTCCAGTTCATAAAATTTCTTACACAGTGACACTCCTCCATTTATGACTGGAATAGACATAAAAACAAATAATTTAATACTCTTCCCATGGTGTACTCCACCCAATGGCTTGGTCATTACATCTGCCAAATTGTCATCTGAAGAACAATGAAGCAAGCGAATTAGTTTACTTTTGATGGCTTCTCTGACATTACAATACTTAATGTCCACATGCTTGCTTCTACTTTTCTCTCTGTCACCTGTTGCCATTTTAATGCAAGCAGCATTATCTTCAAATACTGTTACAGCTTCTTTAACTTCTATGTTTAAATCCTTTAACAGCTGTACATACCAGGTTACCTCTGAACAAAGTTCAGACAGAGCAATAAATTCTGCCTCCGCAGTAGAAATAGCTACAGTTGTTTGTTTTCTGGACTTCCACCCAATTAAAGTCCCTCCAAATAATACCACAAACCCAGAATTGGACTTTCTGGTTTGCACATCATTGGCATAATCACTGTCAACATTAACATTTTAACTTTAATTCTTCAGAGACCTGTATTTGAAGACCCAAATTCACAGTTCCCTTCAAATACCTGAGAATTCTCTTCACACCCATCCAATGCAACTGCGTTGGTGTGGCAGTAAAGAGACTGTCAAAGCAAGAACATCCAATGTTAGAGTTTCATATGTCGGAACCATAACAGTGACTTAAGATGCTTACTGCACAAGCTATGTCTGGTCTGGACCACTGTGACAGATATAACAGGCTCCCTATTGCTGACTGATATATCTCCTGATCACAGGCTTCACTTTTGTCCTCGCCTAAAGTGTTGTGAAAATCTATGCTCATAGGTGTTGGAGCAGAATTACAATCCTTCATGTTGTATCTCTCCAACAGTTGTTCAGTTTTCCTTCTTTGACTGAGAACGTAGCCACCTTTCTCAGTTTTTTGTATCTCTACACCAAGATAGTTTTGTATTTCACCCAGTCTTTTCAAATCAAACTTTTTCTCCAATTGATTAGCAAATTCCTTCACCTGTGCCAGATCCTTTGCAATGAAGCAAAGATCATCCACAAATGCTAATAATTGGCAATCCCCACCGTGGAACCTTACGATATATATGCAACCATCAGCCTTACAACTGTTGAACCCAGTGCCACATCTAAACAGATGTTCCAGTTTCTGGCTGACTGCTTCAGCCCATGAATGGCCTTGTTCAGTTTATACACAGTGCCAGGCTTTTTACTTTCATACCCTGATGCTTGAACCATGTAAATTTCTTCCTCCAACTCTGCATTGAGGAATGCTGTGGTTATATCAAAGTGCCAAATTTTATGCCCACATGCCATTGCCAACGCTAGTGCCAACCTTATAGTTTCACTTTTTACCGTTGGTGCAAATACCTCATCATAGTGCACATTTTTCTTCTGCGAAAACCTGTGCCATTAATCTTGCCTTATATTGGACTTTGTTGTTGGGTAACACTTTCTTTTTGTATACCCATTTACATCCTACAGCTTTGTAGCGTTGTGGCAAAGTCATAGAGGTGAACACTTTATGTTCATCCATGGATTTCATTTCTTTGTCCATGGCCTCTTTCCACTTCACTTGCTCCACTTTGGGTAGTGCCAATACTTCCTGATAGTTTCTTGGCTCATACCACACATTACACACCTTTACTTTCCCAGCAGAATACCTGTCAGGTGGAATCCCCTTGTTCCATTGCTCTGACCTGCGTGGCATTGACTGCTCTTGACTGTCAACCCTTTCCTGCTTCACATCAGAGTCACCATCTTCTTCTGACTCCTTTTCTTGTCCTTTTTCAGCTTCTCCTCCTTGAACGCTGACACCATCACTGAGTCACCGTCACTAACTGGATCACCTCCAGAATTGGCATCAATTCTGCCCCAATTCTGTTCTGCAAAGCCAGCAGATCTGGAAATTACTATACTTCTGCTCCCATCACTAAAGCGATAGCTCTTTGAGCCAGGCTCATAGCCCATAAATCTGAGCCTTTGGTTGCCCTTTTCTTCTGATTGCCTTTGGAATATGCACCCATGCATTGCTTCCAAACACCCTTAAATGTGCCAGAGATGGCTTTCTCCCATATAGCACAGCATATGGAGTATCATTTATAGAGGAACTCCACAGCCTATTGACCAAATAATTAGCAGTCAACATGGCTTCACCCCAATACGACCTGCTCAGACCAGAATCCTCCAGCATTGAGTCTTTCATAGTCTGCAAGACTCCATTCCGTCTTTCAGCCACACCATTCTCAGTTGCTGTGTACGGATTTGTGCGTCTATGTCTTATTCCTAGCTGCCCCAACCACTGTTGAAAACTTGCTGACATGAATTCTGAACCCCTGTCAGTTTGCAGCTGGCATACCTGTTGCCTATATCTTCTTTCTGTGAAGCTCACCCATTGCTTGAACTTGTGCAGCACCTCTGTTTTGCTTTTCAGCAAATAACAGAAACCAAATCTGCAGAAATCATCTACAATGACGAGCGCATACCTGGCTCCTCCCAAGCTGACTTGCATTGGTCCTACTAAATCTGCATGTATCAGCTCTAGAACCCTTGTTGTCTGCCTTGTGCTCTTCTTGCTTACTGGGAATACCTTAGATTTCAATGATTTACATACTGCACAGTCTAAGTATGCCTTACACCCTTTCAAGTTTAATCCCTCTGCAAACTCTGGCATCCTTTGCAACACTCGGAAGCTGGCATGGCCAAGTTTTCTGTGCAAGAGATGAATGCATGAATCATGTTGTGCCACATTACCAAATGTTTGGGCACATTGAACCTTTTGTGCCTGCAACACATAAAGATTATCCTGTTTTATGCCCTGTGCACATACATTCCCATTTCTTTTTATGAGACATTTCCCATCTACAAATGTGGTCTCAAACCCTTGTTTGTCAAGACTGGAGACACTCAGTAAATTATGCTCCATTTCAGGCACACATAATACATTATTAAACCTTTCATCCAGACATGGAATCAGCACACTGCCTTTCCCCATGACTTTTGCCTTCTGGCCATTTGCTAAGGCCACTGCATCTCCTCCAGTTGAATCCAATCTGGAAAACAACTTAGAATTATTAACAATTGTTTGACTAGCCCCACTGTCTATTAACCATTTCTCTCTGCTATTACAATAGCTAACTTTTGCAACAGCAGCTTGTCCATTTGCTGTGTTTCTTGCTTGTAAACAGTCTTTCTTTAAATGAGTTTTAGCCCCATAGATAAAACATTTCTTTTTCTCCTGTTCTTTCCTCTTAGGAATTCTCTGCTGAGATGTAATCCGATCTCTGCAGTCAGTCTGCTGCTTTGCTTTCTCTGCTCCTTGGACCCCCACCTCAGGACTTTCTCCTCATGGCTTCTTCTAAAATGGCATTTCTGTTCTTCAGAAATCAAACAGGCTTTAAGTCCTTCTATACTTAATTCCTGTCCTGGTCTGCATTCAAAAACAGCTGAAACGATGGCCCACGTTTCATCAAGACTATTTAGTACTAACAGCACCTTCTAAGATTCAGGAATCTGCATTCCTCGCTGTTCTAATTCAACAAATAGTTTCTGCATGTGGAACAAATGCTCTTCTACACTCTCTTGTGGCAGCAGCCAGGCTCTGTACAATTGCCTTGATAATTGCACTACATTGCATGCTGAAGCACTCACGTGCACACTTCTCAGCTTCAGCCAAACCTCTTTTGCAGTTTTTAAGTCAGCTACATTTAAGAATTGTTCATTTCCCACATTTAAGATGATGTAAGCCAGTGCCTTATCATGCCTCCGTTGATCTGCAGCTGCTAATTGCCCCTGGGGTGGATTAATCACAATATCCCAGAGCTCCTTAGCCTTCAGAAAGCATTCCATTTTTGCAGCCCAAATAAGATAATTCTTTTGTCCCAATCGGGGCAGAAAGCTCTCCTTTAAATCAGCCATCCTGCAAGCCTTCAGCTGAGTCTTTGCCTTTTTCTTTCTTAATTCACGCAGTCTCTCATCTGATTTTTACAGCTCCATGTTGAGCCTCAATCTTTTTCTTCAGTCTGAACTGTGTGCAAGGGCTGGGTGGCTGGGATCTGGGCCCATAACCTGATAAGAGTTTTACAGCTTTCCAGCACAAAAATAAGCCCAAAAATAAGCACACATTCAAAATGAGCAGGAGACATAGTTTAGAAAAACTTTATCTATAAAATATATATAAACATGATACATACAGTTTCATTCAGCTCTGGGGAACATGGTAGAGAACAACAAGTAACTCAGGAGATCAGGACACAGGGAGAGACTAAGACACGCCCACACCTAGGCTGGATCACATGCTTCACACAGCCAATACTGTGTCTTAATCAAAACAGTTCTCATTGGCTGGTTTGTTGCTATGGCTATTCCAGTTCATAAAATTTCTTACACAGTGACAGACTGGACTTGAAAAAATGGAAAAACTTGCAACTGTCAATATTAGGAAGAATTGCTACAATGAAAATGAATATATTACCAAAGATTTTGTTTCTATTCCAAACAATACCTATAAAACTTGAGAAAAAAATCTTTGAAAATTTAAATTCATTAATTTTGAAATTAATTTGGCAGGAAAGAAAGCTAGAATCAAGATGAAAATGTTACAAGAAGCCAAGGAAAATTGAGGTTTTGGTTTGCCAGAGTGGGTCTTATATTATCAAGCATCTGTATTAACATGGGTAAAAGAATGGATAACTCTTAGAAACAAAAGGTTGTTATATTTGGAGAGACATGATTTACAACTGGGTTGGCACGCTTTTTTATGGTATGGGAAAAATAAAATCAATAAGTACTTTCAAAACCACTATATAAGAAACGCATTATTATTAACATGGGAAAAAATAAAATTTAAAATATACTTGAAAATTCCAGGATGGCTTTCAACAATGGAAGCATTTGTACATCCAAATTTAATTAATTTGGACATACAGAAATATTCTAAATTCTGAAGGGAATTTAAAATCTAAACAAGAAATGGAAAATCAGGTTATCAATCTATCATGGTGGGCATATTTACAAATGCAAGTTAGATTTGATAAAGATGTTAAACTGTATGGATTTTATAAGCAGCAAACCTTGTTTGATAAGATATTATTAACCTCTGATGAGAAATTAATTAAGAAAATTTATAATTTTCTATTGAATTTGAAAATGGAAAGCAAATAAGTTAAAGAAACAATGATAATATGGGCAATTTTTTTTTGATATAATATAGAATTAGAAAAATGGCAAAACTTGTGGGAAAGAAATTATAAGTTGACAATGTCAACTTCTTATAAAAAAAACTTATATAAAATGACATATAGATGGCACTTGCCACCAGCAAGATTAGCAAAAATGTTTAAAAACATGTCAGATAGATGTTGAAAATGTAAACACAAATCAGGTACTTATTACCTTGTATGATGGACATGTGCCAAAGCAAAGAGTTATTGGGAAAAAATACATACGTGGCTAGAAAAGATGTTGGGAAAACATGTAGATTTTAAACCTGAACTTTTTTTATTAGGTATAATGCCAGAAAAGACTGGTAAACAAAGCATATATTTGATTTGACATGTAATAACAGCGGCAAGAATTATATTCGCACAATATTGGAAAAATGAAGAAATACCATCAGATGAAGAAATAATTAAAAAAATACTAGAATGTGCGGAGATGGACAGACTGACTTTGAGGTTGAAAGAAAAGGAAGAAACAGAATATTATCAAACTTGGGACTTATTTTATCAATGGCTAGAGAAAAGAATAAAGAATTAGAAATTAAATCTGTATTATTGAATGTAAAACTCAGACAACACGTTTGTTGAACAAGTACTATTGAATGTATGAAAAAATCAATAAAAATCTTATAAAAAAAAAAAGGAATCCACGAAGTTGCCAGAGCTGGCCAAAGTCATGTACTACTGACTTCCGGTTTGCCAACGCGGCCGCCATGGACACTTGGAAGACGAGCTCCGTCTTCCTCATCCAGTTTCGCATCGCTGGGGGACCTTAAAAGGGTCAAAAGTCACCCCGTAGAGGCGACCAGCAAGGAGGGGCCCTCGCTGGATCGCGGGAGAGTGATAGCTCTCCCGCTAGAGCCGGCGCAACCCTCCAAACTGGTGGACGAAAGACCGGCCATAGTAATGTGGCCCGTCACTAGGCTGCGGACAGCCGAAGTCACACTTACCACCAGGCAACTTTAAAGCAGCATGGAAGAGACTGGGTGAGATCTACCTCTCTAAAATCCTAACTACTTTTTTTTTACCTACATAAGCTGCTAAAGTATTTCCCCCCCTGTGAGAGGGAAGGGGGATTTTAGCCCTCCCTCCAGAAACAGCAGCGACCGATTATCCAGGGGAGTTTAAAATGTTGGAAAAATAATTGGATCCCAATTGGAATTTTATTTCCTAAAGTTTGTGGACTAAAAGATTTTCTATTTTCTATACTTTCTATTTTTACTGAAGATCTGGGTTTTTCCTTAAAACTGAAAACTTAAAGCTGAAAAGATTAAAATAACTTTGGGACTCAAAGGGAACTTTCAAATGGTAGGGGCGACATCGTGTGGCTAAACCTGATACTGCAATTTGTTATTGTCTAAGAGTGACTTGGCTGACAGCCCAGAAAATAGATAAGATTCAAGTAACCTTGAAACTTGAAGCTCAGCTGTTCCTTACTCAGTGGAAAAAAAAAAGACTCTCTTTCTGGACTCCCTGATTGTAAAGCTTCTAGCCTAATACATTATCATGGAAGAAGATCAGGAACAGATTTTTCTTATGGATGAAGATCAGGAACAAATCCTTTTTACACTGAAAGCAATTTATCAAACCCTCCTTACAGCTGGTGATGAAATAAGAGCCTATAGAAAAAAAAAAGAAAGCAGCCCGGATATGCAAACTCAAACTCTGATTACAATTTAAAAAATCAACTATACAGAATGCAACAGAAAAAGTGGAACAATTAAATATCATGACAGAAGATTTAACTGCTCAACAAACACAGATAAAGGAAAATCCAGAAAAGAAACTGACAACATGGAAAAAGGAACAGACTTTCTATATAAATCAGAAGGAATCTGAGAATCAAGAAGAAGAACAGATGGAAGAGAAGAGAAATACTTCAGACCTATTAGACCTGCTAGATCTGCTAGACTTGCTAGCCCTCTCAAAAAAATGGTGACCGGATGGTTTTTTCAATGGCAAATAATATATATAACAACACAAGGAGATTTGTTTGACGACTCAAGAACACGGACATGGAAGACGATTTGGCAAAGAAAGAAAGCTAGAATAAGAGTGAAGAAGAATGGGGTTTTGACTTACTTATGAGAATTAAAATAGAATATACCCAAATAGATAAGATGTGTACTTTGAATAAAAAGATATTATTATGAATGGAGATAAAGAAAACTTTGGTCATTTAAAATTTAGAAGTATAAATATTAACAGTTAAATTTGAATATTGATTTGCTCATAAAGGTCATGTAAAGGTGATTAAGATATATATAAACTAAAAACTTATTGATGAATGTAATAAATATGTCTTGACGTAGCGGTAAGAATAAAAATTGTTAGCTTAAATATGAGATAGTAGATACAAAGAGGAAGAGAGAGGAAGTATTAAACGTTGAAATAAAAGAAATTTTGGTTACTAAATTCAAGATATTTGGAAACTATTAGAAAATAAGAATATTTTATTGTATTATTAATTTGTTGATATAGATCAAAGGTGTCAAACTGCCGTCCCGCGGGCCAGATGCGTCACCGGGAAACCGCGCTCCGATATGTTGCGCGACGTCACATGACGTCGCGAGTTTGACATGTCTGATATAGATGGTGAGAACTTAAATAGATAAGATGTGTACCCTGAACACCAGATTTTGTGAGGAATTGTGATAAAGGGAATTGGGAACATTTGAAATTTGGAAATGATAAATATTAAATGTTAATTTTAAATATTAATGGAAAATTAAAATTGGGAAACATTTATTAGGTCATTGATTGTCTCAAAGACTGAACGTTAAAACAATTAAGATATATATAAATTGAAAACTATTGATAAATGTAAGAAAGTTATTTTTTATTTGATTGATAGAATAAGAAGTGTATTAATTCAAATATGAGACAGTATATATTAAGGGGGAAAGAGAAGAAATATTTACTGTAATAGTTTGAGATTTGTACTAATGATATTTGTATGTAATTGAATTATGGTAACTCAGCCGCCACGTTGCTTTTCAAAGATATAAATGTAATATTAGAAAATCAATAAAATTTTCAAAAAAACAAAAACAAAACAAAGTCATGTACTACTCCAAAGGCATAGCGGCTGTCTGTATAGATGGTGACTGATCTTCCGGCAGCTAGCTGGAGAGCCCGGGTGAGGGCAACTAACTCAGCTATTTGAGCAGAACGTACTTCGGAAAGGGGGCCAGATAATAAAGGTTCAAAGGGGGAGCAAACAACAAAGCCCGCTACCAAAACCCCAGTGGGAGAGCGAAAACAGGAACCATCAGTAAACAGAACAAGATCAGGATTAGGGAGAGGAACATCTGTAAGGTCTTGCCATGGTTTAGAAAGCATGGAGCAAAGAAATTCACAATCATGAGGTTCTCCATCCGAAGGTATAGGGAGTAAGGAAGCAGGGTTGAGAGAAGGGCAACATCGTAAAGAAATATGTGGGGAAGATAAAAGCAAGGCTTCATATTTAGTGAGGTGGGATGCAGAAAGAAATTTAGTTCTAGTATGCAATAACAAAGCAGAAACAGAATGAGGGACAGCAACCACTAGGATGTGACCAAGAACTAAATCAGCAGAATGGACAACCAACAGAGCAGCGGCAGCGACCGCACGTAAACATGGAGGCAAACCAGAAGCAACTGGGATTCTTTAAGGTAAACATTGCCTCGAAGTTCTTTGAAGAGTTTCATCAGTCGGAACCATGACACTAGAGCTGTAGAAAAATAGGCAATAGGCCTTTGTGCAGAACAATAGGACTGAGTAAGAACACCAAGGGCAAAACCCTCATGTTCATGACAAAAAAAAGTAAAAGGTTTGGAATAGTCAGGCAACCCTAGAGCTGGAGCGGAAGATAATGCTTGTTTTAGTTTCTGAAAAGAAGATTCGGCAATAGAGGACCATTGGAGGGGTTCAGGGGTATCATGAAGGGTGAAATCATAAAGGGGACGAGCTAAGGGAGCATAAGCAGGAATCCATTGTCGACAAAAGCCAGCCATTCCAAGGAAAGAGCGCATAGCTTTTTGGGTGGTGGGTTTAGGATGCTGTAGGATAGTTTGAACACGAGAGGGGAGTATAGAGTGAGAACCATGAGAAAGGAGTACACCCAAATAAGTAACTTGAGAAAGACAAAGCTGGAGTTTAGACCTTGAAGCCTTATGTACTTTAGCAGCAAGGCTTCGAAGCAAAACAAGAGAATCAGTCAGACTAGCCTCCATTGTAGAAGAAGCCAATAAAAGGTCATCTACATATTGAATGAGAGTGGATTCCATAGGGAATACAATGTCTGACAAATCTTGCTTTAAAATTTGGGAAAAAATGGAGGGTGACTCGCAATAGCCCTGGGGGAGACAACGGTAAGTTAGTTGCAAACCACCATACTGAAAAGCAAACAAAAACTGAAAGTCAGGATGGATTGGGATAGAGAAGAAAGCAGAAGAAAGGTCCACCACAGTAAAATAGTGGGCAGTAGCAGGAATGGAAGACAAAATAGTAGCAGGATTGGGAACGGTGGGGTAAGAAGGTATAACTACCTGGTTAAGTTTATGTAAGTCTTGCACAAATCTCCATTTACATGAAGACTTTTTGGGGACAGGTAAAATAGGGGTATTACATGGGCTTCTGGTAGGAATCAGTATGCCTTTCTGGAGAAGGGATTCAATAATAGGACGAATCCCTTCCTGAGCTTCTTTGGACAGAAGGTATTGAGGAACTTGAGGAAGGGGCTTGGTGGGGTCTAGCTGCATCCGAGCTGTTTCTGCAGAATGAATGCAGCCAACATCATTGGCATGGACAGACCAGAGGGTCCCAGGGACCTTTGAAAGGAGTTCTTGTTGTAAAACATTAAGGGAGGAATCCGAAAGAGGGGAAAGAGGATACAAGGAACTAACGTCAGGAAGGGAGGAAAGACAAGCGAGAACAGGATGCTCAAAAGAAGAAGGAACATCAAGGTAAAACCCATCGGGCTGGCAATAGATAGTACAACCAAGCTTGCAAAGGAGATCACAGCCCAAAAGATTAATTGGGGAACAAGGACTAAGCAAAAAGGCATGATCAGTAGAAATAGGCCCCAAGGAAACAACAGTAGGTTTGCTAACAGGGTGAGGGATAGAGATATTAGTAACCCCAATAGCATTAATAATTTCTTGAGAAGGCTGTACATGGGGGAAATCAGTAGCCCGCAATGTGGACCGAGCAGCTCCAGTATCCACTAGTAATTTAGTGGGAAGGCCTCCAACAGAAAGAACAATCTCGGGGTTAGTAGAATTGAGGGGAATAAGAGGGCAGGTTAAGACAATGGGGTTAGGTAGTCATTGTGGGGAATGAAAAGGGAGAGTGGGGAAGCGAGGAGGGACTTGCCTAGGCCATGGGGTGGGCATCCTAGGGGCTGGTGGAAAGAAAGGGGAGGTAGCTGAGATGGTGGGGCCACTCCCATGATGTTGCAAAGGGGAAGCGGATAGATAGGGGCAGGAAGACTTAAAATGGCCCTCCATGCCACAATGAAAACAATAATAGTTTTGTTGCTTAGGAGCAGAAGCCAAAGGGAAGTTAGGAGGTATTATTTTGGGTCCAGGGCAAGGGGACAAAGCAGGCGGATTTTCAAAGGCATGCAACTGTAAAGCCATCAGCCTGGTCTCCTTTTCTTCCCATTTTTGTTTAAAGAAAGAGGCATAATGATCAACTATAGATACAATTTCAAACAAAGTTTTTGCTTCCCAGCCAATAACATTGGTCCGAATGGCTTCTGAAACCTTAAGACGTAACCCATCTACAAAAAATGAAACCATACCTTCTTTAGCGTTGGTGTGAGGATCCTGCATGCCTGAATGTTGTTCAAAAGCCAAAGTTAGGTGCTCCATAAATTCAGCTGGGGATTCTCGGTCCTGCTGTTTACAAGCCTTTATTTTACTCCAATCGGTTTTAACAGGGCAAACATCAGTGATGTTGGCAAGTAACTGCAATCGTGCATTGGGCAATTCAGCTGGAGCAGGAGCCGGGGGGGGGGGGGGGAAGAAGCCTTTTCCTTAAGCCTCTCCCAAACGCCTTTTGGACAGATAGCTCGCATTAATTGATTAAGATCAGCCCAAGTGGGGTTATAAGCTTCTATAATTGTTTCCAATTCCTCCTTAAATTTAGCAGGCTCCTCTCGAGTGCTAGGGAAGGAGACAGCCATGTTACATATTTCTGCCTGAGACCAGGGAACATGGACTTGAACAAGTTTAGGCACAGCAACCCCATTTACATTTTCTGAGGACCCCGGAAGAGTGCAGAGAGGGAACTGGCCTACAGGTAGCTGAGAGGGGTTGGTAGGAGATGTGGCCCAAGGAGGGAAAAGGAAGGTGGCACCACGTGGAGTAGAGGAAAGGGGAGCAGCACTGCGAGTTTGAGAAGCAATGCAATCACGAGTAGTAAGATCAGACAGAATAGAGGCTACACCAGGAGAGAGGGCAGTGGTGGGATTCAGCCAGTTCGCACCACTTCGGCAGAACCAATAGCTAATTTTTTGTTGCCCAGGCCCAGAATGGACTTCTGGAAGCAGCATCCACACAGAGAACCGGTTGTTAACATATTTGAATCCCACCACTGAGAGAGGGGTATAGAGGGGTCAGCTGGTGAGGGAGGGGTTTTATCCGTAGCATTAAAAAATCGCGACAGCAGGGCTGAACCACATTCCAATCCAAGGGTTTTATTAAGACGCACCAATTCAGTGCGAAGGAGAGTAGAGGGGCTTATTAGGTGTTGATCAGCCTTTACTAGCGACTCTTTAATGTCTTGAACAAGTCCTGCTACATCAGCGGGTAAAGATGAATCAGCAGGAGAAGACCAAGGTGAGGGGGTGGGAGAGGTGGAGCAAGGAGAGGAGGGGCGGGGAGCTGAAGGAAGGGAGGGGGAAAGGAGGGAGGAGGATCGAGGAAGCAGTTCGTGGGGAGGGAAAAGAGGCGGGGGAGAAAGGAGGGAAGTAGAGTGAGGGGGCGGGTTACGGGGAGGAGAAAGGGATGGGGGAGAAAGGAGAGAAGAAGGCTGAGGAGACAACCTACTGGGAGGAAAAGGGGCGGAGGAGGTACGTAGGGAGGAGGGTGGGAAAAAGGACCTTTCGAATAATCCAGCAGTAGATCCAGTTCATGGTCGTCAGGGAGACTAGGCGGGGTGGGCTCTAATGGGCAATAACTGGCATCTGGGAACGTTTTGCAGCGTCTGTGGCAGCGTCCTTACGAATTACGGATATAGCATTTTTTAGGTCAGAGACAGATTTTTCCAGTGTTTCTTTAGTATGCTTAAAGGATTGAAGATGGTGGTCATGGCACCGTTTTTCCATTTCCACATACCAAACAAAGAATGCTGACCAATTACCAGATTTTAAAGAAGCGTCAGCTGCATCCAGTTGAAAACACAAAAAATCAAGCTTGTCACGATCAAAGGTGCCAATCAAAGGAAACTGACGTTTAGGGTCCTGGGCAGTTAGGGCATGCCATTCCGATAGGTATTGACAGAATCTGGGCCCTTTATGGGCATGAATATACCAGGCAGGCGTGCCTTTTTCAGGAACTTCCGCATATTTAGATGAGGAAGTCCCCATTATACAGGC
The DNA here is from genome assembly GCA_023970755.1 of Azemiops feae. NCBI lineage: Eukaryota > Metazoa > Chordata > Lepidosauria > Squamata > Viperidae > Azemiops > Azemiops feae. The sequence continues at coordinate 285,494 of JALGBA010000116.1, read as the reverse complement.
AAACAGGCAGTGTCTGTATAAAGCTGGCAATTCTAAACAAAAGAAAAAGATAGCAAATATAAAGCAAAAGCAAAAAGCAAAAGCTCAAAGGCAATAGCAAGCAAAAATGTATAACAAACTGTATCCAGTTCATTCAAGCATCCATTCTCTCAGTTTTTTTTCCCCCTCCAACCGCTTCGCCCATTTCTGCCCATTTTCCTTGCGGAAGAACGGAACCGCAGAGCTGGGCTAGAACACTCGCTTCGGACCATTAAGTCCATCTCATGCACATGCCAATCACACTCTATTTGCGCCCTAGTGGCCACGCATTTATACAAACAAAACTGGATCTCATAATATCTCAGTGTTTCTAATAAATTGCTTGCCGATCTAAGGGGCAGGTCTGTTTCATGTTAAACTTCTTACTTAGGTTTCACTTTTTTTTTTTGCATCTCTGTTTGTTCTCCTCCACTAAGACAGCCCAGGGAACCAGCCATCTTGGGGCAATAGAAGGCAATTGAGCCCTGCCAACACAGACAGTCTTTATGTATGGAAAAGCTCCATACCTTCCAAAAATGTAAAGAAAAAAGAAAAGAAAAAAAAAAGACTTGCTACCTCAGCAAGAAAACCAACCCTTATCTACGAGAAAGGTAGCAGGCACAGGTAGAATAAATGCTCCCTTCCAGCAAACAAGCTGACCCTTATTTACAAGAGAAAGGGGCAACAAACAGTAACTAGCTGATGTTAAAATGGGAGTACTGTTACAAAGGCAAGCTAAAAGACACTATAAACAATGCGAGCGCAAACAAAAACAGAAAGGAAAAACAAGGCCAAACAATACAGATAAAGAAAAACCATCATGCCAAATGATAAAATAGGAACAAAGGAAAGCAACTCCAAAAATATCAAAAAAAGGAAAACTCAGTCCTAGCAGCAAGACCAAGCTTCCCCCGATTATGTCACACAAAATCATAAAGGCACTAAATAACAATAAGGAAAGAAAAAATAAACCAATAGAAAAGATTGAGCATAGTATAAAGAAATAAACAATTAAAAACAAAGGAGTCAATATCTCGGGTAACATACAAAAGGTCAAAGGGCGCATGCAGAGAGTGCAATATCCAAAACAAAAATAACAAAAGTATTGATTCCATAGAAAGGCAATAGATAATTAAAACAAGAAAAAATGATTCAGAAATAGGCATATTTCAGTTACATTGAAACATAGCCCTCATCAGAAGGGATAGTTGAAGCAGTTGCAAAATAATCAAAGAGCACATTTTCAGAAATCTCATCACAGGAGCCATTAAAACATACACACTCGGCATGGTCAACATGACAATCAATACAATGATAGCAACAACAACATTCATACCAACATTCACAATCACAAAACCTACACATTGTAGCTAAGAGTGAGACAAAAGGTATAAGGCAAGGTGAACAACAAGCAACCCCTGCCTAATCAGTAAGGCACTGGGAAGTGCTTGGCATTCAAAAGGCCTCTCCCAATACCCAAAATCCTAAAATAAAAGCACCCCCCCCCCCGAAGAATAGGTGCACCAGGTAGACCTCAGCCCAGACCGCACACGGAAATACAAAAACTCCGTGTGCTGGCTGCGCTTAAAATCCACCCATCAAAGACATCAGCAAAAGTGATTCTAAAAACACGTCACAAGACCCATACAAACGCACACAATATCTGTGAAAAAACCAGCAAAAAAAGCAGTGATAGCAACAACAACAATAAAACACATAATCACAAAATAGGCACATATCATTTAAAAAACCTAAAATATCCTACCTTACCACATGTCGTTGATGAGGGGCAGAAACCTTCAACAGGAATGAGATGCAATAAGAACACACACAAGGGGCATGACCCCTGCCAAAGTACCCAATGCAAGGAGTTAGCTAGGCTCCAGGACTGCCAACCCTTCACCAGGTCCCAGCCACAGGACCAGCCTGGACTGTTTTGCCAGTGAGGTACGACCCTTCACAAAATCAGTCTGTCCTCAAAGAAAGTCCAGGCATGACCCTTCCCTCGCTGCCAGATTAGGAGGACAGGCTTAACTAACTAACTAAATCACAACAACTTCCCTATCTATCTACCCTGAGGTCCCAAGGAAAGGGGCCCTTTTCTTACCTCTGATCCAAAGTAGATTGTGAGTGCTCAGAGACAGCGGGCTGGTTACCTGTGGCCCAAAGCCAGGAAGCGGTCAGAAATCCCAGCTGGACAGCAGGTCTCTTCCAGCAACCGTCTCTTCCCGGCCAACGCACCAAAACTGACGTGGAAAAACCCAATGAAAAAGACAAGACACAGCAACACAAAACAATAATTCTTACTTTAAGATTCAGAGGTTTATTTTGCTAATAATTTGGAACATAGCAAACATAATAACACAACATCACTTACATTAATAACTCATTGCAATGAGGTCCAATGACATAGCAATTCCAATAAGGACAGCTATAGGCCAATGGCAAATCAATCAGGTCCAGTCCCAACTCTTTATACCCTTTCCCTAACGGCCACCCACAGATGGACACTATCTTGCAACATTTACGAAATCAGTTCCTTGTTCTTACTTGCTGACCATTACTTTCCACATACACCCGTGTACATCTAAAACCTCCATTCATCTGCTACTTTCAGTTCCCTATTTCCCACGGTTACAATGTTCTTGTTCCAAATATACTTATAAAACTATCTACTTTGCAAATTCATATTGTGCAAATTGCAACAGCTCAGCAGATTACAAATAGTTCTCTTGCATTATGAAACCATCCTAGTTAGAGACTTTTTGGTTCAGGTCTTCTTTGTGGGGTCTTCTTTATGTTATTTAGGCTTTATCAAATCTAATGAATTGATGGGCTATATTTTCTTTTTCCCACATATTTTTACATTTCATATATTATAAAAGTATTATACTACTTCTATATCTTACCTTTTTACTATAGGGCCCCTTTATGTCCAATCTTTGTCTATTCTTTTAACCATGTTCAAACAAGTATTTAATCATACAGTACACCATCTAGCAATCTTACTATAGGGCCTCTTTATATCCAAACTTTATATTTTTAACTGTATTCAAACAGTTGTTTAGCCATATAGTATTCTATCTGGTAAGTTGAATCACATCTCTTAAATCTAATTCTAAACTTCTTCTTTCGCCAGGTCGCTTTCCAAATCAGTAGGTTTAGCTTGCCAGGTTGTATTTTTGTAGATATTGTTGGGGATAAAAAAAGACAAATTAAGTAGAATATTCATTTTTTGTCTCCCACGTTTTAATGATTCTCCTGACAGCTCTTTAATCCATTTTATTAAATCTTCTTTTTTGTCCTCAAGTTTGTTTTGAAGTCCTGGAAGGTAAAACATCTTTTTTATTTCCTTTGTTGTAGCAAGATTTTGCGGATTTTCTTTTGTTTGTATTAAGTTATAGTTCTCTTCATTTGTAGCTTCCATATTTAGGTCATTTTCCTCTGATTTGTATTCTATTGTCTGATTTATTTGTTCATTCTTTATTGTCATTTTTTGAGCGTTGTTTAATTGTGAGTTTAGGTTAGAGATATGTTCATTTATGTTATCAAAGTTGTTTTTAATCTCATCATGATTTAAGACAATTGTCAGAATCTGTCACAGCTTTGCATATATTTTCTCCTGGAATGTATTTGCTTTGTCTTGAGTCATTGTTCCTGCAGATCTCTGATGTTCCACGCTGGGGTCTTCAGCAGGAGGTGTTAGGTGTGGTTTTCTGTCACTTTTAGATAAATATACAACATCCATTTTGTCTCCCTCCTCTAAGTAGTTTTTCACTGGTACCATAGTCTCTTTAATTAGCTTTATCAAACCAGCCCATCTTAAAATCAAAACAACCAAATCTTGTGTAGTTCTTATCTTTATATATGGTTTTTGTAATCCAATATGTTTCCAATTATCAAAGCACCACTGAAAACAGTATTTTGTAACAGTTCTTCTTTTCAGGGGTCTTATGATTATCAGCCAGCCAAGATTTCAGTCCAAAGTGTTTAACCACCTGAAAGCTTTCCAGTAACTTCCCCTTTAGAAGATTAACCAAAGGCCAAGGTTTTTCTTTCTCAGCAAACAGTTCTTAAACTTAAAAATGCAGCTCAGTGTGTTTATAATCCCAGAAGGTCAGCAGTTTCTAAACATATATAATTTCATTCTGTAGTAGATAGCCCAATGTGTCACAACCCATTCTTTTCCTGGGGGGGGGGGGGATCTCTTTCATTTTTTTTCCATTTCTTTCTGTGAGTTCTGCCATTCCCCTGAGGGGGAGGGGGGAAGGCTCTGTGGTATGTTTCTGTTTTGCTACAATGTATCCTTTCTGCTACTTCTACATACTTACTCTTTGAACTGTCTCTCCCTTGTTGTCAACCTGGGGTGAGAAAGGAATGTGCCTCCGGCCATCTGGCTTATCTCTCGCTGTGGAAGGGAAAGTGCGAAGACCCAACAACATCTTCAAAAGCATGGGAACGGACCCCGTTATCAGCTCCGTTCCCACAGCGGACTTAACACCTGGGGATTGGCTCATTTGAACTGACCGGATGAACTATTGGGGTGGGGTTTGCTTGGGACTCTTTTAACCTATTGATCTGAGCGGGAAACCCTCAGATCCTGCCTTCTATGCCTGCTATCAGCTTCTCCTAATAAAAGTTCCTTTTGGAATGAAACTGTTTCAAGAGTCCTTCTTTCTTGGGATGAGGTTTTGAAGTGGGTCCTGACACAATGCTTTGTTCCCAGCTGTTTTTTTGCTATTTCTGGGTGTCTTGCCAAATTCTGAGTCAATGCAGAAATTATATATAATTTCATCAATACTTTTTCAGGTATGGAATTTTAACAGTTTTCTTAGTTTTCAAATTTATCCAGACTGTAGTATTTTTAATCTCATTTCAATATATTTTTGTTCCCCATAAGAGTTTAATTTGCCACTTCCGTCTATGGGAGGGTGGAGGTGTAGTCCCCTCCCTTCTCACTTTGGGAGGATTTTTGCTTCTTGGGAATCTTTTCCAGGAAATGAGATACAAAATAGGAGAGAGAAGATCGAATTCCTCACCCAGTTTCAAGCACGCTGTTCACCGTTGTTCTGGTTAGTGCCTTTGGACTTCGGCTGCAAGTAGCTTGGGCTGGTCACCGAGGTGTGGCCAGCCTTTCTCCTGTCAGGTTAGAGGGATTTCCCCGGATTGAGCGGGATGACCACTGTCATTCCGCGATCATCGGGGCGCCCCTCTTTCTTCATCACCTCACCCTCTCCATTTAGGGTCCCCTGGCAGGGCGAAACTAGCCGTGGGGTGCGGAGCTCCGCAATGCATCGGCCGTGCGCTACAGTGCAAAACCGGAAGTCCCAACTGCATGGGGTCCTGAAGCACATTATCTCAGACAGGGGGGCACAATTTACTGCAAAGTTTTGGTGGGAATTCTTCAAAATGATATGCTCCTCCCAGGGGTCTATGACAACTCACCATGGCCAACTCACCAAGGCCAGCTTGCCACAGCCAACTTGCTGTGGGACAACTTGCCATGGCCAACTTGCCACAGGACAACTTGTGAGACAAAAGTTACATTAATATCAAATAAATGGTGAGATAGAATCATTAAAAAAGGATGTAAAGGGGGGGAAAGAATGAAATGTGAATTGCAAAGATTAAAATATTTTTTTATTTATTTTAAATAATTAAATAGAATTGTTAAATTGTCCTGCAATGAGTTGTCCCGTGACGAGTTGGCCATGGCGAGTTGTCCCACAGTGAGTTGGCCATGGCCATGGCGAGTTGGCCGCAGTGAATTGGCTGTGGCAAGTTGTCCCATTCCCCCTCCCAGGGACTTAGCTGTGCCTATCATCTAAGTACCAATGGGGTTGCTAAACTCACTAGTAGAGCAATACCTATGCTGTTATGTAAATTATCAGCAGACTAATTGGGCCGAACTCCTGCCTTTCGCAAAGGTGGCATATAACAACTTGGTGCACAGTAACACAGGTTTTACCCCCTTCAAAGTGGCCATGGGGACTGAGTTTGTGCCCATGCCAGAGCTCCCACAGGAAGCCCCATCCTTAGGGTTATTGATTGGATGGATACGTTAAAAGCCACGTGGCCCACTGTGCGTGAGGCACTGAATAAGGCTAAGGAAAGTCAAAAGAGGCAAGCAGACCAGAAGAGAGCCCCCCAGTGAGAGTTTAGAGTGGGGGATAAGGTGTATTTGTCCACCAAATACCTAAACCTGAGGCAACCTTGCAAAAAGTTAGGTCCCAAATACATAGGGCCTTTCCACATCATCCGGATCATAAATCTGGTGACGGTGGAGCTGAAGTTGTCAAGAAGCCTCAGATGAGTTCATCCAGTATTTCATTGCAGCCTTTTAAAATCTTTTGGGGGATCTGGTTTGAGGCCAGTCAAAGAACCACCTCCTCCTCCCATTCTAGTAAAGGGAGAGGAGCACTATGAGATCAAAAAGATTCTTGAGTCTAGATATCAGAAGGGAAAATTACAGTACCTAGTCCTGTGGAAAAGCTACCTGTTAGCAGACGCTGAGTGGGTGGCTGCCCCTGATGTTAGGACAGCGAGGTTAGTTAAGAAATTTCACATTAGGCATCCTCAACAACCCCATTAAGAAATGTAGCAGTAATTGGGTTGTACATAATAATGTGTACGTATGTTTATTCTTGTTCCAGGTCTACCTTTCTTCCAGGGGGGTCGGCATGTCAAGACTGATTTGCCCTTTCACCTACATTTTCTCCCTCACTCATAGCTTGACAAAAAGTGGGAAGAGATTGTGGAAATGGAATGCAAAGATGGGAGGGATGGTATCTAGGCAACCGAGGTGTCTTTGGAAGTTTGCAAGGACACCGAGTGTGGCCAACTGTTTTCTCATAACAAAATGAACAGAAGTGATTGGTGAACATATTGGGCTGTGGGTGGATCGGAAGGAAATGGGGAAATAACTATGCCAGCTGGTTTTGCTTCTTCTGTGCCAATGTAGATTTTCAGTAAAGTATTATACTCTTGGTAAAATCATGTCCCAGGAGTTTCTTTTTCTGGAAATGCTAACTGGACAGACTCCAGCCTGTTTGAAGAAGCTTCTTGGATCAGAAGTGAAACCTTTTCAAAGAAAAAACCAAGAAAGTCCAGTTGCCTTTTGGAAAAGCACTTTTGGGACAATATCTGTCTTGAGCACAATCAGGTTCCAACATTTAGAAAGCCTGTATAGGGTCTCTCAGCTATTATTCTTTTGGCTCTGAGAAGAAATCTGAAAGATTAGACTTCAGCAAAAACCCATTGCTGAAGCCAAATATTAAAATACTGGCATACAAGAAAAGGACTGCCAGAATGTCAACTTGTGAAACACACATAAAAATTGCAGAAAAGTCAGAGTTAATCTCAAAATAGTGTTTTCTTGTTAGCCCCTGAAGAAACTGACTCATAAATATTGAGGGAGTATATTTTGGGTTACTCTTCTTAGGTTTCTTTGACACACTCAGGGCTTTTTTTCTCATAGAACGCTCAGAACGGAGTTCCGGCACCTTTTTTGGATGGAACCTTGTAGGGTAGGCAAAGTGGGTTGTATGACATGTGTGAGTTCTGGCACCTTTTTTTTTTACAAAAAAAGCACTGGACACACTTAATATTTACCGAGTCTCCAGAGCCCAACATTACCTCAGTTTTTTTGCTTCAGGTCTACAGCTGCAGTTTCTTGCTGTTACCATAGCAAAGCCTGAAATGTAAGAATTGTGTTTCCCTTTCTGTTAAGAAAATAGGTAAAACTAAAGTAGCCAGCTATGGAAGCAAGGGTGAAGAGTTAGTGCCTTTCTAAGAAACTGTAACTAAGAATTGAAAGTTTGTTTCTGTCTGTGCAAACTCCAAGCCCAGGGACTTCTCTTAGTGGGACAGCTTGGTCAAGGTATACAGAAGTACTTAATAGGAAAGGGGAGATGAAGTTAAGTAGGTGCCTTATGAGAGGGCCTCTGGATTCTGTCCACTTGTCCAAAGTACAGAAATGCATCTTAAGACTACTGAGTTGTGGTTGCTTCCATCATAATTGTAGAGGGTGGAATTACCACATACTTCATTTACTGTAGGAGATGACTAGGCTGAGCCCAAGGGAGGACTCAAACGCATCATCAGCCTTGAGTCCCTTTGTGCCTCCAAGAGATCTAAGTCTAACCCACCTTGAATTCCATTGACTCTTATCTACCGCCAACTCGCTTTGACCGCGAGTAGTTCAGGTTTCTGTAGAGAGCTTTAGCATACAGTACAATAAACCTATATATTCATTTGAACTGCCTGGACTCCTAATTTCCTGTGCTTGAATTAATCTAAACTACTCCTCTACACCAAAAATTTTCATGGACCCCAGAATACCCAAACCATGGCTTCAGATCCCAGAGCTACAGCAACCACAGATGAACCAGACATATCGTATATCAGCAGGCGGCAAGACAGCATGGAGGACGAAATAAGGAATTTAGCAGCCAGTGTTAACCAACTACTTCAGCAAGTACAGATCCTGACTCAACAAGTGCATCCACAGCAACTGCAACAACCTGCCCCACCCACCCAGGGACAACTGCCAATGGCCATCGCGCTCTTCCCCAGGACTCCCATCTGTCTACTGCCAGATGGGCACTTCCACTGATCAAGAGCAATGACCCCTTCCTAGATAACTTCCTAAACTGCCTCACCAGATTTAGAGAGCATTTTGGAGACCGTATTTGTATGGAAACTGCTGAACAATGTATCCGCCAGCTTCGACAAGGCAACTCCATGACGACATATGTTGAAGAATTCAAGCTCCTCATTCAAGAATTCAAGCTCCTGATTTGAACTCGTCTAGGCTGGACAGGTGCTCACTTACCGTTTTCTTGCCTATCTTAACTTGCGTTTCTATTCTGTTTTTTATGGCACTATTTTTGGTAGGTTGGTCTGTTTTTTCCCTTTGTGTAAAGACAGATGCAAAAAACGAGTTAAATAGTTCTGCTTTCTCCCTGTTGCTTGTCACCTTCTTGCCACTTTCACCCACTAATGGACCAATCATTTCCTTCACTTTTTTCTTGTTTTTTACATGTTGAAAGAAGCTTTTTTTGTTATTTTTGACTTTGGTCGCAAGCCTTAGTTCATTTTGAGCCTTAGCTTTCCTCACTTCATTTTTGCAGGCTCGGGCTATTTGCTGATATTCTGACTTAGTTATGTGCCCCTCTTTCCACTTGACCCCCTCTTCTTTGTGGCAGCCCCTCAGATACTGGAATACTGCTATCATGTCTCCCCTATTTCTTCTTTTCTTTAGACTGGCCAAACCCAAGTTCCGCAGCCATTCTTCGTACGTTTTGGTCTCCAAGCCTTTGATCATCTTAGTTGCTCTTTGAATTTTTTCCAGACTCTCAACATCTTCTTTGTGATATGGTGACCAAAATTGGCTGCAGTATTCGAGGTGTGGTCTTACTAGGGCTTTATAAAGTAGTACTGGTACTTCGCGTGATCTTGATTCTATGCCTCTGTTTATACAACCCAGGATTGTATTAGCTTTTTTGGTTGCTGCTGCACACTGCTGGCTCATAGTTAAGTGATCGTCCCTCTCACAGTTACTGCCTCCAAGCCAGGTCTCGCCCAATCTGTATTTGTGCTTTTGGTTTTTCCTGCCTAAGTGTAAGACTTTGCTTTTCTCCACATTGAAACTCATTTTGTTGGATAGGGCCCATTGTTTGAGTTTGTCAAGATCTTTTTGGATCCTGAGTTTGTCTTCTGGGGTGTTGGCTACTCCTGACAGTTTGGTGTCATCTGCCAATTTGATGAGTTCCCCTTCAATTCCCTCGTCTAAGTCATTTATGAAGATATTGAAGAGTACTGGGCCTAAGACGGAACCTTGTGGTACCCCACTGCTTACTTCTCTCCATGTGGATGTAGTGCCATTGAGGACTACTCGTTGAGTACGGTTTGCCAGCCAGCTACAGATCCATCTGGTGGTGATGTTGTCTATTCCACCTTTTTCTAGCTTACCAAGGAGTAGGTTGTGGTCTACTTTGTCAAATGCCTTACTGAAATCTAGGTATACTATGTCCACTGCATTTCGCTGGTCTACTAGTTTAGTCACTTTATCAAAGAATGAGACCAGATTGGTCTGGCATGATCTGTTTTTAACAAACCCGTGCTGGCTGCTAGTTATGACTTTGTTTACTTCTAGTTGTTCGCAGAACTGTTTTTTGATTATCTTTTCTAGGATCTTCCCAGGTATTGATGTTAAACTGATTGGTCTGTAGTTTCCTGGGTCTGTTTTTTTTCCCTTTCTTGAAGATGGGAACCACATCAGCCCTTTTCCAATCCTCAGGTACTTCCCCGGTGCTCCAGGATTTGTGGAAGATGTGGTGCAACGGTTCTGAGATAACATCTGCCAGCTCTTTCAGAGCTCTGGGATGTAATCTGTTGGGTCCTAGTGATTTGTATTCGTCAAGATTGGATAGGTGTTCTCTTACCATTTTCTTGCTTATTTTGATTTTTGTTTCTAGTATGTCTTTTGCAGTGTTGTTGTTTTTTTGGTGTGTTGGGCTATAGTTTCTTTTTGTGTGAAGACTGATGCAAAGTATGAGTTAAGCAGCTCTGCTTTCTCCATGTTGCCTGTTATTTCCTTGCCATCTTCTCTCTTTAGTGGACCTACAGTTTCCTTGACTTTTTTCTTGTTGTTAATATGTTGGAAGAAACTTTTTTTATTATCCTTGATTTCTGTTGCAAGTCTTTGTTTGTTCTGAGCCTTTGCTTTCCTGACTTCATCTTTGCATGTCCTGGCTGTCTGCTGATAATCGGCCTTAGTTATGTGCCCCTCTTTCCATTTTTTGTATTTGTCCTTTTTGTCTTTTAGTTTGTTAGTGAGATCTTTGTGCAGCCATGCTGGTTTCTTCCTGGATTTCTTGTTTTTCTTTCTCAGTGGTATTGTGCTGATATGGGCTTTTGTGATTGTGTTTTTCAGGGTTTCCCACGCTTCTTGGGTTGTTTTCCCCTTTAGGATTTTCATCCATGGGATCTTTCCTAGGTTCTTTCTGAGCTTGTCAAAGTTGACTCTTTTGAAGTTTAGGACATTGGTTGGATTGTTTTCTATTGGTAGTGTTTGAATTATATTTAATTCCAGTATGACATGGTCACTTTCACCCAAGGTTCCGGCAATTTCGATTACCTCTATCACTTCTTCTCTATTTGTAAGGATTAAGTCCAGTATAGCTTTGCGTCTAGTTCCCTCCTCCACCTTTTGGGTAACAAAGTTGTCGGCTAGGTTGGTTAGGAATCTGTTTGATCTCCCAGTCGCTGCAGAGTTTGTCTCCCAGTTGATATCTGGATAGTTGAAGTATCCCATTACTACTGTGGTGTGCTTCCTGCATACATTTGTTAATTGGTTGGCAAAGAGTTCATCTGTTTCTTCTGGTTGGTTGGTTGGCCTGTAATATACACCTATGGTAATGTCACTTTTTTTCTCTTTTATATTGACCCATATACATTCTGGAGAGATTTTGTCTTGGGTCATGTGCATTTCTGCAGATATGTAGTATTCTCTTACATATAGTGCAACTCCCGCTCCTCTTTTTGTAGACCTGTTTCTTTTGAACAATTTGTATCCATCCATCTGTCCATTCCATTCATGGGTTTCGTCCCACCAGGTTTCTGTTATGCCAACTATGTCATACCCTCCCTTGTGTACTATTGCTTCTAGTTCGCCCTGTTTGTTCCCCAAGCTTTGAGCATTTGTGTATAAGCATTTAAGGCTTTTATGCCTGCCCGTGGGTATGTTTCCTGTATCTCCTGATTGTTGTTTGAGTTTTTCTTCTTTCTCAACACTGCCTATCTCGTTGTTTGGTTTGTTTTCTTGGGATTTGTGATTGGTTTTGGGTTCTAGAGATTCTAGAGATTGGTCTAGAGAATGGAATGGAATGGAATGGAATGGAATGGAATAGAATGGAATAGAATGGAATAGAATGGAATAGAATGGAATAGAATAGAATAGAATAGAATAGAATAGAATAGAATAGAATAGAATAGAATAGAATAGAATAGAATAGAATAGAATAGAATAGAATAGAATAGAATAGAATAGAATAGATTGGACACACAAGGAATTCGTCTCCAGTGCATAAGCTCTCAGTGTACATACAAACAACAAAGTGCTAAGTCATAGCTAATTTTTAACATAAGATACAATCATAAATCATAAGATACAAACAACAAGTGTTAAGTCATAACATACTAATAGGAGAAGGTAGTAGGAAAGATGAGAAAGATGAGAAGGTGAGAAGGATAATAGCAATACAGCCCTACTACATGGGTAAATATCCTTAGGCATAAGACAGTGCTGTGGGAGTTAGGTGTTTAGCAGAGTGATGGCATGGGGGGGAAAACTACCTTTGTGTCTAGTTGTTTTGGCATGCAATGCCCTATAGCAGCATCCTGAGGGGAGAAGTTGAAACAGTTTATGTCTTGTATGTGAGGGGTCTGTAGATATTTTCTCAGCCCTCTTTCTGGTTCGTGCAGTATACAGATCCTCAATGGAAGGCAGGGTGCTTACAATTGTTTTTTCTGCAGTCCTAACTATCCGTTGAAGTCTGTACTTGTCCTGTTTGATTGCTGTGCCAAACCAGACAGTTATAGAGGTACAAATAACGGACTCAATAATTCCTCTGTAGAATTGTATCAGCAGATCGTTGGGCAATCTGAGCTTTTTGTGTTGATGCAGGAAGAACATTCTTTGTTGTGCCTTTTTAATGATGGTTCTAATGTTAGGTGTCCATTTCAAGTCCTGGGAGATTATAAAACCCAGAAACTTGATGGTCTCTACTATTGATACTGTGTGTATCTAATATTGTAAGAGGTGGTAGAATAGGAAAGCTTCTCCTAAAATCTAGTATCATCTCTACAGTTTTAAGAGTGTTCAGCTCCAGATTGTTCCAGCTACACTACAGGGCCAGTTGTTCTACCTCCTGTCTGTATGCAAACTCATCATCGTCTCAAATGAGACCAATGACTGTTGTATCATCTGCAAACTTCAGTACTTTAACAGAGGGATCCTTCAATATTCAGTCACTGGTATACTGTATAGAGAAAAGACTAATGGAGAGAGCACAGAGCCCTGGGGAGCTCCTGTACTAATTGAGCAGGTATTGTGCTGGACCAGCCAGTAACTGAGAACTGTATGTTAGAATGTTTGGTATTTAAAGGGTTAAGCGCTGTCTCCTTAAGAGATGGCTTATGGGTAATGTAGTTTTAGCTGTTCAGTGAATCCTATATCTATCAAGTCAGTGGGAGGGGCCACTACGTTCATCACAGGATATCCTGGCTACGTACCAGCTTGTAAAAGAAGCCTTTGTGAAGACTGACATGAGGTGATGTGTCCCATAAGAGCCATGGGGTGAGTCTACCATTAATTTTTCACCCAAAAGAATGGAGAAGGTCATGATATGTTCATCAGAAGAACTCTTCTTGACTGTAAGTTATTGTTTGAGATTCCTGACGAATAAATGATCTAATATTATCCTGTTCTTTGGCGTTTAACTTTCTGAGAAAGGCAAGATTAAAGCAGATATCTTGCTTGGACTGGAACAGTGAAAAATTAATGTTAGTGGACTGCACCCTTGCGGTAGAATCATTATTGTAGCCTTCATCTCTGCTGACAAAATATAGTAAATTGACAAGACTAATTTCCTCTTCATCCGCCTGCATTTCCCTTCGTTGAAGTAAAGAGTTAAAAGAGAGTTCTCTATGTTTGCTCTAAGAAAGTGCTCTGTTCACCAGCTAACGTTTTAAAGTAAAGGATTATTGCGTGCTTCTCCCTCGCTGAGTAAAAGCAGCATTCTCTCTCTGCTAGCCAACGTTTTAAAGTAAAGAAGTATTGCATGTTTCTCTCTTTGCTAAAAGATTGTGAAAATTCTCTACGCTTTGTTTAACTGAAGTAAAAGGATTTGATTTTCTGTTGCATGAAATCGGAAGGAAATGTGTGTGAGTTAAAAGGAGGTGTCTGCCTACGGAAAGACTGCTCGTCAGCAGCATTCATTTTCTAAAGAAAATTTTCATTTTCTAAAGAGTTTCTAAAGATCAGATGTGTGTGCCTGTATTCAGCTTGCCTGTTGCAAAGCGCAAACCTAATTTGCCTGAGCAAAACCACATTTAAGAGAATTCTGTCCTTTGTCTCAGCCAGTTCGTTGGAAGGCCATAAAAAGGTCATAAAGTAATCTGTTGTCAAGCAACGTCATAAATTACTAGAACAGCTTGGAAGCTGATGGCTAAAAGCTGATCACTCTTAAAGCCTAAAAAGAGAAACAGATGACATAAGCTTATTTCTATAAAGAAGCAACAGTCAGCCTCTTGGCAAGACAAAAAGAGAGACTTTGAATGGCAAAAATCTCTTGTTTGAAATTCCCATTGCTTTGTTTTAAAAAATCTCACAGAGTAGCCCAACCCCCCCCCCCTCCCGCCTGTAAGCTCAGCATTGCTCGAAACAAGCATTTGCCCTCCCTGGCCCCAACAGCCAAGACAATACAAGGGCCATAAATTCATTTGTTGCTATGGTGAAACAATCTGTCGTCATAGTAACCGAGCATCTGGTGAGAAGAAACTGACTTACTTCCCCCTCCCCTTGCAAAGAGGAATCCGAGCGGAGGGGGTGGAAAGGGGCATCTGTTTTCAAAGCAGAACAAATGCCACTACAAACCTTCAGCTTTATGGTCTTGCTGGAGAATTCAAACACTTTGTTCTAAGAGAAGTTTAGGTGTAGCACCCAGTGGCTGATCTGGAAATAGCAGGCTGGCACCTACCCACGCAAACAGCACCCCCTAGAGGGCAAAGAGTGAGCTTCACCCGAAGTAATCACTCATGCAAGCAGTAATCCCTAGTGGTCAAAGGGAGAACTTCGCTGAAGTACCCAAGCAAGCAAGCAACGCCCCCTAGTGGTGCACCTACTCAGCACAGATCAAGGAGAAACAAGCAGCAAATTAACCTTGCTTATTATCACGTAGCTATATGACCCAGGTGGAGATTTACGGAAGCCAATTTCAGCTCAGTAATCTCCAGGCAGCCAACAGCTTGTGAGGTGGTTCTAAGAAGACAGAATTTGGCTGGCTTTTCTCAAAGCGATACCAAGGAACAATGCTGAGTAGTAGCGACTTGAAACAGCAGGCTTGCATTCAACCACGCAGCAAGTGTAACCTGGTAGCAAGGGAGAGAATCTCCCTGATAAGTCTATCAGAGAGTGCACCCTGGTGGTCAAAGGGTGAACTTCATTTGAAGTAACCACGCAAGCAATGACCCCTAGTGGTCAAAGAGTGATCTTCGCTGAAGCACTCACTCACGCAAACAGTGTACCCTGGTGGCCAAGAAAGGGATTTCCCTGAAGTGGCTACCCAGATAGAGACCCTTAGTGGTCAAAGAGTGAACTTCACCTGAAGCAATCACTCACGCAAGCAGTGACCCCTAATGGTCAAAGAGTGAACTTCGCTGAAGTAATCACTCACGCAAGCAGTGACCCCTAGTGGTCAAAGGGTGAACTTCGTTGAAGCACCCACGCACGCAAGAGAGCGCCTCCCAGTGGTGCCTCTACTGACAGACAGTACCCCGGTGGCTGATCTGCAAACAGTGACCCCTGGTGGCCAAAGAATGAACTTCATCAAACTCATTCAAGTTGTCTAGGAAAACCTCTGAGTCTTCCCTAGTCATGGCAAAGTGGCCTATTGGACCAGAAAAGCTGGTCCAACCAATTAACCTTGATTTGTACGAAGATCCTGATGAGAAAATGCAACGCCTTAAGATGTTAAACGAGGAACATGAGAAAACACTTCAAAGCAGCAAGGAGTCTCTCCAAGCCAAACTTCAAGCGAAGGACACCCCAAGCAAGAGGGCTGTGTACGAGAAGTCCCGTCATTCGCATGCTCTATCCCAGCGACCCCATGGGGCACCCTCTCACACCTCCAAAAAAGCTTCATCCTTTCACCATGTCTTACCACGATCCCGCGCGTATTCCAGCGTGTCAAAACAACCTTCCGTTTCAGGCACCTCCCGTCGTTCTAAAGCATCTTCTTGGCATAGCCAAGCGTCCCGCATTTCAAGGGGAGAGAGCTTGGCCATTCGAGCCGAAGAAGCATATATCGAAGCTGAAGCGGCCAACGCAGTCTTTCATGTGTTAGAAGCGGAGCAGCGGAAAAAGAAAGAATTGGCAGAGATAGAGGCTGAGGCAACTCAAATGGAGGCCAAACAAAGGGCTGAAGCAGCCCAAATGGAGGCCAAACTAGAGGCTGAAGCAGCTCAAATGGCAGCTCAATTGGAGGCCAAACGAAAGGCTGAAGCAGCTCAATTGGAGGCCAAACAAAGGGCTGAAGCAGCTCAATTGGAGGCCAGATGAAAGGCTGAAGCAGCTCAATTGAAGGCCAAACGAGAGGCTGCCCAAGACGAGCTTGAGCTTGTGGAGAACCAATGAGAAGTGGCACATAAAGCAGCAACAGCGGAAGCCCTTCAGAAAACACTCCAATGCGCCACCTTCTCACACAATTTTGACCAACTACAGATTGAACACCAGCATAGCCATGTGCAGGCCTACGTTGATAGCCAGAACGCGATTAAAAATGAGCAGGCAGGAACGCCACAGTTAACCACAAATCTCCCAAGACCAAGTAGACTGGAAGTTACCCCCAACAAGGAGTATTCTGAGGAAAAATGCCAGATGTCTGTGCCACGTTTCCCTACCAAGGAGCCCCAGCACGACTCCAAAGAGCGCCCAGAGGCGCCCGCCAAGGTCAACTGCACAGCAGTGTGTAACGACCCACCATTCCCCAGTGAACTCCCAAGCAAAGAAACGTCTTTCACAACGTACTCTGTGCCACAGAGCACGGCGGGGAGGAAAGTCACTGGACTCCGCATCCAGCCGGTAGATGGGAGTTCACGGTTCCGAAATCCTGGACTGGTTATCCCAGGAATGTTCTGTGTCGACCAGCTCTCCCCAATTGCCTTACGGTTCCTAAATCCTGAAGCCGAACTCTTGGCTCCGTTGAGAGTAGATGCCCCTGTCACCTTTGCCTACCACGGAATGGTCAGAGGCCCAACAAGTCCTCCAACTGACATTAAGATGGAACCTGAATGGGTCATCCCAGGAACGGTCTGTGTTGACCAACTGCAAACTCCAACCCAGGAGAATAGCTCAACAACCTCCATTCTTAGTAATGGAAGAGCACCTCACCTAAAACCATGCCAGGAACACTTCACGCTTGTGACAACCAAACCCGTTTTGGAAGCAACAGTGTTCCAGACCAGTAAAGGTCACAATGACTTAGCCTTGTCCATAGAGGACAAAAACTTTCTGCAGCTACGCACGTTCTCCCAGAGCACCACACACTGGGACGGGCCACGTCTGCCAGAACAGAAGCAAGACTGGGAGACATGGAGCACACTCCTAAATTGTCTCCAAAGCATACACGTGCAACGTATGTATGTCTCCAGCTCACCCGCCACCGTACAAAAGAAAGAAATGTACGCTTTCTCAGATGTGTCAACGAAGGTGATTGCAACCATAGGATACATCACAGTCTACAGCGGGGAGAGACACATTCACATCGTTTTCGTCACTGGAAAAGCGAAACTAACAACACAAGGCCACACCGTACCAAGGTTAGAACTCTGTGGTACCATATTGGCCGTAAAACTCACCAACCTGACAACGAAAACGATAGGCCTTGAGCTACAATCCACCACCTTCTACGCAAACAGCAAGGTGATGTCAAGCTACATCTGCAACCAAAGCAGATGCTTCTACGTCTATGTAGGCAATGGAGTAGAAAAGATTGAAACATCTTCAAACTCTGAACAATGGCAACATGTGCCAACAGATAAGAACCTTGTGGACCAAGCTAAGTGGTCCACCTTTGCATCACAGTTGACAGAATTGATCTGGCTAAAAGGTCCTGAGTTCTTGGCTTGTCCAGCCAGCCTGATGCCTCAGGGACCAAAACACTATGCGCTTCTAGCTACAGATCTAGATGACTACGTTCTACCTCAGGCACCCAACAAATTTCTCAGACAGGATGAGAAATCGATCATCCAGACCATCTGCTTGCCCACAATGAGCAAAGAGACAGAGAAACCACCTTCTAAACATCTCTTAAAACCAGCCCGCTTCGAACGCCCCTCCAAACGAAGACCCATCAGATTGGGCATAGTATTGATCGTCCTGATCACTTGTCTTAGCATCCAAGGAACTAACTTTGTAGGAACCTGCAAGGACTCTCAGACTATTGAAGGCATTTGTCATGACCCAGTAATTGAGAAATACCTGAAGACCCAGAATTGCATATGGGTATTCAATCCTCCCCATGCATCCCACATGGGAGAAGCGTGGGAGCGCATGATTGGCATACCCCGCACAATCATAGACTCTATGTTGACAAAAATACCCATGCTGACACATGAGGTTCTCACTACCCGCATGGCAGAAGTCACAGACGTCATCAACGCTGATCCTGTTGTTCCAGTCTCCGTTGTTACAGACTCTTCTGTTCCAGTGAATGCTGCAATTCCAGTTTCTTTTGTTCCTGAGTATCCTGTGGTTCCAGCTTCTGCTGTCCCTGAGAATCCCATGGTCTCAGCTTCTTTTGTTCCAGAGTATCCTGTGGTTCCAGCTTGTTCTGTTCCAGATTCGTCTGTTCCTGAGTCTCCTGTGGTCCCAGCTTCTTCGGTTCCTGTGAATGCTGTGGATCCAGGATCCTTTGTTCCTAAGAATTTTTGGGTTCCAGTTTTCCTGACCCAGAAGTCCCTTTGGTTCCAGTTTCTCCTACAGGCAGGAGACCTTGTCTTACTGAGAGACAAGGACGCATACCAGAACTATTGGCTCATGAGACTTGTGCATCGGGCCTTACCCAGTTTGCTGGACTAGTTCGCCAAGCTGAGGTCCAGATCGTGAAGCCACATGAGTCAGATCGTGACTCAAAGACTCTCGTGAAAAGGCTTTACACCAGGCCAATCACCGACCTGGTCCTGCTGCTGAAGAAGACCGAATTGGAAGATTAAGCCTCAAACTACGTGTATTGTGTTTACCTCATGATTGCATTGTTTGATGTAACACCTTGTTTATCTCTGTTATAGTTGTGGATGTTCTGTATTTACCTTACAGTTATGCATGTTTTGCATGTCTCGATACCATGTTTTGCCTAGTTTAGTTAAATAGTCAGTTAGTAATGAAGTTTGCATGCCTTAATGCTATGTTTTTTGCTTATTTTAGTTAGTTAGTAGTGGAAATTTATATTTCCAAGCGGGGAGTGTGCTGGACGAGCCAGTAACTGAGAACTGTATATTAAAATGTTTGGTATTTAAAGGGTTAAGCGCTGTCTCCTTAAGAGATGGCTTATGGGTAATGTAGTTTTAGCTGTTCAGTGAATCCTATATCTATCAAGTCAGTGGGAGGGGCCACTAAGTTCATCACAGGATATCCTGGCTACGTACCAGCTTGTAAAAGAAGCCTTTGTGAAGACTGACATGAGGTGATGTGTCCCATAAGAGCCATGGGGTGAGTCTACCATTAATTTTTCACCCAAAAGAATGGAGAAGGTCATGATATGTTCATCAGAAGAACTCTTCTTGACTGTAAGTTATTGTTTGAGATTCCTGACGAATAAATGATCTAATATTATCCTGTTCTTTGGCGTTTAACTTTCTGAGAAAGGCAAGATTAAAGCAGATATCTTGCTTGGACCGGAACAGGTATTCAATGTGATTTTCTCTAGCTTCACCTGCTGCTTCCTATCTGTTAGAAAGCTTATAATCCATCTACAAGTGTGGTCAGGCACAGCTAGCTGAGTCAGTTTGGACAGAAGGTTCTCTGGAATGATGGTGTTGAATGCTGAGCTGAAGTCTACAAAAAGGACCCTTGCATAGGTCTTTGGGGATTCAAGATATTGTAAAATGTAGTACAGTATCATACTGACAGTATCATCTGCCGATCTATTTGCGCAGTTGGCAAATTGCAAGGGGTCTAGCAGCAAATCTGTTATGATTTTCAGGTGAGCCATCACTAAGCTTTCAAAGGTTTTCAAAACTATGGATGTCAGAACAACTGGTTGTAATCATTCAGCTCCTTGATGGAAGGTTTCTTGGGCACCAGGATGATAGTAGAGTATTTGAAGCAAGAAGGGACATAACACATCTCCAGTGATTTATTAAAGATGCGGGTGAAGATGGGGGCCAGATGATCAACACAGACTTTCAAGCAAGAAGGAGTTACCCTGTCTAGGCTTGGTGCTTTTCCAGACTTTTGTCTGTGAAATAGATCTCACACCTCTTTTTCTAGGATCACTAGAGGTGGGGGCCCAGAGGGATGGAGTTAGGTGTAGGAGACTTGGCTGTTGTTGGTGTATCTGAGATGGAGAGGGTAGTGATAGTTGACAATGGTCTCTTCTCAAACCTACAGCAGAACACATTTAGGTCATCTGTCAGTTGCAGATTCCCTTCAGCAAGGGAGGGAGGTCTGCTGTAGCCAGTGATATTTTTCCAGGGTTTTCCACACATTTGCTGGTTCATTTGTTGAGAGCTGATTCCTCAGCTTTTAAGAGTAGCTCCTCTTTGCTGCCCTGATCTCCCTTGTTAATACATTCCTGGCCTGATTGTACAGCATTCTATCTCTTTTCCTGTAGGCTTCCTCTTTGGAATGGTGTAGTTCACAGGTGTCAAACTCACTGCATCACATGACATGTCACGATGCATTGTGAGTTTTTTTGCATTGCCGGAGCTGGGGTGGGCGCAGCCTCCGCATGATGCAACTGGCCCGCGGGCCGGCAGTTTGACACCCCTGGTGTAGTTGTTTGAGCTTAGCTGTGAACCAAGGTTCATTATTACTGTAGATGCATAAGGTTTTGGTCAGCACACATAAGTCCTCACAAAAGCTAATGTACTGTATGATGTCAGAGTGTTAGTGAGTTCATCCAAGTCTGCTGAGGCAGCTTCGAAACTGATCCAGTCTGTGCAGTTGAAACAAGCCTGTAACTTTAACTTTGCCTCTTCACAGTCTAAGATTTCACTGTTTTAACTATCAGTTTTATGATTTTAAACAGGTACCAGGTGAATCATACAGTGATCAGTGTCCCTCAGCTGCTCTTGGTAGACAGTGATAGGCATCTTTTAATGTTGAGTAGCAGTGGTCTAAATTATTCTTGCCTCTAGTGAGACAGCTGACATCCTGAGTGTATCTTGGCAGCTCCTGGCTTAGGTTACTACTGTTAAAATCTCCTAATACAATGAGTAGGGAGTCTGGATATCACTGTTCAGCCCACAGGATTTGGTCAGGTAAGGTTTGCAATACCTTGTTTATGCAAGCTTGGGGTGGTATGTAGACTGCAACTAGTATAAATGAGCAGAACTCACAAGGGGCATAGAGGGGTATGCAATTAATGAATAGTGTCTCTAATTCCACATCACAAAATTTCTTTAGTGACATTTTTACACCATCGATTGTTAATATAAAAACAGATACTTCCTCCCTTCTTTTTACGTGATGTTTCTGCAATTCTATCTGCTCTTTGAATCTGAAATCCTGGGATTTGCAAGCAGCTATCATTAATCAAATCGCTCAGCCATGTTTCAGTTAAGCAGAGGGCTGCTGAATTGGAAAAGTCTAAGTTGCTCCTATTTAAAAGGAGCAGTTCATCCAACTTATTTATGAATGAGTGAAGATTAGTTAAATGGAGCGAGGGGAGAAGAGATTTCCTTACCCCATGCTTCCTGAGTCTTTGTACAATTCCTCCTTGCTTGCCCCTCCTTCTCCTTCTCTTCAAGATGGTGCTGCCGATAGCAGCCTTGGTAAAATATTCTTGTAATGTATTGGCCACAACTGTTTTAAATCACTTGCTTAATGTCTGACCTACATTGCTGTATTGTTTAACAGTTGCTGTTACTGAAAGCCAGACTGGCTGTCTCCAAGCTGATAATGAGGTTTGGGGTGGGAAACTGTTACTTTAAATCTATTGGTTGCCACCTAGAGGCTAACTGTATAAATAGCTGTGCAGCAGCCTTTAGGGCTGCTTCTGTTCTGAGTTAATAAACTTGTTGTTGTTCGAACACTCTGCCTCATTCAATGCCTAAAGAACTGAAGATATAACAGTGGCGACGAAGGTGGGATGTGCTGCTTCATTGAGAGAGCTTGAAGTCACTAGGGGGTGAGGTCAGCACAGAGCCTGACAGGAACTACGTCCCCCCCCCCTCAGTCTGCCAGCAAGCCACGCTGGAGACCACCACGCCCTAAGGATCCGTCCTAGGGCCTACACAGAAGCCAGCAGCGCAAGGCATTGAATGAAGACACAAACCACCATGGTGAAGGTCAGGAAGCTCGAAGAATTCGACGTAACTCACCCGGAGAGATGGGCGTCCTACATCTCCCGCGTCGAAAATTACCTCCGCGCCAACCAGGTCGCCGAAGATGGATCGAAGGCCGCGACACTCCTCTGCGTGTGCGGCCCCGCCACCTTCAACATTGCAGAGAACCTGGTTGCCCCGGTGCCGCTCGAGTCGCTCACCTACGCGGACTTGAAAAAAAAGCTCTGAGACCACTTCGAGCCCAAGTTATCCGTTATAGCATGGAGGCACGCTTTTGAGCAGCGGGAGCAACAACCCGGCGAGTCTGCAACAGAATGCATTGCCGCTTTTCGTCAAGCATCCCAACTCTGCAATTTTGCGGATTTGGAGGAGAGACTACGAGACCGCTTAGTCTGCGGACTCTGGAATCGAGAGCTCCAACAAAAACTGTTCACTAAGGAGACTCTCTCGCTACAAGAGGCCTTGAAGGAGGTCATGGCGGATGAAGCCGCCGGAGGGGCCGTTAAAGTGCTGCGCCCCTCCAAAAGCACGCCAAGCACCGAAGCCGTCCACCACGAGGACACTGAGCGGATGGAAGACACTGACTCAGACTACGAAGTCAACCAGCTACGAAAGCACCCGGAGAAGGGACCGCAGCCAGCTGGGAAGGCAGATGGGGGAGAAGATGTGGGTGGTGCTGTGGGAGTAATGTCCTTATAGCCCACGTGTAGGCTGCCATGCAGCTGAACCACATGGACGGAAACAGGACAAAGGAGAATATTGAGCAATCATCCCATTGACAACTCCTCCCAGTCACAAACGGCTTGGAAACTGTGTTCACCCTCACGTACTCATATGTAAATAGGTTATCCCTCCTACTTGCTTCCTGTACACACCCACATTTTGCTGAGCTAATAAAAGAGATTCCCTGACTTTTGTCCTGGGTCATCTCATCCCGAGGAAAAACTCTGCGTGGTGTTATTTCTTCACTGTTTCGGCTAAATTTCATGAGAGGCCCTCTGGAAGCGGAAAAATCGCAACTGGTGACCCCGACGTGATCACTAATAAAGTGATACGTTCCTTCGACCTCCTACTACTCATCGCCCGGACGAGGCTTAGTGCACTTCAGATATCGTTGGTAAAGACGGCTATCTTTTCGTGAGTAATGGGGGGAAAATTTTCTAAGACGCAGGCCGTGCATCTGCAAGAACTTAGAGAATTAACGAAGTCTACAAATTTTATTCTCAAAAACAGCGGTAAATTATTGCCTGTTTTGAGTAAATCTGATTTGGTTAATTTATTATGTTATATTTGGGAAAAATATCCGGCATATCCGGAAAAGGGCTCACTTAAAGTGACTACATGGAGTAAATTAGGTATCTCTTTCCATGAGCACCCCAGAGCTCCTGCAAAAATGCTATCATCATGGCGAATTGTTCTGGAATGCCTCAAAGTCCATGAACAAGGGCTCATGGAGACATTGGGCTCTGTGACCCCCCCACCGCCTTACAAGAAACAAATTTCACAAGGCAATGAGGCATTTCCTCTTACCTCCCCCTCCTCCCCCTCTGCTCCAACATCCCCCCCCCCTCAGTTCCTCTTTCTGCTGATCTTTCTATTGTTCCTTCTGCTGCCCCTCCCATAAGTGCTGTTGCTACTACCATGGCTGAAGCTCGAAGTCAGGGTTTGCTTGATATTGATGAATTGTCTGAGTGTTCTGCATTTCCTGTTGCTTTTGTTCGGAATACTGCGGGTGCCATGATACCTCAATATGAACCTCTTCCTTTAAAAACAATCAGAGACCTGAAAACAGCGGTCTCGATGTACGGCATTCAAGCCCCTTATGTCAAAGGTCTTTTTAATGCTCTGGCTGGGTCTTTCATTCTTACTCCCCAAGATTGGAAAGATATTTTGAGAATGCTTTTGACCGGACCCCAGTATGTTGTGTGGGAATCAGATTTTCGCCGAGAGGCTGAATCCGCTGCCCATGTTGCTGGGATAGCTGCAATTACGGCAGATGCCATTTCAGGCTCTGGTCAGTTTTCGCTTGTTACTGCCCAAATGCAGCTTCCCCCAGCTACTTTCCCTTTAGTCAGCCTGGCCGCACTTAGAGCCCTGGACAAGGCTGATGACTCAGGAGCCCTTCCCACTTCCTCTTTTTCAAAAATTCTTCAAGGTCCCAGTCAGCCCTTTTCTGACTTTATTGAGGAGTTGCAAAAGGCAGTGGATAGGCAAATTACCAATCCCACGGCACGTGCAGAATTGCTTTTAAAATTGGCGTATGAAAATGCAAATACTGACTGCCGTCGTGTTTTGCAACCTCTTGCTGCTAGATCTGACTCCACTTTGGCTGATTTCCTTAAAGCCTGCCGCATAGTGGGCACAAATGCCTTTAATATGGAAACACTGGCCATGGCTTTACAACAGGGCACAAAACCTGGTGGCAATTGTTTCAATTGTGGCAAACCTGGTCATTTTAAAGCCCAATGCCGTGCCCCAGGAGGGGGGGCATCGCGTCAAGCTCAAAAAGGGCTAAAACCAAAAACAATTTGCCCTAAATGTAAAAACGGGTTCCATTGGGCTAATCAGTGTCGTTCTGGCTCAAATTTCCAAGCCCAGTCGGAAAACTAGAAAGGGGGCGAACAGCCAGCCCCACCCAAAAGGCTGTACAGCAACTGCCATTTCCTGTTTCTTATCTGCCTGCTATTGTTCTTAGTGCTGATGTGTCACTTGATGCAGACTTTCCTAATACGCCCTATGTGATCTCCGCCTCCCTCTCTGCCCCCCTCCCCCCTCTTACATCTGCTTTGCTACTTCCTCATGACTCACTCACTTTACGTGGTGCTTCATTTCCCCCTGCACTCTTGACATGCTCTATGGAACCTACAGTTTTGCTCCAAATTATTCCAAGCTACCCAATTTCAATACAAAGGGGAGAGATATTAGCAAAACTGATAATCCTCCCACCAGAGGACCCTCCCACTCCCTCTGAAACCACAGAACTTTTAGCAATTACTAAAACAATGCAACATAGTCGCCCTGCTATGGAATTTCATATTAAGGGACGCCCTTTTTTTGGCATTTTAGATACTGGCGCAGATGTGTCTGTGATCCGTACTGCTGAGTGGCCTTCTGATTGGCCCACCGAATCCTCACCAGCAGTCCGTGGCGTGGGCGGTACTCAACTTGCAAAAATTAGTAAGGACTGGTTGCCGGCTACATCACCTCAGACTTCCACAATTGCTTATATTAAGCCAGTTGTTTTACCTCTTCATATAAATTTGTGGGGCCGTGACCTGCTCCACCAATTCGGCGCAAAATTAAGCTTGGAATAATTATGTCACCTCCTTCACCTCTTCGCCTTTCTCTTAAATCTGACATTCCTGTCTGGATAGACCAATGGCCTTTAACTTCTGAAAAGGCCACTGCTCTACGTATTCTAGTGTCTGAACAACTTGCTCTAAAGCACATTGAACCCTCATTAAGCCCCTATAACACCCCAGTTTTTCTTATAAAAAAGAAATCAGGCAAATGGCGTTTCCTCCACGATTTACGTGCAGTGAATGCTGTTTTACAACCTATGGGAGCGCTGCAATGCGGCCTCCCAAACCCAAATTTAATCCCAAAAGACTTTGATCTTATGATCATAGATTTAAAGGACTGTTTTTTTTTCTATTCCTCTTCACCCGGATGATATGCAACTTTTCGCTTTTTCAGTTCCTGAACTTAATATGTGTAGGCCAACTTCTCGCTATCAATGGCGTGTTCTTCCTCAAGGCATGCTAAACAGTCCCACCATGTGTCAAGTTTATGTTAATGCTATGTTAGAACCATACCGTGCTATGTTCCCTCACTTTCTTGTATATCACTACATGGATGATATTCTTGTCGCTGCACCTGGCCCTGTGGGCACAGTCAACCAAACACTACCTGTTCTCACTACCATGCTAGCTGAAGGGGGACTTAATATAGCCCCAGATAAGATACAGCAAAAGGCACCTTTTTCATATCTGGGTCATAAACTCCTTTCTTCTCACTCAACACCCATTTTTCCTCACATATTTTTAGAGAAGGATACCACATTGGTGCAGCTCCAACAATATCTAGGTACCATAAATTGGATAAGACCTTACCTTGGCATTTCCACCAGTCAGTTGGCACCACTTTTTTCTGCTCTTACTCAGGGAAAGCAACCCTCAGACATCATACACCTTAATGTGCAACAGTTAGGTGTCTTGAATCAAATAGAACAAGCACTCCACACACAATGGGTGGACCGCTGCATCCCTGATGAGCACCTACTAATCATCATCATAAATACGCCACGGCTACCAACTGCACTTCTGGCACAAAACCCAAAGCCACTTCTTATTCTAGAATGGCTTCACCTCCCTCACACTCCTAGAAACACAATTAGTCAAAAACCTTTTCAATTTGCCTCTCTCATCTCTAAGGCTCGCCTTCGAGCAAAAGCCCTTGCAGGCATAGAACCTTCTGTCCTATATGTACCATGTTCTCTCACTACATGGGAAACCATCTATTCTAACTCTGAAGCCTTGCAGCTTGCTCTCACTGAGTGGCCTGGAAAGATATCCTGCCACCCTCCTGCTGATCCTCGCATTCAGCTCCTACAAAATATCCCTGTTTCATGGGATACCCAATTACAACGCTTTCCCATCCCACATGCTGTCACACTCTTTGCAGATGGCAGTAAACAATTTGGTGCTTGTGCCTGGTATATTCATGACCAATGGCACACAAAAATAACGCCACCCAACGGTCTGCTCAGCGTGCGGAACTAGCCGCTGCCATTCTAGCTTTTCAAACATTTTCCACTCAACTTATAAATCTCATTCTTGACAGTCTCTATGTCACTCAAATTGTCACCACTATTTTTCAATCATACCTCTCTCCATCCCTGGACCCTGATTTAACTTCTTTATTTTCCACCCTACAAACTGTAATATCCAACAGGAAACATCCTTACTTTGTCACACACATAAGAAGCCACCAACCTTTTCCTGGCTTCTTGCAAAAAGGAAATGATATTGCAGACGCTGCGGCCTCTGCTACCTGCCTCATGTCTCTTTCTCCTGTCTCCCCTTGGGACAGTCATGCTTATTTCCATCAAAATAAAAAAGCACTTGTGAAACAATTTGGACTAACCACTGCAGAAGCAACTGCTATTCTCCAGCAGTGTGCCACTTGCAGCAAGCAGGCTCACTCGCTCCCAATGGGGGTTAACCCCAGAGGAACTGAGTGCTGCCAAATCTGGCAAATGGATGTTACACAATATGCCCCATTTGCCCCATGGAAATATCTTCATGTTTCCATAGACACCTTCTCTGGCTTCATCATTGCAACCCCTCAACGGGGTGAAGCCACTAAGCATGTCATTAATCATTGTATTCGTTCATTTGCAACGTTGGGATGCCCAAAAGAACTTAAAACAGACAATGGTCCTGCTTACACAGGAGCAGCTTTTGCTGCCTTTTGTAATCAGTGGTCAATTGTTCACAAATTTGGAATACCTTACAACTCCCAGGGCCAAGCTCTGGTTGAACGTGCCAACCAGACGTTAAAACATGCGCTGGAAAAATATAATCAGACACAGGGGAAAACTCCCCCTAGCCTCCCAGCTTTGCAAAACAGGCTTAACCTGTGTTTATACACCATTAACTTCCTGAACCTGACGGGCACTCCTCCATCATCCGCAGCAACTCGTCACTTCTCTGCTTCTCCTGCTGCAGCAACATCCAAACCACTGGTGTACTTCAAACGACTTCCTGACCCCACCTGGAAAGGCCCTGCTGAACTCATCACATGGGGACGAGGTTACGCCGCCATCCAAACCAACGGTGAGACTTTGTGGGTCCCTGGTCGACACATCCGTCCCTATCATTAAAAAAAAACAAAAAAACAGAGGACCTTTCCCCATCCAACATTAACAAGCAACAATGACACCACTTGGGTCTCTGGCCGCTGTGTGCGTCCTTACATGGTGGCTGATTCACCCGACAAATGAACAAGCTGTCGCGCGAGCAGGAGATCTGGGCGATGACCTATGGGACAATAACAATTACATCAAGGACATAAAAACAACAGCAACCTCATTAAATGTCACCAATTGTTGGATTTGTATGCACATTCCAGGAAAATCAGATCGAGGTCTGCCGCTGCAAGCGGTCCCTTTTAATCAAACAGGCTGGAAAACCTTCGAGCCCTCAACCACACAGCACAAAACTTCGGCTGCTGTACGCACTGTACTACATGAACCTGCAGCCATATGTTTTAACTCCACAGGGTTGTCCTCCAACGCTAACGTGATGGGACACTACCAAAGCTGTAATAAAGTTCTCCCATGGGCCTCTGATAAAAGATGTAGGGGGCTTAAAAGGATGCTTACGAAGGTCCACAACTCGAGCGATAATAGTATTACATATACATCCAATGAGAATGCCACCATCCTGCATTACCTTGCTTGTATGGACTTGGAGAGCATAATCACTTCTGCCAACATTTCGTCCCCGTACTTTTTGCCCAATGACTTGTGGTTCATTTGTGGGATAAGAGCCTATCGAGCCGTTCCGAAGGACTGGGCGGGGGTCTGCACTCTAGGGTTCGTGATTCCGCTTTTATATAAGATAGATTCCCTTCCCCTAACCCGCATTCGCAATAGGCGAGACATTGATATCACTCATGACAATCCTCTAACATTGGGTGGCAGCACAGGGACACAGTTTAGTCGCGGCCTCCTGCCAAACATAGGCGCTGCTATGAATTACAGAGACTTACATCTCCTGAATAACTGGATTGTGCACATGTTCAACGACACCATAGCAGTTATAAAATTATTCAACACCGAACTTAGTGAAGTGCGATCGGTTGCTTTGCAGAACCGTTATGCATTAGATATAATGTTAGCTGCTAAGGGTGGTGTATGTGCCCTGATCCATTCCCATTGTTGCATGTACATACATAACTATCAGCCAAACATCTCAGCTACTGTAGCCCACATGGAAAGGCTGATCAGGAACAACCCCCTTATGTCGGATGGTTCCGGTACCATAGACATATGGGGCTCTCTATGGTCTTGGCTACCTGATGGCTCCTGGTTACGATCCATCATTCCCCCCATCATAATGATCATAGTACTGATGGTTATGTTGTGTTGTTGCATCCAATGTCTTCCTTCCCTACTGCAGACATGTAAAGGTCTTTTACCTTCCCAAAGAAAAGATATGTTTATAGCCGAAAGACAATCACTTTTAAGCCTTGAAGGCCTACGTATTGAAAAAACAAAAACAGAGGAGATGTGGGAGTAATGTCCTTATAGCCCACGTGTAGGCTGCCATGCAGCTGAACCACATGGACGGAAACAGGACAAAGGAGAATATTGAGCAATCATCCCATTGAAAACTCCTCCCAGTCACAAACGGCTTGGAAATTGTGCTCTATATCACGTACTCATATGTAAATAGGCAATCCCTCCTACTTGCTTCCTGTACACACCCACATTTTGCTGAGCTAATAAAAGAGATTCCCTGACTTTTGTCCTGGGTCATCTCATCCCGAGGAAAAACTCTGCGTGGTGTTATTTCTTCACTGTTTCGGCTAAATTTCATGAGAGGCCCTCTGGAAGCGGAAAAACCGCATGGTGCAACAGGTCATAAAGGTCTCTCCCCCCTCCAGCGAGAGGGAGAGAAGTCTGACCCCCAGCAAGCCTAACCTCACATTCTACGAGAGCGACAGTGAGGGGGAGGATGACCCAATAGTAAGTGGAACCGTCACCCCTTTGACAGCCCAGGTGGAGATGTTAGTGCCCCACTCAGGAGCGAGGTGGGTTTTCACTGCCCTGGTAGATTCGGGTTGCACTCACTGCTTAGTCAGCCTACGAACTGTGGAAAAGATGGGACTGAGACTTAAGAGATTGAGGCAACCTATGAAGTTTGAACAGGTTGATGGTTCACTCATGGGGGGAGGTGCCCGTGACGTACCTAATGGAACCAGTGAGCCTGAAGGCAGGGAGCCACAAAGACCATTCGGTTCATAGTAGCCCCCAAAATGGCAGAGACTATGATATTGGGGTTGGCATGGCTGAAAAAGTGGAACCCAGTGGTTGATTGGAAGGACAATAAGTGGCGCTTGAGAAGCAAAGCAGGTGAACAGCAGCAAGGAGGGGCAACCCACAAAGTTGTCGATCCACCGTTAATGAGGAAGGGGGAGGCAGAACCCGTGAAAGTACTAGCTGAGATCGAGCAAATGGGCCCGAGCATCCCAAAGGAATACCAAGACCTAGCAGAGGCATTTAGCGAGTGGGAGTCAGATGTACTCCCTCCCCACCACCCCACAGACTGTGCAATTGAAATACTGCCTGGGGAGAAATTACCCAAACCAAAAATGTACTCAATGACCCCAAGGGAGATGGAGGAGCTCAGGAACTTTGTGGACAAAAATTTAGCTAGGGGCTTTATCCAACCAGCAAAATCCAGGATGGCAGCCCCGGTGCTCTTCAAAGAAAAGAAAGACGGTTCTTTGAGATTATGCGTGGATTTTGGGGGGATTAATGGAGTTTGCATGGAAAACATGTACCCCCTCCCCCTTATGAAAGACATGCTAGGATACCTAGCCAAGGGGAGGGTGTTCACCAAATTGGACTTGAGAGAAGCGTACTACCAAGTGAGAATTAAGGAGGGTGATGAGTGGAAAACAGCCTTCAATTGCCCCTTAGGGTGTTACCAATTCCGGGTGATGCCTTTTTGAATGCAGGGAGCACCTGCGGTGTTCATGCAGCTGATAAATGAAGTGCTGCATGAGCACCCGTATAAGGGGGTGTTGGTGTACCTGGATGACATCCTCATTTATTCTGAAACAATGGAAGACCATGTGAAGCTGGTGCGGGAAGTGCTACGGAAGCTATTAGAAGCCAAGCTCTATGCTAAGCTATCAAAATGCAACTTCCACAAAACCAGTCTGGATTACTTGGGGTACTGCGTGTCCAGTGAGGGAGTGGAGATGGACCCTGGAAAGGTGAAAGCAATACTAGAGTGGGAAGCCCCCCAGACCAGAAGGCAACTACAGAGCTTCTTGGGCTTTGCCAACTTTTACCATCAGTTCATTCCCTCATTTGCACAAATAGCCCTGCCCATCACCGAGCTACTAAAGATGGGCAGAGGGGGGATGAAGCCCAAGTTGAGCCAGCTGCTTAACTGGACTATGGAGTGCCAAGCGGCTTTTGAAAAGCTCAAATGGCTTTTTGTGGGGGAGCCAGCCCTCAAACATCCGAACCTGGAGGAACCGTTCCTAATACAAGTCGATGCTAGCGATGTAGCAGTGGGGGCCATCCCACTTCAAAAGAATGCCAAGGAAATGCTGCAACCCTGCGCCTACACTTCCCAGAAATTGACCGACACTGAGAGACGATGGGCGGTGTAGGAGAAAGAGGCTTATGCCATTCGATGGGCGTTGCTGACTTGGAGGCAGTTCCTGGAGGGTAGAAAGGTCCTGTTCAAAGTGTGGACTAACCACAAGAACTTAGAAGCCCTAAAACACCCAAGGAAACTATCCCCTAAGCAAGTACGATGGGCTCAGTACTTTAATCGGTTCAATTTCACCCTTCGGTACTTGCCAGGGGGAAAGAATTCCTCACAGATGCGCTTTCCTGAATGCCCCAGTATAAAAGCACCCAGGAGGAGACAGTTAACTCTATTATCCCCTCTTGGCAACTGGCGGCGCAGGTCGCCATGAAGCAACGGTCACTAACCGCTGTTCAGCTGACCGATAGTGCTCTGACACAGCAGCTGAAAGAAGCCCTGAAGGAAGATGAATGGTTCAAGGGCCACAAAGACAAGCTGATGATGAGGGAGGACCTGGCATGGAAAGGAGACAAACTGTATGTTCCAGCCAGCCAGAGGACCTCGATCCTACAAAGAAGCCACAAAGTGAAGCTGGTGGGCCACTTTGGGTTTGTGAAGACCCTTCACTTGACTAAAAGGCAGTTCTGGTGGTCCAAGATGAAGAAAGACATAGAAAGCTACGTAACAAGCTGCCCAGTGTGCGCGTCCATGAAAAGATTGCCAGGGAAAACTCCCAGACTTGTACAGCCGGTGGCCAACCCTAGCAGTCCATGGGAAGAGATAGCCATGGACTTTATAGTGGAATTGCCAGAGAGTAATGGGAGTATCATGATTTGGACAGTGGTTGATTTGTTTTCAAAGCAAGCACATTTCATTGCGTGCCTGAAGATTCCCTCGGCTTGGAGTCTGGCCAAGATGTTCGTGCAGCATGTTTATCGGCTGCAGGGAGTTCTACGACGCATCACCTCAGACCGGGGGGTGCAGTTTACAGCAAAGTTTTAGCGGGCGTTTATAAAACAAATAGGTTCAACCCAGGGGCTTAGTTCAGGGTTTCATCCGAGTACCAATGGATTCGCGGAACGAGCTAATGCAATAGTGCAGCAATGCCTACATCGCTATGTAAATTATCAGCAAACCAATTGGGCAGAGCTCATACCTTTTGCAGAAGTGGCTTATAATAATTCGGTGCATAGTAGCACTGGGTTCACCCCATTTAAAGTGACCACAGGGGTTGAGTTTGTACCAATGCCAGAATTCCAAAGGGAGCCTCCCCCCTCGGTTATGCTAGCTGAATGGATGGACAACTTAAAAGCTGCCTGGGGGAACGTGCAAAAAATGTTGAATAAGACCAGGGAGTCACAAAAGAAACAGGCGGATCACAAAAGAGCCCTCCAGAAGAAGGTCAGAATTGGGGAGAAAGTATACCTGTCTACTAAGTACCTGAAACTGAACCAACCTTGTAGGAAGCCATTCCCAATTGTTAGGATTATAAATCCAGTTACAGTGGAATTGCGGTTACCGAAGGTGCTCAGGCGAGTCCACCCGGTGTTCCACTGTTGAAACCCTTCTGAGGTTCTAAGTTAAGGCAAGTCAGAGGGGAGCCTCCTTCTCCCATTTTGGTGGGGGCGTGAGGAACATTATGAAATCAAGAAGATATTTGACTCAAGGTATTTTAAGAGGAGATTACAATATTTAGTACAATGGAAGGAATATCCCTCAGCCAAAGCTGAGTGGGTGGGAGCCCATAACATTAGTGCAGACAAACTAGTGAGAAAGTTCCATGCCAAGTACCCTCAATGGCTGAAGGGATTGCTGAAGGCCAAGACTACCTAGGGAATGATATTAATCTATGTTTAATATTTTCCAGGTGCCCCTTTCCTTCAGGGGGTTGGCATGTCAAGATTGAACCGCTTTGCTTCTTTCAAAGCCTATCGCTATTCAACTTGCCATTGAACTGGGGGGGGAGAGAAGGGTTAAATGCAGAGCAGAGGATGTGTGCACGGACCATGAGAGCCTGGAAACCATCAAGGTCACAACTGCAGGTGCTTGAGAAGGAGGTGGACAATTCTCATAACAAACAGATGTCTCATAATTGGACAACGTGACCAACCAGGGATGGGGAGAAAGGGAAGCTATTGTTTTAACTAGGGAACATTCGCGCAGGAAAACCAGAGCTGATTTTGATTCTTCAGTAACAAAATGATGTACTGTATTAAATAAAGTTTTACTTTTGAGGAATCCAAGCTCCTGAGAGTGTTTACTTGGTTTGGGTGCACTAGTTGGACGGTTGACAATACCTTTAAAGAACACTGAGTTGGATCCCAAAGCTCTCCTTCTTCAGATGCAACATACTTCTTCTAATCAAAGAGCTCCTCTTCTCGGAAAGAGGAAAAAGGACCTGTCCAAACCTTTATCAAGTTTGTGGAAAGTCATAATAGAGCTGGAAGAGACCTTGGAGGTCATCTAGTCCAACCCCCTGCTCAAGCAGGAGACCCTATACCATTTCAGACAGGTGGCTGTCCATTCTTTTCTTTAAGAAGGTGTTCCACTGGTTAATTGTTCTCACTGTTAGGAAGTTTCTCCTTAATTCCAGGTTGCTTCTCTCCTTGATTAGTTTCCATCCATTGTTTCTTGTCTTGCCTTCTGGTGCTTTGGAAAATAAGTTGACCCCCTATTCTTTGTGGTGGCCCCTCAAATACTGGAATACTGCTATCATGTCACCCGTAGTCCTTTTCTCTAGACTAGCCATACCCAATTCCTGCAATTGTTCTTCATATGCTTTTCTCTCCAGGCCTTTAATCATCTTAGTTGCTCTTCATTGCACTTTCAATCCGTAGTTCGGTACTAATACTTCACGTGATTTTGATTTTATGCCTGTTTATACAACCAAGGATGGTATTAGCTTTTTTGGCTGCTACCGCACACTGCTGGCTCATGTTTAAGTGATTGTCTACTAGGACTCCAAGGTCCCTCTCACAGTTACTGTTTTTGAGCCAGGTTTCACCTAATCTGTACTTGTACCTTTGGTTTTTCCTGCCTAGGTGTAAAACCTTGCTTTTTTCCACATTAAATTTCATGTTTTTGGATAGGGCCCATTGTTCAAGTCTGTCAAGATCCGTTTGGATCCTGAGCTTGTCTTCTGGGGTGTTAGCTATTCCTGCCAGCTTAGTGTAATCTGCAAATTTAATGAGTTCCCATTCAATTCCCTCATCTAAGTCATTTATGAAGATATTGAAGAGTACTGGGCCTAAGACGGAACCTTGTGGTACCCCACTGCTTACTTCTCTCCATGTAGATGTAGTACCATTAAGGACTACTCGTTGATGTGATGTGATGCTGTCTATCCCACATTATTCTAGTTTATCAAGAAGTAGGTTGTGGGCTTCCGGTTCCGGATCGCGGCACGTGCAGTCGCACGGAGAGAGCCGTCTCTCCTACCGGCTGCTTTCCCTTCGCCGGTAGACCCTTAACCGGGTCGAAAGTCGCCCCGTAGAGGCGACCACCGCTTGAGGAGGCCCCTGCTTGACTGGGGAAGGGCGGCAGATCCTTCCTTAGTTCGAGCTAGCTCCTTAGGGCCGTCGGAGGAAAGATCGGCCAGCAAAATGGACGATCACTTCGCTGCACCAGCCGAAAGCCAGAAGAACAACTAAGCGTAAAGAACCCCCGTGGAGAATCCGGGTGAGACCTTTCCTACCCCCTCTTTCCCTAATCACTCTCCTGTCAAAAGCCTTTGTGCTTGAATTACTTCCCTGCTGTGAGGGAGCAGCGTTTGGGCATTCGGGAAAAACAGCTTTGAGGGGAAAAAAAAAAAATAAACCAGTTAATTTCTATGGACTATTTAAATTTTGGAATACTGAGGGGACCTGAAAACATTTTATTTTTGACTATTATTGTTATAACTACGCATCTATTACTTTGGAGAGGCCTTTCTTCATCTTTTTCAACACGAAAAATAAAAAATCTATTAACTTGGAAAGAAAAAAAGATTTTATGGTCTGCTGAGGACATCTTGTGACGAAAAGTGGTACTGCAACTGTATATTTTTTTCATGGCTTTGACCTTCAAAAGATGATAAGCGTAAGATAACTGAAACAGCTGTGTGGTGATCTGGTCTATTGAAAATTGGAGGTGAACATTTGTTTGATTTCTACAAAATAGAGCCTTCTCTAAAAGATTAAAAAATCTTTTTACTATTGATATGGAACCTAACACACAGCTGGACTATGAGCTCATATTGGAAAAAATTCTGGAAGCCACAGAGGATATGAACTCTTACTTTCAAACTTTGACAGATCAAATTATAGACCGAAAAACAGTGCAGAAGAAGCAGATTGGCGCTAAAGAGATTAGTGAACAATATGTACAACCTAAAGAGGAACCACGTCAACAACTCAACTATGAAACTACACTGAGAGAAACTGTGGAAACCAAAGAACAAACTAACTTTATACAACTCCAAACGCAATCTATGGAGAAGCCTGATGATCAAAGAATAACTTTAACGGAGATGTCTGAAGCATTAACATCAACAGAGACTGACACTCAGATACAAGTTATTGAAAATTGTGATAAGGTGGATAAACAACTGGCAAACATAACATGGAATAAAACGGCTTTTACCATCCAAAGGCTACTAGAAGAAAGGAAAGAGAACTTTGACCAATTTGAAGCGTTAAAGAATATGGACTTTTTAATATTGTGGTTTGATGATGCAGGAATTTTATTATGGAAACCGATATGGCACAGAAAGAAACCTAGAGTTAGATTTAAAAATGTATTTTAAAGTTTTATTTAATGGGTTTAAAAAGGCTTTGACTTTTTGACTGAGTTAATAACTAATGGAGCACGTGAAATTTCTAAGAGGATACCCTTTGTAATAATACTTTGTTTTAGATATGATAATTACTGGAGAGGTAAACTTTATTTACTGGTTTAAAAAGATTTTCATAGATATAGATGAATTGATAGAATATATACTTAAATTAGATAGAAATCTATTTGTTGGTTTGATATTTTTACTTTAAGATAATTATTTTGAAATAGAAGGAGAATAAGAGGGATGGGTGACAAGAGAAGAAATGGTATTAATGAAGAAAATATAAGAATATTACTGCGGGAATAATATACCAGATATAATTACTATGTAAAAAAAAAAGGACACCCGAAGTGTTAATAATATGTCTATCTAAGGCCAATTGGAATATGGTAATTGTAAGTTAGTAAAGCTTAAAAACAGGACCTGGATCTTTAGAATTGAAATGTGAGTGATATTTGATAGGATTGTTTGAAGCTTATGTAGAAATGTATCAATCTGAATATGTAAGACTAAATGAGGGAATTAGAGAGGGAATTTTAAATGAATTGATTTGGGCTATATATTTGTGATTGTTTTTCTTTTTTTTTGGATGTTCAATACACCCACCTCCACGGTGGTTCCTAAACACTCTGATGTAACCCTTTTATCCCTACAAAAATCTAATAAAATATATTTAAAAAAAAAAAAAAGAAGTAGGTTGTGGTCTACTTTGTTGAATGGCTTGCTGAAGTCTAAGTATACTATGTCCACAGCATTTCGCTGGTCTACTAATTTAGTCACTTTGTCAAAGAATGAAATAAGATTGGTTTGGCATGATCTGTTTTTAACAAACCCGGGCTGGCTTATAGTTATAACTGTATTTGTTTCTAGAAGTTTGTAGATCTGTTTTTTTTATTATTATGATGTAATCCGTCAGGTCCCGGTGATTTATATTCATCAAGATCAGACAGGTGTTCTCTTACCATTTTCTTGTTTGTTTTAATTTTTATTTCTAGTCTGACTTTTACAGTTATGTTTTTGGAAGGTTGGGCTATAGTTTCTTTTTGTGTGAAGACTGATGCAAAGAATGAGTTAAGCAGCTCTGCTTTCTCCCTACTGCCTGTTACTTCCTTGCCATCTTCTCTCTTTAGTGGACTGACTGTTTCCTTGACTTTTCTTCTTGTTATTTATATATTGAAAGAAACTTTTTTTTATTATCTTTGACTTTTGTTGCAAGTCTTATATATGTATATGTATGTGTGTGTGTGTGTGTGTGTGTGTGTGTGTGTGTGTGTGTGTAATGGTATAAAATCCTCGAACTCTGGGATAAGTGTAAAACAGCTGTTTATTGTTAAAACGATAAAAACAATAAAAGCAACTATTTACAAAACCTGAAAATCGACTGTCTTAGCTTACACAAATATGCCTGGGATTCGCATTTTTAAAGTTATTAGGGATATATATATATATATATTCAATGACACAGTCCTCGATCTCCGGGAGAAATATAAACCAGCTGTTTATTGTTAAAAAGTTTAAAACAACAAAAACAACTATTTACAATATTAAAACAACTTAGCTTTCGCTGGTCCCCTGCCAGCGTCCTCAGAGTGAAGTTTTGGGGTGGAGATTACTTTTATAAACCTTGCTAGCCTAATTGCTTACTCATCGACCGTGTGACAGGGCCATCCGTCCTAGCTGACCGTAATTGCCTTAATTGTCCTGCCTCCTCTTTTTTTGCACTCCAGTTCTCTAACCTTCCTCCCTCCCATCCTTGTCAATCCCCTCCTTCCTGGCGCTGCTGCCGTTGGCATGCTTTCCAGCCACTCCCCCATACTCGTTCTGGGCCTTACATCCAGATCCAGTGTCTTAGATGCCTTTCCATTGCTGCTCCCCTCCTTTCCATCCCGTTTGTCTGCCCGTTGTTCCTGTCTTCCACTGTCTATCCCTATTAGTGCTATTTCCTCCGATTTCCTTCCACGCTTGGATGTGCGTGCGCACAGCCGTATCCCGTCCCTCTGCCTCGTCTGCCTACGATCAGCTGGGCTATCTGCCGGCTCACTCCTGAATTCACCCCCTCTCATCCTTGCAGATCCTATCCTTCCTAATGTTGCTACCGTTGGTGCATTTGCCAACTGCCTCACCTTCCCCCCCTCCTTCTTATCCCTTTGAACCATCCGCTGTACCAGCCTTCCATTATCTATCCCCTGGGTCCTATTTCTTCCAATCTTTCTACATGCCTGGGTGTGCGCACGCACAGCCGCATCCTGTCCTTCTGCCTCATCTGCTTAAGCTCAGCTGAGCCACCTGCTGCCTCGCCCTCAGTTCCACCCTCTCCCTTCCTTACCGATCTTATCCTTCCTGGTGTCATTGCTCTTGATGCGCCTTCCACCCCTACCCCCATACGCATTTTGGGTCATACGGCTAGGTCCGGCATCCTCGATGCCTTCTCATTCCCGCCCCCTTCCTGTTGGTATTGGTCCACCCGTTTGTCTAACTTTCCACCATCTGTCCCTGCTGGCCCTATTTCTTCTAGTTTCCCTTTATGCAAGGGTGTGCACCCACACAGCCGCGTCCTATTCCTCCACCTTGTCTGCCTTTGGTCAGCCGGGCTGCCTGCTGACTCACCCCTGGATTCACTCCCTCTCATCCTTACCAACCCTATCCTTCCTAATGCCCCTGCCATTGGTGTATCTCCCAACCGTCCCCCCATGGCCGTTCCGGGCTGCATGTCCGGATCTGGCACCATCGGTGATTCTCCATTGCCGCCCTCCCCCTTTTTGTCCCGCAAACACATTTGTTCAGCTGGACCATCTCTCCCCTCCTCCTTTTTGTGGACCATGTTGTTTATCTCTGATCGTCGTTCTTCCTCCTCCTTGGTTCCAGTGGCTCGTCGTGGGTCCAATTCCCTTTCCATATGATGATTGCCTTCTTTAATTCTGCCCCTTGTGAACGCCGTCCGCATCCTAGCTTGTTCCTCATATGCTTTTAATGTCTGGTATGCCGGGGGCAATTCTACGTGTCGGTTAATCGAGCCCGCATCTGAGAAACAGGCCTCCTTCAGTAGGCGCCCTCCTTTGGAGGTATCCTGGGCGATGGCTTTTGCCCCCATGAAGTCAAATGAGTGTCCATTATTCACCATATGTATCCATATTTGGGAGTACTGCTCCTGCCTTTTGACGGCCAATTTGTGTTCATGTACCCTGGTATTTTTTCAATTTATGTTTCAACAGTTGATGGAAATGGACTTTGGTAAAAACTTTATAAATGCGATTCAAGCAATATATAATAAACAAACAGCAAAGATATTTTTAAATGGAAAATATACAGATGGCTTTGATATCAAAAAAGGCACAAGACAGGGATGTCTACTATCCCCCTTGTTATTTATTCTTACACTGGAAGTGTTGGCTAGAGACATTAGACAAGATACGGAAATTAAAGGATTGGAAATAAACGAACAAAAATATAAATTACAGGCTTTTGCGGATGATTTAGTCTTTATTATAGAGGAACCATTGGAAACAGTTACTATACTGCTGCAGAAAATAGAGGAATTTGGAGATGTAGCAGGCTTGAAGATAAATAAAGAAAAGACTAAAGTATTAACAAAAAACCTAACAGACAAACAGAGATCTCAACTTGCAGAAAGATCAAATCTTCAAATGGCTAAAAAAGTTAAATACTTAGGAATCTATTTAACATCAAAATATACAACAATAAAAGAAGATAACTATGAAAAACTAATGAAACAAATAAAAGTAGATTTGGAAAAGTGGAAAAATCTTCAATTGACATTGTTAGGCAGAATAGCGACTGTGAAGATGAACATTTTACCAAAAATACTTTTTCTATTTCAAACGATCCCTGTTAAATTGGGTAAGAAATTTTTTGATGATTTAAATTCAACAATATTGAGATTTATATGGCAAGGGAAGAAAGCACGAATTAAAACTAAACTACTACAAGAAACAAAAGATAGAGGGGGCTTTGGACTTCCGGACTGGAGACTTTATTACCAAGCGTCTATGTTACTTTGGCTCAAAGAATGGATTATGCTGAGAAATAAACGACTTCTTTATTTGGAGGGACATGACTTACAATTGGGCTGGCATGCGTTCTTATGGTATGAGAAAAACAAAGTACATAAATATTTTCAAAGACATGCCATAAGGAATGTGTTGTTTTCAGAGTGGGAGAAAATTAAACATAAAATATATATGAAAATACCAGAGTGGCTTTCAACGATGGAAGCATTTGCTTATCCAAATTTAATTAACTATGACAAACTTGTTACTTATAAAGACATTTTAGATAAGGATGGAAAACTTAAAGACAGACAAACTCTCTATCAACAAGGCATTGACTTAACATGGTGGTCCTATCTGCAAATTCAAACAAGATATGAAAAAGATGTAAAAGTAATGGATTTTTATAAAGAACAGACAGTATTTGACAAAACACTTTTGAAAACAGATGAAAATTTGATTAAGAAACTTTACAAATTTCTATTAAATTGGAAGATGGAAGAAGAACAAGTAAAAGAAACAATGATAGTGTGGGCAAAAAACTTTGGATACTCCATAGACTTAGAAGACTGGGAAAAGCTTTGGGAGAGAAATATTAAACTTACTAAAGCAGCTTCATATAAAGAGAATTTATATAAAATGTTTTATAGATGGCATATGACACCAGTTAGATTAGCGAAAATGTTTAAAAATGTATTGAATATTTGTTGGAAATGTAAAGAAAAACCAGGTACTTATTATCCTATTTGGTGGATGTGTCCTAAAGCTAAGAAATTTTGGTTTAAAATTCATAAATGGTTAGAAAAGATGACTAAAATACAAATAGAATATAAACCAGAATTATTTTTGCTAGGAATATTAGGATTTAACTATGGTAAAGAGAATGAATATTTAATATTACATGTATTGACAGCAGCGAGAATTGTATTTGCTCAATTTTGGAAAAATGAAAATTTACCACACGATCAGATTATAATTATGAAAATTTTAGAATGTGCAGAAATGGACAGATTGACGTTGGAGATTAAGGAGAAAGAGGATTCAGTGTATTTTAGGACATGGGAAAAATTTTATCAATGGTTAGCATTACGTTAGAGCTAAATTATACTTAATTAGTAAGCTTTTATTTTATGACTATTTTTAGTATTAATGACTATAATTGTTTAGTATTGTATTAATTACTGTTATTCAATACGTGTACCCGGACGAGAGTCTGCTTGTGTAAGCGTTGGATTTTTTATGTGGGGGTAACCCCACTACTGTACCTATCCCTACCCCTATTCCCATCCCTATCCCAACTCCACTCCCTAACCCCATCCTCTACCCATATTATCCCTATCCTTCCCATACCCATATAAAATTTAATAAAATATATTTTTAAAAAAAGAGAGAACAAAAGTAAAAGAAAATAACCCCACCCCCCACCCCAGCTACAGCACACGATTAAACAAGCCATTTACTGGGCTCCAGCAAACTCTGGGTCCCCTAGGCCCGCTGGCACAACTATGTGTTCAGGGCCTTCAAAAAGACTGTCAGAGTGGCAGCCAGTCTAATTTCTGCAGGGATGATGTTCCAAAGGGAGGGAGCCACCATGGAGAAGGCCCTTCTTCTAGGTCCTGCCAGAGGTACCTCCTTAGGGGACAGGACCCGCAGCATTCCTTGCCTCCTCCCTCTAGTGGGTCAGGTGGATATGAACAGCAAGAGACAGTCCCTCTGATAATCTGGTCCCAAGCCATGAAGGGCTTTAAAGGTGACAACCAGCATCTTGAATTGCACCCAGAAGCAAATTGGCAACCAATGCAGCTCCGCAGCACAGGTGACACATACGCACACCGAGGTCTGCACAAAACTATGTGGGCCGCTGCATTTTGTACCAACTGGAGATGTCATGGTTCCGATTAATGAAACACTTCAAAGAACTTCCAGGCATTGTTTATCCTAAAAAGACTTTATTCTTTGTGTGACAGAGTGTCGGCACGGCATGGATGAATGCCAAGATCTGAATTTCCTTTCTTTGCACATAACATTCCAGGCTATTCCCCTCCCCTATTTTGCAGTCATAAATCACATTTTCCAATCAGCCTGAAGGGCAAAGATTCACTTCCGTTCCGTATCCCACGCATTCCTTATCTTTCTCCTCCCCTCCCAGCATCATCTAAATTAACTCTAAAAATATCAGACAGTTCTGCATATCTTGTCAAAGCAATAATATCCAATATTAGCAGCGTTGACATCCGGCCCCCCTTACAAAAAGGATAGGTCCTGTATGTGAACAAAAGCATATGTCAGGGATTATCTCTTTTTGATGAGTCGGTCAGCCTTCACATCGCTAGATTTCACCCAAGTAGCTTTGGACAGCGAGTACCCCTTCCATTGTACTATGTACTGCAATTTCCCTTTAAAAATTCTAGAGTCAAGAATATGTTTCACTTCATAGTGAGTCTGACCCGCTACCACGAGGGACCCGGGTGCCTTTTTAGGGGGCGGTCTTAAAGTGGAGCCCCGACAAGGTTTTAACAAGCTGCAATGGAAGACAGGGTGAATCCTCCCTAAAAGCCTAGGGAGTTTCAATTCTACTGTGATGGGGTTGATGATCCTTACTATGGGGAAAGGCCCCAAGAATTTTGGTCCCAATTTCTTGCTGGGCAATTTGAGGCATAAATATTTAGTTGACAGATAAACCTTTTCCCCAACTTGGAATGTTCTTTGGGGAGCCCTCTTTTTATCAGCCTGCTTTTTATAGGTCTCAGAAGACTTTTTTAACGCGGTTTTCGTCTTTCTCCAAACTTCTTCCCATGCCCTCACCCATTGATCAAGTGTCTGGGAGGCGGAGGGCACCTGAGGGTATTCAGGTATTGGGCTGAATTCTTTTCCCATGGCTACTCTGAAAGGCGTGTAGCCAGTACTGCTGTGAACAGAATTATTGTACGCCACCTCTGCGAAAGGGAGGAGGTCAGTCCAGTTTGTCTGTTGGTAGGAAACGTAGCATCTCAGATATTGCTCCACCATTTTGTTAGCGGATTCTGCAGCCCCATTGATGGCCGGATGAAAAGCAGATGATAAGCCTTGAGATGATCCAATTAATTTAAGAAAACTCCTCCAAAACTTCACTGTGAACTGCACCCCCCTGTCTGAAATTATTCACTTAGGGGCGCCATGCAGCCGGTAGATATGTTTCAGGAACAATTTAGTCAGTCATTGGGCAGATGGGAGTCCTTTGCAGGCGATGAAATGAGCCTGCTTCGAGAACAGGTCTATCACAGTCCAGATGACAGTATTTCCTCTACTTTCAGGTAGGTCTA
Organism: Azemiops feae; assembly: GCA_023970755.1. Classification (NCBI taxonomy): domain Eukaryota; kingdom Metazoa; phylum Chordata; class Lepidosauria; order Squamata; family Viperidae; genus Azemiops; species Azemiops feae. The sequence continues at coordinate 241,726 of JALGBA010000116.1, read as the reverse complement.
CGATAAAGTCCATAGCTATTTCTTCCCAGGGTTGAGAAGGGTCTGCCACCGGCTGCAGTAACCCAGGGGTTTTCCCTGGGATTCTTTTCATTGTGGCACATACGGTACAACACTTTACATAGTTTTCCACATCCCGTTTCAGCCCCGGCCACCAAAATTGCCGGCGGATGAGATGTAGAGTTTTTAGATATCCAAAGTGCCCAGCCTGTTTTACATCATGGCTGTGTTTGAGAGCATTAAGACGGAGGGCTTCAGGCAAATACAGTTTTCCCCCCTTGTAAGCCAAACCATCCCTGCATGTTAGGGAGGTTTGATTATCTTTGAACCATTGATTGGTGAGGAGCTCTTGTTTTATTTTCTTTACCCCAGGGTCATCAGGATTTGGGACCCTGTGAGGCGTGAGTTGAGCAGCAGTTTGTGGATTGGAGATAATTGCCTCATTAACCTCTTTGCGCTCGCTTTTGTACTGGGGCAATCTCGATAGCGCATCAGCTAGGAAGTTTATTCTTCCCGGTATGTACTTTAGGGTGAAGTTGAAACGGTTAAAGTACTGTGCCCACCATACTTGCTTTGGGGACAATTTGCGGGGAGTTTTCAGTGCCTCTAGGTTTTTATGATCTGTCCATACTTCAAATGGCACCTTGCTCCCTTCTAGATAGTGTCGCCAGTTTAACAGCCCCCACCTAATTGTGAAGGCCTCCTTCTCCCAGATTGCCCATCTCCTCTCGCTTTCAGTAAATTTTTTAGAGGTGTAGGTGCAGGGTTGTAGAACTCCACTTTTGTTCTTTTGCAGTAATACATCTCCAACTGCCACGTCAGCTTGGATTACAAAGGGTTCCCCTGGGCAGGGGTGCTTTAGGACCGGTTCAGCAGCAAATTGTCTTTTTAAATTCTCAAAAGCTGTTTGACAGCTCATAGTCCATGTAAGTGGCTGGCCCGGTCGCGGTTTTCCTCCTCCTCTGCCTGATTTGAGTAGTTCTGTAAGGGGTAGGGCAATCTCGGCAAAGGAGGGGATGAATTGACGATAGAAGTTTGCAAAACCTAAAAAGCTCTGAAGCTGTTTGCGAGTCTTTGGGGGCTGCCACTCAATTATAGTTCTCACTTTGGCTGGATCCATTTCAATGCCTCATTGTAAATTCTGTAGCCAAGATAATCTAATCGGGTCTGGTGAAATTCACATTTTGACAATTTGGCATAAAGCTTGGCATTCAATAATTTCTTTAACACTTCTCTCACCAGCTTTATGTGATCAGTCATATTCGTGCTGTATATCAGGATATCGTCAAGATACACCAGAACCCCTTTGTACAAGTGATCATGTAGGACCTCATTAATCAACTGCATGAATATGGCTGGGGCCCCCTGTAGTCCAAATGGCATGACTTTGAACTGATAGCTCCCCATAGGACAGTTGAAGGCAGTTTTCCACTCGTCTCCCTCCTTTATTCTCACCCGGTAATATGCCTCTCTCAGGTCTAATTTAGTGAAGACACTCCCCTTAGCCAGATGGGTTAATAAGTCCTTTAGGAGGGGGAGGGGGTATTTGTTTTCCACACTCATGGCGTTGAGACCCTTATAGTCTACGCAGAGACGAAGAGACCCATCTTTTTTTTCTTTGAACAACACAGGGGCTCCCATGGTAGATTTGGCCCATTCAATGAACCCCCTCGCTAGGTTTTTGTTCACGTATCGCTGCATCTCCCTCTAGGCTGGACGCAATCACATCGACCATGGCCCCTGGGTCCGGGTAGAGATAGGCCCAGCAGTTCAAATGAGAGCGCACTTGGTTGAGGAAAAAAATCAGCTTCTCTGGGTCCCCATCGAAGGTTGCTCTGAAAAGTGGTGCAATTATAGGCTGTTGATTTATGCCCAGGGGTTGCACGTTTGGGGGCTGTGGCCAATCTCCTTGCTGTGGTCATTCTCCCACCAGCTGCTGATCTCCTGGCTTCTGCACCACCCTAAGCTGTTGCAAGGCCTCTATTAGCTGTGGCAAGCTCAGAGGCTGCTGACCATCTACCTGCGGGGGATGCCAAACTCCCCATTGCTGCAGAGGCCTCAGACTGGGATTCCCTCTCTCTTCAGGGCTGGAGTCCCTGGCAGGGGAAGACAGGGTCTGGAAGGCTGTCTGATCTGCAATGGAAGGGCTGCAGGCTCCTCTCTGCAGGAATTGATTGCTGCTTCTCACCTCTGGCTTTTCAAATCTTTCCAGTGACTCACCCGAACCTTGAGTGGCAGGCGATCTGTTATCTCTCCACCGATTTGCATTTGTCTGCCAGCCGTTTGTCTGCCAAAATTCATCTTCCCACAGCATGCTGTCTGTTGCTTCCCCCTCTGGGGTATCAGCAGCTGCCGGGTTATCTTCAAGCAAACTCCCATTTCTCATGATAGATTTTCCTCCTGAATCTTTGCCAGCTTCTCTCAAGCCTAGGAGGAAGAGGTGGGGGTATTGCACCCCCAGTTGTTTGAAAAGGATTTAGATCTTGGCATGATGTCATGGTTCCGACTAATGAAACACTTCAAAGAACTTCCAGGCATTGTTTATCCTAAAAAGTCTTTATTCTTTGTGTGACAGAGTGTCGGCACGGCATGGATGAATGCCAAGATCTGAATTTTCTTTCTTTGCACATAACATTCCAGGCTATTCCCCTCCCCTATTTTGCAGTCATAAATCACATTTTCCAATCAGCCTGAAGGGCAAAGATTCACTTCCGTTCCGTATCCCGTGCATTCCTTATCTTTCTCCTCCCCTCCCAGCATCTTCTAAATTAACTCTAAAAATACCAGACAGTTCTGCATATCTTGTCAAAGCAATAATATCCAATATTAGCAGCATTGACAGGAGCTTCCAGATGCTTTTCAAGGGCAGCCCCATGTACAGCGCATTGCAATAGTCAAGATGGGAGGTGACTAGGGCATGAGTAACTGTGAGTAGGGATTGCTGGTCGAGAAAAGGGCGTAACTGGTGCACAACCTGCAGTTGCGCAAAGGTCCTCCTGGCCACGACTGCCACCTCCTCTTTGAGCAGGAGTCACGAGTCCAGGAGAACCCCCAGATTATGCACTGGGTCTGTTTGGGGCAGTGCCACCCCATCCAAGACCAAAGGTGGCAATTCTCCATGGACCAAAGAACCCCAAACCCAGAGCCACTTGGTCTTGCCAGGGTTCAGCTTCAACCTGTTGCTCCCCATCCAGTCCCTAACAGCCTCCAGGCACTGCCAGAGGGAGGTCACTGCATCACTTAACTCACCCCAAGTAAAACATACAGCTGAGCATCATCAGCATATTGATATCTCAGTCCATGGTGACAGATTATCTCACCCAACGGCTTCATGTAGATGTTAAACAGAAGCAGAGAGAGTACCGAGCCCTGCAGGACCCCACAAAGCAGTGAACGAGGGCTGGACCTCTTGCTTCCTATTAACACCATCTTAGAGTGGCCACAGAGGAAGGAGGTGAACCAGGATATCACAGAGCCCCCAACTCCCAACCCCCAAAGCCACTCCAGAAGGATACCATGGTCGATAGTATCGAAGGCCGCTGAGAGGTCAAGTAGAGCAAGGATGGATGCACTCCTGCCAGAGATCATCAAAAAGTGCAACCAATGCCATTTCCATCCCATATCCAGGCCTGAATCCTGACTGGTAAGGGTCTAGATAATCTGTTTCATCCAGAAACCTCTAGAGCTGCCACGCAACCACATTCTCAACAACCTTCCCCCAAAAGGGAAGATTGGAGACAGGTTGGAAATTATCCAACAGGGTGGAATCCAGTGATGGCTTCTTCAGAAGGGGGCGGACCTGAACTATCGCGAGATCACGGACCCCAGAAACTTTCATTTTCAGTGCAAACTCTGTGCCTGTCTCCTGCTCCCCCCCAACTCCTCTCCACCACCACGGGAACACATTTTATCTGAACGGAGACCTTGGGGAGATGGGGAGCTCCATCTGTGTGCAAATGCAATGCTTGAAAATGCAGCAATTTGCTGCATTTTCAACAACCCCATTTCCTCACAAAGTTACCCATCTCTCCAAGGTCTCCATTTGTATAAAAGGTGTTTGAGCGCAATTGGGACCCTTGGAAATGCAGCAATACAATGCGTTTCCAAGCATTGCATTCGCACACAGAAGGAGCTTCCCATCTCCCCAAGGTCTCCGTTCAGATAAAAAATGTTTGAGCGGCAGTGACTTGAGTTTCTTCGCTCTGTCCAAGTGGAAGGAAACAGAGGCACAGAGCAGGATTGCTCTTAATAAGGCCGGCGTGCACAGCACACCCGTGTCTTCTTGAGAGCAATCCTGCTCTGTGCCTCCGGTTTCTTCCTTTTGGACGGAGTGGATAAACTCAAGCGGCTGCCGCCGCTTGAGTTAGAAGGACAACAAGGAGAAATGCGGTCAGGATTTGGGCTACTGGCTGGTCAGGCAAGGAGTAGATTGGGCAGGCTGGGTGGCTGGCTGGGGAGGGGAGTGTCATGGTTCCGATAGATGAAACCATTTAAAAGAACTTCAAGGCAAAGATTTCTTCCTTAAAGAACATTTTATTTTGGAAACAAGATATTGGCACGTACAAAGGTGAACCCAAGACTAAATTCCCCTCCCCTAGGTTACAAAGTTACAAGTTACTTTTCCCACCCCAAATTGCTGTCATAAATCACATTCACCAATTGTTAGAAAACGCGGGCACTCCTCCCAGCTGCTCCAGCCTGCCAAAATGTTATCAGCAGTGACCTTGGTTCCCATCCATGTGAATTGTTTTGGCTAACTGAGAATTACCGCCCCCCCCCCCTTCCTTCTAACTAAAAAATGTGGCAACGAAGACAAAATGAAAATGGCTTCAATTCGGTTTGTCGCAGCGTTGACATTCGGCTCCCCTTAAAAGAAAGGAGAAGACCTGTAAATCAAACAAGAATAAAAGTTAAGAATCCCCTCTCAGTTTACTGGGATGTTTATCATAGAATTTACGTATCAGCCTGTCAGCTTTCACGTCAGTACTTTTCACCCAGGTGGCTTCTGACAACGGGTATCCCTTCCACTGCACTAAATATTGCAATTTTCCCTTGTATAATCTAGCATCAAGAATACGCTTTACTTTGTAATGAGTCTCTCCTGCCACCACAAGTGCGCCAGGTGCTTTCTTGGGAGGGGGTCTTAGAGTCAACTCTCTGAAAGGCTTTAACAAACTGCAGTGAAACACTGGGTGGATCTTTCCTAAAAGACAAGGGAGTTTTAATTCTACAGTAACCGGATTTAAGATCTGTACTATGGGAAATGGTCCCAGGTATTTTGGTCCCAATTTTTTGCTAGGCAACTTAAGTCTTAGATACTTTGTAGAAAGATAAACTTTCCCCCCCACACAGAACGATCTCTGAGGCACTCTTTTCTTATCAGCTTGCTTTTTATAAATCTCTGAGGCTTTTGTTAAAGTTTTCTTTGCATTGTGCCAAACACCCCTCCAAGCAGACACCCATTGATCTAACATTTGAGAAGTAGGGGGCTCCTGGGGGTATTCAGGCATCGGGATAAAATCCCTTCCAGTTGCTTTCTTAAACGGTGTAAGTCCGGTGCTGCTGTGTACAGTATTGTTGTAAGCCACTTCAGTGAAAGGGAGGAGATCAGTCCAATTTGTCTGCTGGTAATCCACATAGCATCTAAGATATTGCTCCACCATTGTGTTAGCCTTTTCAGCCGCTCCATTTGTAGAAGGATGAAAAGCCAATGACAGTCCTTGTGTGGAACCCATCAGTTTGAGGAAATCCCTCCAGAATCTGGCTATAAATTGAACCCCCCGGTCAGAGATTATCCATTTTGGCGTACCGTGTAACCGGTAAATATGCTTGAGAAACAATTTGGCTAGTTTCTGAGCAGAGGGGAGGCCTGAGCATGCTATGAAGTGAGCCTGCTTTGAGAAAAGATCAATTACAGTCCATATTACTGTATTTCCTTTACTCTGGTAATTCAACAATAAAATCCATAGCGATCTGTTCCCATGGCTGAGAAGGATCTGCGACAGGCTGTAAAAGTCCAGGAGGCTTTCCTGGGATCCTTTTCATGGTAGCACAAACTGCACAACCTTTTACATAACTCTCCACATCTTTTTTTAAATTTGGCCACCAAAATTGCCTCTGAATGAGATGTAGTGTCTTTAAATAACCAAAGTGACCAGCTTGTTTTACGTCGTGGCTGCGTTGGAGCGCTTGGAGCCTGAGCGGTTCAGGCAAATATAATTTTCCCCCTTTCCAAGCCAACCCATCCCTCTGGGTCAGGATGGTTTGATTTTCTTTAAACCATTGATCATTCTTCAGTTCTTGTTTTAATTTCTCTATTAATGGGTCACTTGGATTAGGTGACTTCACGTGTTGTTGTCTTCCAGGGGTTATTTGAGAAATAACTTGTGATGGTGGCATAATAGGGTTTATGATTTGTTCGCGTTGGCTTTTGTATTGAGGTAACCTAGAGAGGGCGTCAGCCAAATTTTTTTTTCCTCCCGGTATATACTTCAGGGTAAAGTTAAAACTGTTAAAATATTGCGCCCAGCGAACTTGTTTGGGAGAGAGTTTGCGGGGAGTTTTCAGTGCCTCTAAGTTCTTGTGATCAGTCCAAACCTCAAAAGGCACCTTGTTCCCCTCTAGAAAATGACGCCAAGTCAATAAAGCCCATTGGATGGCAAAAGCTTCTTTCTCCCAGACAGCCCATCTCCGTTCTGTGTCAGTGAGTTTTTCGAAGTGTAAGCGCAGGGTTGTAATTCTCCTTTTGTGTTCTTCTGTAATAGGACTGCCCCCACAGCCACATCGCTGGCATCCACTTGAATGATAAACTGCTCTTCAGGATGAGGGTGTTTTACTACTGGTTCAGCAGCAAACAGTCTTTTTAAGTTCTCAAAAGCAGTCTGGCACTCCAATGACCAGCGTAGGGTTTCGCCTGGTTGTGGTTTACCCCCATCTTTGCCAGTTTTTAACAGTTCAGTGATGGGCAAAGCAATTTCAGCAAATGAGGGGATAAATTGGCAATAGAAATTAGCAAATCCTAGAAAGCTCTGCAGTTATTTTCGAGTTCCTGGGGGCTGCCACTCGATGACAGCTCTCACTTTAGCTGGATCCATCTCTATTCCCTCATTGGATATTCTGTAACCCAGATAATCCAAACATGTCTGCTGGAATTTGCATTTTGAGAGTTTTGCATAGAGTTTTGCCTTCAGCAGTTTTTTAAGCACCTCTTGTACTAAAATCGTATCTTCTGCCATAGTCTCTGTATAGATTAATATGTCATCAAGATAAACCAAAACCCCTTTATACAAATGATCGTGCAGCACCTGGTTGATCAGCTGCATGAACACAGCAGGAGCTCCTTGTAATCCAAAAGGCATGACTTTGAATTGGTAACTTCCCAGGGGGCTGATAAAGGCAGTTTTCCATTCGTCCCCTTTTCTTATTCTCACACGATAATACGCCTCTCTTAGGTCTAATTTGGTAAACGCTCGCCCTTTCACCAGGTGGGCTAACATGTCTTTCATTAAAGGGAGAGGGTACATATTTTCCATGCTGACTGCGTTGAGACCTTTAAAATCAATGCAGAGTCTAAGAGATCCATCTTTTTTTCCCCTTAAACAGAAAGGGGGCGGCCACTTGGGATTTTACGGGTTCAATGAAGCCCCTCACCAAATTTTTATCGATATACTCTCGCAGTTTATCTACCTCAAGAGTGGTTATTGCATACATCTTTGGTTTTGGCAACTTTGCCCCCGGTAGGATCTCAATAGCACAGTCAGTGGTTCTATGGGGGGGTAGGATGTCACATTCCGTATCACTGAATACTTCAGCCAAATCTCGGTATTCGCTGGGAATGAGAGGCACTCCTGGCAGAGGGTCTGTTGCTGCTCTTAGAGTTTTGATGGCTGCGTTGAGATTCTGCTGGTGGCACCAGAGGGGTTGGGGGGTAACGGTCCTATGGGTAATCTCAGGGTCCTCATCCCCTTCTCTCACCATATTAGAGGTTTCCACTTGTCTAGCCAAGCTAATCCCAAAATTACTGTTTCAGTCATTTTGGGGGCCACCATGAATCGAATGAACTCCCAATGTTCCCCCACCTCTAGTCGTACAGGCTCCGTTAGGTGGGTGGCTAAAACTCCACCCATTAAGGATCCATCTCCCTGTTCGAACCTCATGGGGGATAAAAGCTTTTGATGCCTAATTTGAGGACAGTAGGGAGATTGATCAGGCATCGTGAGCACCCAGAGTCTACCAATACATGTAAGTCCATTTGGGTGCCTGTCTTAGGGACTATAATCTTTGCAGAGAGGAAAAAAGGTGGAACAGGTTGACTCACCATCGGGTCGTTTTCTCCCTCATCATCGCTGTCATATGGAGCAGGTGAAGTGGCAGTTTCAGTCGGGGCCTCGGTCTTCTCTCGAGTAGGGGAGGTGACTTGAGCAGCTTGCTCTTGGTTAATCCAGCTCGATTTTTCTCTGGTAGGCTGCGAGCCTCCTTTTTGTTTCTCTGGGGCGGATGAAATGCTTTTTTGCTGAGGAAATGGAACTGGACAAACAGCAGCTTGGTGGCCCAACTGGTCGCAATGAAAACATTTGATTGATGGTCCAGTCAATGTCTTTGGAGTCCCAGTCGTCCCAGTTGGTGGTGTTCGTCAGGGAGGTTGACGTCTCATCGGGTCAGGTTTCGGCCCAGGTCCAGGAATCAGTGGCTTTCTGTAGCAGTTCAGTTCGATGTCTAAACTTACAGCCAAGCGATACCACTCTTGGAGTTGGTCAGGGATCCCTCTGTAGATGCAAGCTTGGAATAGGTCTGGATCCAGACCATTTTTGAAATGATGAACCAGCGATCACTCTGGCCATTGCACAATTCTGCCAGCCACTCTCCGGAATTCACACACATATTCCTTTGCTGGCCGACCCCTCTGTTTTACCTCATGAATGTCCTTTTCAGCTTGCAGGGCTATGGAACCATCCTCGAATCTGGCTCTTAACCCTTGGATGAATAGATTGTAGTCCCATAGCTCAGGCGCTTGCTCATTATACAAGCTGTTCAGCCATTCTGATGTCTCCCCCTCTAGGTTTGCTGCTATCACATCGACCATAGCAGCAGGGTCTTGATAGACGTTGGCATTCCGGTTCATGTAGGAGCACACTTGATTCAAAAAGAAAGTCAAATTCTCAGGGTCGCCATCAAACGTTGGTTTGAAAGGAGGGGCTGCTACGGGCCGTTGCTGATCTAAGATAGCCTGTAACCACCCATACTGTTGCAATTGGTCTCGTGGGACTCCCACCGCTCGATCAACCCTTGGCAGGGGCCCTGGGCTGGTATGGCACCGATGACGTCTAGGGCTGAGTCGCTGGGGTGGCCTCTCAGGACTGAGTCAGTAACGATGACGGTCTGGACTGGCCTGATACCGGTAGCGATCTGGACTAGCCCAACGTGGATATCTGTCAGGGCTAACATACCGTTTTCGATGATCTGGGCTGGCATAACGTCGATGGCGACCAGGACTCAGGGGCTGCCGACGACGGTCGGGGCTAATGCGTCGCTGATGTCAATCTGGACTTCGTCCCCGCACTGGACTCGAAGTTAACGTCAGTGTCTTCGGTTGCAGGGAGGCGGCTCTGGCCCCGGCTATGGGACTGGGGCTTCTCCTGGACTGAGGACGGTCTTGGGGGCATCGGTCATCCCGCTCACTGGACAGTAACTGACGGGTGACCGGCTCCCTTCCTCCCACCTCTAGTCCTTCAAACTTCTCTCTCAATCATTCAACTGACTGGCTCCGAACTGCTGTCAGGTATTTCCACTCACCCGATTCATCCCAAGGTGCCAAATGTTTAGCGCCTCTTCGATCAGGAGAGCGCGACTCATGAGAAGTAGTTAGTGGAAACTCGACCTCAGCAGCGTTTGTAGAGCTCCTTTTTTGCTGAGTCGCTTTTGAAGGCCAAGTGTCTCCGCTAGACAGAATCCCTTCTGACGACCAGATGAGTTCCCGCTGGACCTCTCGCTCCTTTGGTCTTGCCCCCGCTGCCGGAGTTACCGAAGCCACACTCTCTATCGGAGCTATGGCCTACGCTCCATCCACCGATGGACTTGCTGTAGTTCCAGCGCTCGTGACAGGTTCTTCCTTCTTCTCCATCCTGGAATCTTCCCTGAGTCTTTGTCATCCTCCCTAGGCTTTGGGTAGGCAACTGAAGCTCAGCACCCTGCGAATTTAGAATAATTTGGAGTCTTGGGTTAATGTCATGGTTCCGATAGATGAAACCATTTAAAAGAACTTCAAGGCAAAGATTTCTTCCTTAAAGAACATTTTATTTTGGAAACAAGATATCGGCACGTACAAAGGTGAACCCAAGACTAAATTCCCCTCCCCTAGGTTACAAAGTTACAAGTTACTTTTCCCACCCCAAATTGCTGTCATAAATCACATTCACCAATTGTTAGAAAACGCGGGCACTCCTCCCAGCTGCTCCAGCCCACCAAAATGTTATCAGCAATGACCTTGGTTCCCATCCATGTGAATTGTTTTGGCTAACTGAGAATTACCGCCCCCCCCCTTCCTTCTAACTAAAAAATGTGGCAACGAAGACAAAATGAAAATGGCTTCAATTTGGTTTGTCACAGCGTTGACAGGGAGATTGTGGCCACTCAGGTGGCTGCCACCGCTGCGAGCAGCTTGGACGCAGGTGCAAGGTGACTTGCCCCATGATGCCTCGCCGCTCAGTTGAAGGCTTCATTCCTGCCCTCAAACTAAGGCTGGCACATGCAAGCGAGCAGCGCACCTGGGCCACAGATGGCATTGGTCCCTGCGCCCAGTCGACTCTGATTCCATGCTTTGCCCCATAGGCAAGCAAATGAAGCAAACACTCCCTCCCCCCAGAATGGAAGCTTCTGGGGGCCATGATCTCTTTTGAACCCGCGCAATATTACAGCACCCAGGAGCTTCCATTGTTGGCACGAAAAGCATTTCCAAGCTGACTCTCCTCTCCCTCAAAGGGAAAGATACTGCAGCAGAGAGGATTTTTGCAAGGTAAGTGAGTCTGGCGCGGCAGGAAGGGAGGGGGAAGCATGAGGTATCTTAGTGGGTTGGAGAGGCCTTGGGGGCCTGTTCCACCACTAGGCCCTCCATGGCCTTCCCCACCCTGAGATACCTCATGTGCACTTAACGAGCCGCGTGCGTCTTAACGAGCAAGGGAGTGATCTCGTTCGAGGTACAAGATTCACTCCCACGAGTTTTCGAGTTACGAATGGAATGGGCAGGCTCCATTACATTCGTAACTCGAGGACTACCTGTATTCTTGCAACTGTGCAGCCCTACAATATCTCCTGAAGTCCTGGGCACACAGAGACCAGTAGCAGTTCAAACAGTTCAAAGCTCCCACAAGCCAGTTAATCATCTGAAAATCCCAGCAGCAGCTTGCCACACTCCATAGCACTAATGTCCATATGAGTAGATCCAGCTGCCGACCAAGGCCAGGGAAGCTTGTTTCTTCTGTCAGCTCTGCCTCCATCACAGAATCCATGCCATCTTCCAGAGCTGCAGCTGCCAGCTATTGGGCTCTCGGGCCAGGGCTTAGCTCCAACTGATCACAACACACAGAAGGCAGTTCACTGAGATCCAGGGGAGTCCAGGGGGAGAGTAGGAGAGTCCAGGGGGAGTCCAGGAAAGCTACACAGTCATAAATCCTCCTCCTCCTCTCCTCTGTCTTACCTTCAAGCTGCCCCTTTCCGATCTCTCCACTCTTCAGGCTCTCTGCTTGTCTACTTCTCCATTTCTCCACCAAATCTCCAGCCTCTCATCAAACTTATCATGCTTTTCTCTGAACACTCCTCCACTTCCACATACCAATCTCAACATCCAAAAAACTTACCAGAACCCTCCCTGCAAAGCTCTTCAGAGCTCCATCAACAAACACATAAACACACTGTTGCAATCTTAAAAAAAACTTCTCACCATCTTAAAAAAAACTAGTAATAAACCCAGTAATATGGTGAATATAGAAAAGTCAGCTATAAACATTCCCATGAAGAGGAAATTTGATAAGGCCTTTGGGCAGCACACTTATTTTACAAGCTTGATAAACCACAAATCATTTTTGAAAACTGCGGAGAGGTTGAAACAATACAGAATAGGACTTTAATTATATATTTGTATTTATTTAGTAAGAAATTCAGCCTTTGCCTCATATCCCTATCTGTAATACAATATCAATAGAACAAAAGAATCTTTTGATTCCATTAGGACTTATTTCTATGCTATATGCTTAGGAATTGGAGTTATCATGGCAATCTAACTTGTTACTTTTAAAGAAAAAAAATGTAAGCTATCATTCTATATGAGAGAGTGGGAACAACTTCGATTGGTCTGCATTTTTAACTGAACCACAGTCCACAGACTATAATATACATGAATCAGAAGACAGTTATTCTTTGGACTGCATACTTCAAGAGATTTTGTCAAGCAGTTCCTGGCTCAAACATTTCAAAATGACATACGTTAGGGGAAATTGCTCACCATAACATGAGTATATACTGTATATGTGTGAGTATGTGTGTGTGTTAAATTCTCAGGGTGATACAAAATTAAATTGACCATGCAAACTAAGTTAACTCAGATTTAGATGGATTCCTCCCATTTATTTCTGAAAGATATTTGCTTGGCAGTAAAGCCAGCATGTTTCACTGACACCTGCAGCTAAAAAGTGTTCAGATGAAGAACCTGTTTTAAAAGAAAGGGTAGAGGTTTCCCCTGTCCAGTCATGTCCAACTCTAAGGGGTGGTGCTCATCTCTGTTTCCTAGCCAAGAGAGTCACCATTGTCCAAAGACACTTCCGTAGTCATGTGGCCAACATGACTATATGCCAAGGTGCACAGAATGCTGTTACCTTCCCACCAAGGTGGTACCTATTTATCTACTTGCATTTGCATGCTTTCAAACTGCTAGTGTGATGGCCTACCTGGACACCAGCTCGGAAGACGAGGAAGAGCTAGTGCCAGGGACTTCAAGGGGGAGTGAGGAGGAACACCGAGAAGCTGCCAGGAATGGAGAGGCCAGACACAGCAGAGAGGTCACTGAAAGGGCAACCAGACAAAGGATTGGCTGAAGCAGGAACAGGAGAGGGGCAGCTGGAGAGCTATGAGGCCCTGCTGGAAGCACAGGGGGAGAAGGTGCGCAGCTGCAGTTGGCCAGCAGAAATGAGGAGGAATTGCCTCCTTCACTTGATACACAGGTGCACAAAGTGGAAAGGAGGCAGGCTCAACAGAGGTCAGCGAAGCAGAGTTGGCTTGTGACCCAGGACTTAAGGTTGAATGAGGAGACCCTTATGGACCAGTTCCAGGAAGGCCTGTCCTAGGAGCTTCTAGATGAACTGGCCTGGATGGACTGCCCTAACACTTTGCAAGACTTAATGTACCTCTACCTACGCATCAATGGCTGGTTCCACCAACAAAAGGAACACCATTGGGAAACTTATGAAGCCCGACTTAGAAAGCTCAAGAGGTTGGGTGGCCTTGATGGTGGGCTAGGGTCAACAGTCTTGGATTATCCCAACTCGGTATTTGGTAGTGGCTGTGACTTTAACCCTTCCTGGGAGGGCGGACATTCAAGCATACACCATGGTGGACATGGGGGCAACCAAGAATTTCATGGATATGGCTTTTTCTGCAAAGTGGAACATCCTGCAACATGAGGTTGCCCCACCTATACTTGTGAAGATTATCAACGGGTGACCGCTTTGGTTGGGGCTGGTAGCGGTGGCAACCACACCCATTCAGATGCCTATAGGGAACCACGTGGAACAGTTGGAGTTCTATGTGGTGGCCGCCCCACATTTTCCAGTAGTGTTAGGACTAGAGTGGCTTCAAGCACATGACCCACGTATTGTGTGGTCAGATGGGGTCATTAAGCTGGACAGCCCCAAATGCTACTCTCATTGGCTGCATGTGTGTGCTGTAGAAAAAACCCTCATCCACTCCTTGAATCTCCTATCAGAAATTGAAGACGATGCCAACATTTTCGGGGAGAAGGAGGTGGAGCAACTACCTTGCATCGCCTGTACAACTACCCCATAGACCTGGTGCCAAATGCCAAATTTCCAGTGGGCCGGATTTATTCCTTGTCTGAACCTGAACTAAAGTCCCTTTGGGACTTTATAGACAAGAATCTGAGGAAAGGGTTTAATCTGACCCTCATCTTCCCCGTTAGCCACTTCTGTTCATTTTATAAAGAAGAAATCAGGAGACCTGCAGCTCTGTTGCGATTCCTGCAAGTTAAATGCCATCACTGTGAGGAACCAGCATCCGCTTCCATTGATTTCTGAATTGTTGGAGCATCTGCGACAAGCAACAGTATTTACAAAGCTGGACTTGAGGGGTGGGGCATATAATCTAGTTCGGATTAGAAAAGAGGATGGGTTGAAAATGGCATTTTGGACCCAGTACGGACATTTTGAATACATGGTCATGCGGTTTGGACTTACCAATGCCCCTGCCATGTTCATGCATTTTATATATGATGTGCTTTGGGACCTTTTGGACAAATATGTGGTCATCTTTCTGGATGACCTTCTGGTGTATTCCTTGTCCCCAAGGGAGCATTGGAAACATGTGTGAACACTACTGCAGCACTTGAGCGATCACCATTTATATGCCAAGTGAGAGAAGTGCCAGTTTGCACAGACAACCATTGACTTCTTAGGACACCGGATCTCACCTGACAGGATCACCATGGACCTGGACAAGACCAAAGCCTTGCAGTCATGGCAACCTCCACATTGAGTGAAAGATGAGCAATGGCTTTTGGAGTTTGCCAATTATTATCAGATGTTTATTCTTCAGTTCGCAGTCCTCACCACCCCCTTGACCAATCTGCTATGGAAGGGGGTGAAGTTCATGTGCCCCCCCATAACAGGAAGCATTCACGGCCCTCAAGACAGCGTTTGCCATTGACCCCATTCTATGCCATCCCAACCCGTCATGGCCGTTTGTAGTTGAGACAGATGCCTGAGACATTGCAGTAGGGGTGATATTTCTACAGGCCTCTCTTGCCACTGGACAACTCTTCCTGTGCACTTACTATTGGCACAAGCTTAACATCGCAGAATGCCACTACAGCATTTGGGATAAGGAGTTGTTAGCGGTGAAAGTGGTCTTTGAGATGTGGTGGCATCACCTGGAGGGGGCTCACTACCAAATAGAAGTCCTTACAGATCACTGGAATCTGGAGCATTTGAAAACCGCCCAAAAGTTAACCCAACAACAGATTCGGTGGTCACTTTTTTGCCCAGTTTGACTTTCAGGTGACCTACACTCCTGGGGGCCAGAACCAGCAGGCTGATACCCTCTCCTACAAGCCCAAGTTCACCCGCACTGAGGATAAAGTTCTGCCTTGAATGGTGATTCACTTGGAGGAATTTGCAGCGACCCAGATGCCAGTGAATCTCCAAGACAAGATCCAAGAGGAGCAACAACTAGAACCCTTTGTGACTGCCCACAGAGCCGAGTTGGACCAGTTAGCCTCCAACCCAGCCCCTGGTTGTGGTCAGAACACCTACTCCACTTCCATGGATGACTCTACATTCCAGATGGGCCATCCTGTGGGCTGGTTTTATGCCAGTGCCACAATAACCGAGAAGCTGGGCACTTTGGGTTTTTCAAAACATTGCACTTGGTGGGGCAGACGTTCTGGTAGCCTCGCCTATGCCACCATGTCAAGACTTATGTAGCCTCTTGCCCTGAATGCCGGCAGGCCAAGAATGCATCGGGACCACCCCCAGGCCTGTTACAGCCCCTGCTAACTCTGCAGAGGCCATGGGGAAGCATTCCGATGGATTTTATCACAGATCTCCCAAAGTCTCAAGGGGCCACAACAATTCTCGTGGTGGTGGACATGTTACCGAAAATGCTTCTCTTCATCCCATGTGCTGGACTCCCCATGTTGTGAAAAACAGCTTAGTTGTTTATACAGTATATATTCCAGCTCCATGGCCTCCCTGAATGGGTTGTGACAGATCATGAAGTATAGTTCACTGCTCGATTCTGGCAGGCACGCCTGGGCCTCCTACAAGTGCAGATGTGCCTCTCTTCAGCACATCATCCAGAGATGGATGGGGATACGGAACAGATTAATGTGGTGCAGGAACAATATTTGCACTACTTTGTTAACTTCCAGCAGGATGACTGGGTTGCATACAATAATGCACAACACACATCCATGCAAATGTCCCCATTCCTGGTGAACTATGGCTACCACCCGTGCCTGTTCCCGCTGACCACCTTGGACTCTCCAGTGCCAGCTGCCACAGATTTTCTTCAACAACTCAAAGTCCTACATCTATTTGTGTGCACCCTGTCTTCCATTGCTCCCTCCTGGTTCCTGAAGCTTTTGACAGCCCTCGCCAACCTGAGGCCCCACCTCCAGTGCCCGTTTTGCTACAAGGAAAGCCAGAATATGAGGTGTCATGTATCGTGAACTCTCCCTACTGATGGGGGAACCTCCAATACCTCGTGGACTGGAACATGTCCTGGGAAGAGGCTGAGGCCATGCACACCCCTTGACTGCACCTCAGCAGTTCCACCATTGGTACCTGCAGAAGCCCGGTCTGTGGAACTCCAGAGGGGTGGGCCATGCAGGGGGGCATAGTGTGATGGACTACCCAGATGGAAACTTGGAAAAGGAGGAAGACCTGGCTCCAGGGACTTTGGAGGAGTGTGTGAAGGAGCACTGAGAAGCTGCCAAAGACTTCAAGCCAGGAGTGGAGGGGCCAGACGCAGATGAGAGGTCACTGGAGGGGCAACCAAATGAAGGGCTGGCTGAAGCAGGAACAGGAGAGGGGCAGCTGCAGCTGGAGAGCTCTGAGGCCCTGATGGAAGTGCAAGGGAGAGAAGGTGCACAGCTGCAGCTGGCCAGCAGAGATGAGGAGGAATTGCCACCTCCACATGATCCACGGGCGCGCAGGGTGGAAAGGAGGCAGGCTCAACGGAGGTCAACGAGACTACTTGTGAGGCAGCAGCCTTGCTTTTCTTGATGAGCTGCACTGGCCAGTGACTATTTAGCCCGCACATGGAGGAGAGGGACACTGGAAACAACTCATCTGTTTTGTGTGTGTGTTTGTTCAACCAGCATGAATTTGTGCTTTGACTCTGGAACTGAATTGACTCTCTGCTCTTTTGGACTTTGGACTTGGCTTTTTGGAACCTTGTAAATGGATTTTGGCTTGGTGATTTGTGTTTGGACTGTGGACTTACTGGTGGACCTGGAATTTGGTGGGGGGAGCCTGACAAACTTGCGCTGTGCTCTAGGAAGGGAGGGTTGGTCTCATTTGGGGGATTGCACTGGTTTCTGTTGGGGGGAGGTGACTCCAGGGGAGTACTAATTGCAGTTGGCCAGTGGTGGGATTCAGCCAGTTCGCACCAGTTCAGCAGAACCGGTAGCTAATTTTTTGTCGCCCAGGCCCAGAACAGACTTCCGGAAGCGGCATCCACACAGAGAACTGGTTGTTCACATATTTGAATCCCACCACTGCCTTTGATCATCTTAGTTGCTCTTCTCTGAACTTTTTCCAAGGTTTCAACATCTTTTTTGTAGTATGGTAACCAAAATTGGTTGCAGTATTCCAGGTGTGGTCTTACTGGGTTTTATAAAGCGGTACTAATACTTCGCATGATCTTGATTCTATGCCTCTGTTTATACAACCCAGGATTGTACTAGCTTTTTTGGCTGCTGCTGCACATTGCTGGCTCATAGTCAAGTGATAGTCCACTAGGAATCCAAGGTCCCTCTCACAGTTGCTGTTTTTGAGCCAGGTCTCACCTAATCTGTACTTAAAACTTTGATTTTTCCTGCCTAAATGTAAAACTTTGCTTTTCTCCACATTAAAACTCATTTTGTTGGATAGGGCCCATTGTTCAAGTTTGTCCAGATCTTTTTGAATCCTGAGCTTGTCTTCTGGGGTGTTGGCTATTCCTGCCAGTTTAGTGTCATCTGCAAATTTGATGAGCTCCCCTTCTATTTCCTCATCTAAGTCATTAATGAAGATATTGAAGAGTACTGGGTCTAAGACGGAGCCTTGTGGTACCCCACTGCTTACTTCTCTCCATGTGGATGTAGTACCATTGAGGACTACTCGCTGAGTACGGTTTGTCAGCCAGCTACAGATCCATCTGATGGTGTTGTTGTCTATCTCACCTTTTTCTAGCTTACTAAGCAGCAGGTTGTGGTCTACTTTGTCAAATGCCTTACTGAAGTCTAAGTATACTATGTCCACAGCGTTTCGCTGGTCTACTAATTTAGTCACTTTATCAAAGAATGAAATGAGATTGGTTTGGCATGATCTGTTTTTGACAAACCCGTGCTGGCTACTGGTTATAACTATCAAGCCCCCGTGGGCTCGACATTCATGAGAGGGGGGGAAGCAAGCAGCCGGCTGCCAGAAATGCGACGCAGTGCGGTGCGGTCCCAGCCTGCAAAGCGGACCTACCGGGCAGCGCAGGAGGCTCTGGCGGCGTGGCGACAGCAGGGCCGACCGGGTCCGGGCCGAGGACGTCGACGGTGCACAACAAACCCACCGGTCGGTGGCTAATAGGACTGACCGGTCGGCGGTCCGTTGCAGCAGATTCCGGCTCGAGGACGCTGGCACTGCAGGAGGTGGCGTGGCGACGTTGCCGAAGGGCGTGGCGCTCTGCGGAAGCCCCGCCACCACGGCTTCTGTCCAGGGACAACTTGCCGGTGTTGGCGAGAGCCGGAACAGCCCTGCGGGTCCCAATTAGCGGCACGGGGCTCGGTGCCGGTTGGGGCAGGTTGCCTCTAACGGCGGAAGGGGCCCTTGCAAAGCCATTGCAGGCCGGAACGGCCCGGAGCAAGAGACGCTGGGACATATGACTGAACTAGATAGCGGCAGGGGGGAGGCCGGGCGCTGGAATGCTGCGTGAGAGACGCCGTCATGGCACCGGACGGAGGCACAGCCGAGTCAGTTGGATCCAGCCCGGTTCCATCTGGCTAGTCCAGGATTCAGAGCATCTCCAGGTCCTGGTACACCCCAGGTGGGAGGCTCCGGTCTGAGTGCACCGATAGCACAGTCACGGCCGGTGTGGGCAGGCAGGTCGTTGATGGACCCAGGGGGAGCACCCTCCAGGTGGACCCCAGATCAGCAGAGGGTGGGGTCTGGCAACTAGGGATTCCCCCCCTTGGCTGACGCCCTACGGGGTACGGGTCTGCCTTTGGGGCCATGGGGTCCCGGGGTGGTTTGGGCCCCGCCGCCAATACCCGTGATGTTTGATGGGAACCCGGACCACCTCGCAATGTTCCTTAGTCACGTCATCAGCCATCTGGACCGGTACGCCCGCCTCTACCTGTCGCAGTGGGCGATGGTGGTGGTGGTCACGGCGGGGCTGCAAGATGAAGCAGCGGCATGGGCGGCGGACCTCTACAGCGACCATGCCAGGGAGCTGGCCGACGTCAATCTGTTCCTGGTGGCGCTGCGGTCCCGGTTTGAAGACGTCTCTCAGGTCCAGCGGGCTGAGGCTGAGGTACTGGCGTTGAGGCAACGAGGTCAGCCTGCAACAGAGTACGTCCATGACTTACGGCGGGTGGCTGGTAGACTGCGCTCCTGGCCAGAATGCCTCCTAGTCCACCAGTTTCGGGCAGGCCTGGATCGGGATTTGCGCCAGGCCTGTGTTTTCCGGGGTGTCCCAAGCCGGCTCCAGGAGTGGTTCAGGGTGGTGGTGGACCTGGACATGGGGCTGCAAGAGTTCCAGAAAAAAGGGGAGGACCCGGTCACGCCAAGGAGGGCAACAGAGAGGCCATGGGACGAAGGACGGAGGGTCCAGGCTGCGGGTCCGGGCTCCTCTGGCCCTACCCCCCGGGTGCCATTCCGCTGTTTCCGGTGCAACCAGCCGGGGCATCGGGCAGTGGAGTGTCTGGTCCCTGTTCACGGGCCCCTCCATCAACCCCCGGGAAAGCGGGTCCCACCGCAGCGCAGCAGCCGGAGGGGGTCGTCTCCCGGCGGATGCCTCCGGCGGAGGAGGAGGCAACAGCGGCCACCAGATACTATCTGGTGGCGTATGACAGCGACGACGACGCAGCCAAGGATCCCATGGTGAGTGAGCCTATATGCCCTTTTGCCATACCTATTACTTTTTTTTTTCAAACTTTATTTTCCTTTTTTCACATTACATAAAAACAAAACAAAATACATTTATTTATTATTTTTTTCTTAACAGTACTGTGTCTTCTATTTTTACATTTATTTACAATTGTTACATAGTTTCTTACCCTTTTATTCTCTGATCTAACCAAACATAGCATTGGTTCCAAATCTCATAATAATCTGTTGTCTCCTTATCCTTGATTTCTAATGTAAGCATATACATTTCAGCGCATTCTAATATTTTTTGAATGATCATATCATTTGGTGGTAGGTTCTCCCGTTTCCAATATTGGGCATATACAATGCGTGCCGCTGTTATTATATGTACAATGATGTATCGAGTTCGTCTTTTCACCTTTGGGTTCAATATGCCTAATAGAAATAGCTCTGGTTTCAAGTCAACTCGTTCTTTGATTATCTCCTGTATCTGTTTCCAATAAACCTTTGCCTTTGGACATTGCCACCATACATAGAAAAAATTTCCCTCTTTGTCTTTACATTTCCAGCAATTCGGGTTCATGTTTTTGTACATTTTAGCCAATCTCGCCGGTGCTAAATGCCATCTATGAAGCATTTTATATTGATTCTCTTTATACGCAGTTGACAGTGTTAATTTACAGTTTGTGTTCCATATTCTTTCCCATTCTTCTAATTCAATGGATCGACCCACATTTCGAGCCCATGCTATCATGGAGCCTTTTACTATCTCTTCTTCCAATTCAACTTCCAGTAGGTATTTATAGATTCTTGTTATAAATTTTTCTCCTTTGCCTAGCTGTGGGACTCGGTTAATCCCATATTCTGCCATATCCTTACTATATTTTGATTGTATCTGATGATATGGCCACCAATCTAGAGTTATTCCCTGTTCTATTAATTCTTCCCTCGATTTGAGTTTCCCTTGGTTATCTAATACAGGGCTTTTCAACCGGTGGTACGCGTACCACTGGTGGTACGCGACCACCTGGCTGGTGGTACGCGGCATCGCCTTCCTCCCCCTGGCTCCGCTTTTCCCCCCCCACCCTTTCCTCAATTGGCTCAGCAGGAGCAAAGGAATCCAGCCCTTTTTCTCTCTGCAGCCACCAGCACTAGTTCCTTTCTTGTTTTCTGCTTGCTTTCTGCAAGCAAGTTAACTGGGCAGGAGCTGGCATCAGCGTCCAGACTGCAGCTCACTTGCTTGCAGAAAGCGAGCAAACGAGATTGCTGGGAGCCGGTGTAAAAGGGCAGGAGTCTCCTGCCTGCTTTGCATGGGGCCAGGCTGGAGGGATGCAGGGCTGTAATTTCCCTGAAAGTGGCTGGAAGGGTTTGGCTGGGGGGGGGAGGAGGCGAGAGGCTCTGGCAGGTCTTGGGCTGGTGTTGCACTTTGTGGGTCTGTGTGTGTTTGTGTGTGTACACACAACGCAGGAGGCTTGCAAGGGGTGAGTCTTCCTCCCCCTGGCTCCGCTTTTCCCCCCCCACCCTTTCCTCAATTGGCTCAGCAGGAGCAAAGGAATCCAGCCCTTTTTCTCTCTGCAGCCACCAGCCCTAGTTCCTTTCTTGTTTTCTGCTTGCTTTCTACAAGCAAGTTAACTGGGCAGGAGCTGGCATCAGCGTCCAGACTGCAGCTCACTTGCTTGCAGAAAGTGAGCAAACGAGATTGCTGGGAGCCGGTGTAAAAGGGCAGGAGTCTCCTGCCTGCTTTGCATGGGGCCAGGCTGGAGGGATGCAGGGCTGTAATTTCCCTGAAAGTGGCTGGAAGGGTTTGGCTGGGGGGTGGGGAGGAGGCGAGAGGCTCTGGCAGGTCTTGGGCTGGTGTTGCGCTTTGTGGGTCTGTGTGTGTTTGTGTGTGTACACACAACGCAGGAGGCTTGCAAGGGGTGAGTGTCTTCCTCCCCCTGGCTCCGCTTTCCCCCCCCCCACCCTTTCCTCAATTGGCTCAGCAGGAGCAAAGGAATCCAGCCCTTTTTCTCTCTGCAGTCACCAGCACCAGTTCCTTTCTTGTTTTCTGCTTGCTTTCTACAAGCAAGTTAACTGGGCAGGAGCTGGCATCAGCGTCCAGACTCCAGCTCACTTGCTTGCAGAAAGCGAGCAAACGAGATTGCTGGGAACCGGTGTAAAAGGGCAGGAGTCTCCTGCCTGCTTTGCATGGGGCCAGGCTGGAGGGATGCAGGGCTGTAATTTCCCTGAAAGTGGCTGGAAGGGTTTGGCTGGTCTCCAGCCACGACTGCAAACATTAATGGCAGAGAAGCAGGCACAGGTTTCCCATTAAAAGTGTGGAAAATGGGTACACTTTTTTCCTGTTTTTTTTTTTTGTTCAATAAAGTTTTTGACACCTTGGTAAGCTGGTACTTGAATATTGTCATGTCCTAAAGGTGGCACTCTCCTCTGCCTCTGCGCGCGCACAGAGAGGGCTGTAATATTCTCCAGGCTGGGGTCTGGGTGGCATAGCGCTGGACAATGGAAGGGAGGGAGGGAAGGAGAAAAGGACAAAGAAGGAGGGAAGAAAGGAAGGAAAGAAGGAAGGGACAATGGGAGAGGGAGGGAAGGAGGGCACCCAACCCAGTCCCACCCTCCTCCACCAGAGACCCATGGATCCCCCCCACACAGGCACCCTGCAACCTGAGGGAGGGAGGGATGGACAATGGAAGGGAGGGAAGGAGAAAAGGACAAAGAAGGAGGGAAAGAAGGAAGGAAGGGACAATGGGAGAGAGGGAGGGAAGGAGGGCACCCACCCCAGTCCCACCCTCCTCCACTGGAGACCCATGGATCCCCCCCACACAGGCACCCTGCAACCTGAGGGAGGGAGGGATGGACAATGGAAGGGAGGGAAGGAGAAAAGGACAAAGAAGGAGGGAAAGAAGGAAGGAAGGGACAATGGGAGAGAGGGAGGGAAGGAGGGAACCCACCCCAGTCCCACCCTCCTCCACCAGAGACCCATGGATTCCCCCCACACAGGCACCCTGCAACCTGAGTGATGAGCTGGCCACCCCCCCCATTGACTTCGCTTGTCAAAAAGTTGCAAAAGATGATCACATGACCCTGGGACACTGACGGTCATAAGTATGAATCAGTTGCCAAGCATCCGAATGTAAATCACATGACCCTGGGGATGCTGCAACAGTCATAAGTGTGAAAAATGGTCATAAGTCACTTTTTTTAGTGTCGTAACTTTGAACAGTCACTAAGCGAATCGTTGTAAGTCGAGGACTACCTGTACTTTATCATTTTTTCCCTTTTTGCGGGGGGGGGGGTCAAGTTTTTGACACCTTGCTGGGCGACTGGTGGTACTCGGATATTGCCTTATCCTAAAAGTGGTACAATGGGTGAAAAGGTTGAAAAGCCCTGATCTAATAGTTCTTCATATCTTTCCATCTTTTTTTATCTAATGTATTTGGGTGGATTACTGCCTCCATTGGGGAGACCCAATTTGGTATTTTTATGTAGTGTTTCATTTTGACCTTTTCCCATATCCAAATCAACGCATCCCTTATCTGATGTCGGCAAAAATATGTATGTGTCTTCTTATGTTTCCCCCATAGAAAAGCGTGCCAGCCGGCTTGCAGATCATGTCCTTCGATTGTTAAAATCCTTTGGCTATCTAACTGTATCCAGTCTCTGATCCAGAGTAACCCCGTCGCTTGGTAGTATGTTTCCCATTTTGGAAGCCCAAGGCCACCTCTACTTTTACTGTCTTGTAATGTCTTAATATTGATTCGTGCTTTTTTCCCCCACCAAATAAATTTATTTATCATTTTATCTAGTTCAGTGAAAAAATGTTTGTCTAGTTTTATTGGGATTGTCCGAAATAAATATAATAGTTTGGGTAGTATATTCATTTTTATCACTGAGATCCGTCCTAACAGTGATAGTTGTAATTTCCCCCAGATCTCTAAGTCTTTTTTGATTTGTAGTGTCAGTTTTTTATAGTTGTCTTCTTTTAATGAAGAACATCTATTAGTAAGCCAAATTCCTAAATATTTAATCCTTTTTACAATTTGAAGTCCCAATGTCTCCTCTAGTTTCTTTTTTTGTTTTTCAATTAGATTTTTTACTAACATACCTATTACACTGACGAGCCCTCAGACAGGCCATCGGGGGGAATACCGGGCCCTGATCGACTCTGGCTACACCCGGTGTCTGATTAGCAAAGGTGTGGTGGCGGAGGTCGGGATCAGGGTGTGGCAGCTGGCTAACCCAATCCGGTTTGAGCAGGTGGACGGGTCTCTCCTGGAGGGAGCTCCGGCTACCCTCATAACGGAGCCCGTCAGACTGGAGATGGGTGCTCATTGGGAGGTCCTCGGTTTTATCGTAGTCCCTTCCATGACCGAGGCCGTGATCTTGGGCCTGGCATGGTTGGATAAGTGGGGGCCTATGATATGGTGGGAGGGGGGTACCAGAAATTATGCCTCGGGGTCGGTCCCTGGCCACCTGGTCAGGATCCCGAAGAGCGGGGTGCAGAGTGTAGGAAAGGAAAGGCACACCAGGAGGGCACCGGGCGAGAGAACCCCTTCCCGGCTGCGTATGCTGACCTCGCCGAGGTGTTCAGCAAGAGGGAGTGCGATATCCTGCCACCCCACCGGTCAACCGACTGCGCAATTGACATCGTGCCGGGCGCAAAACTACCCAAACCCCGGATGTATGTGATGACACCCAGGGAGTTGGAGGAGCTGCGTCGCTACATCGACCAGAACCTGGCCAGGGGTTTCATCCAGCCGGCTCGCTCATGGATCGCAGCACCAGTCCTGTTCAAGGGAAAAAAAGACGGCTCGCTCCACCTGTGCGTGGACTTCCATGCCATTAACGGGGTTTGTGTAGAACATATGTACCCCCTTCCCCTGATGAAGGACCTACTGGCCCATTTGGCAAAGGGAAGAGTGTTCACCAAGCTGGATCTGCAGGAGGCATACTACAGGGTCCGCATCAAGCAGGGGGATGAATGGAGGATGGCGTTCAACTGCCCGCTCGGCAGTTACCAGTTCCGGGTCATGCCTTTTGGCCTGCAGGGGGCCCCCGCGGTATTTATGCAACTCATCAATGAGGTGTTGCATGAACACCTATACTGTGGGGTGCTAGTATACCTAGATGATATCCTGATCTATACCACCAAATGGAGGAACACGTACACTTGGTGCAACAGGTGTTGGAGAAACTGTTAAAAGCCCACCTGTTCATAAAGCTCTCCAAATGCGAGTTCCACCAGACCCAACTGGACTATCTGGGCTATCGGATATCGGGGGCAGGGATGGAAATGGACCCCAACAAGGTCAAAGCAGTGCTGGAGTGGCAGGCGCCTCGGACCCGCCGGTAACTACAGAGCTTCCTGGGGTTTGCCAATTTTTATCGGCAATTTATCCCCTCGTTTGCTGTGGTGGCCTTACCCCTGACAGACCTGCTCCGTACGCAGCATACTGAGACCAAGCCACGCCCCGGTCAACCGCTGGCGTGGACTATGCCATGCCAGAAGGCTTTCGAGGATTTAAAAGCCTTGTTCGCGAGGGAGCCGGTTTTGTTCCACCCAGACCCTGACAAACCATTCGTAGTGCAGGCCGACGCCAGTGACGTCGCAGTGGGGGCAGTTCTGCTCCAAAGAAATGGCCAGGGAACATTACAACCCTGTGCTTATACGTCACGGAAGCTAATGGACACTGAGAGGGCATGGGCCATCTGGGAGAAGGAGGCGTTTGCAGTACGGTGGGCACTCTCGACGTGGCGGCATCTGTTGGAGGGGGCGAAGGAACCATTCAAGGTCTGGACAGACCATAAGAACCTTGAGGTACTGCAAACACCGAGGCGCCTGTCTCTGAAACATGTCTGGTGGGCACAGTATTTCCACCACTTCTGCTTCCAGTTAAAGTATGTACCGGGGGGAAAACCTTCCTAGCTGACGCCTTGTCGCGAATGCCCCAGTACAATAGTAAATGGGAGGCGGTGGTACAGGCAATCATGCCCCCCTACCAACAAGGCGCAGCCCGGGTGGTCCCTTGTACCATGGTGAGCGATCTGGTCCAGGAGCTACGGACGGCGGTCCAAGATGACCCCTGGTCACGGGACCATCCAGACCTGTTGACAAGGTGGGCGGGGCTGGCCTGGAAAGGTGACAAGCTCTACGTCCCACAGGTCCTGAGACAGGGAGTGCTCCAACGGTGCCATGATATGAAGCAGGCGGGCCATTTCGGATTCCTGAAGACCCTGCATTTGACAAGGCACCAATTCTGGTGGCCCCAGATGAAAGCAGACTTAGAGGCCTACGTCAGGGGTTGTCACGTCTGTGCCACCACAAAGCCCCGCACAGGGAAACCCTTGGGTTTACTGCAAAAAGTGGCGGACCCGACCCAGCCATGGGAGGACATCGCTATGGACTTCGTCGTCGAGTTGCCAGAGAGCCGTGGTTACACCGTCATCTGGACTGTTATATACCTTTTTTCTAAGCAGGCCCACTTCGTCCCGTGTAAAGGGTTGCCGTCTGCCCGGCGGTTGGCCAGGCTCTTCATCGAGCACGTGTATTGCCTGCATGGAGTGCTCCGACGGATCATTTTGGACCGGGGGGGTGCAGTTCACGGCCCGTTTCTGGCGTGAATTCATCCGGTTCATCGGGTCGTCCCAAGGGCTCAGCTCGGCGTACCACCCCAGCACCAACGGGGCAGCAGAACGAGCGAACGCCATGGTGGAGCGCTACCTGCGGAGCTACGTGTCCTATCAGCAAATGGACTGGGTCGACCTGCTGACGTTTGCGGAAGTAGCATACAACAACGTGGTGCACAGCAGCACCGGGTTTGCTCCCTTCCGGGTGGTGCATGGTGTAGACTTCGTCCCCATCCCAGAGTACCCCCAAGGGACCCCCTCGCCCTGCCTACCCCGGGAATGGATAACACACGTGGGGGGGTAACGTTAAAAAGGCCTTAGTGAAGGCCGAGGCAGACACAAAAGCACAGGCCGATAAGAAGAGGGGCCCCCACAAGCCATTCCAGGTGGGCGACTTGGTGTACCTCTCGACCAAATACCTACGCCTGAGGGTGCCTTGTAAAAAGCTAGGACCGAAGTACCTAGGGCCCTTCCGGGTCACCCAGGTCATCAACCCGGTAACCGTGCGGTTGCAGCTACCCCAGCTCCTGGGGAAGGTACACCCAGTGTTTCACAGCAGCCTGCTGAAGCCGGTAGGGGGTTCCCCAAGTAGGCCCGTGAGTGAGATACCGGGGCCCGTCTCTGGGGAGCACTATGAAATACAGGAGATCCTGGACTCTCGGACCCATCGAGGACGGGTTCAATATCTGGTCCGGTGGAAGGGGTACCCCCTCACAGAGGCATCATGGGTGGGGGAGGCAGACGTCTACGTCCCACGCCTGGTGCGAACATTCCACCGCCGATACCCCGGTAAACCGGGTGGAGCACTGGCTAAAACGTCCGCCATGGTGGGCGACCCCTCATTTACTTCTCCTTGCCTTCCAGGTGGAGCCCTGGTAGAGGGAGCCGCCTGTCAAGCCCCCATGGGCTCGACATTAATGAGAGGGGGGGAAGCAAGCAGCCGGCCGCCAGAAACGCCGTGCAGTGCGGTGCGGTCCCAGCCTGCACAGCGGACCTACCGGGCAGCGCAGGAGGCGACGGCGGCGTGGCGACGGCAGGGCCGACCGGGTCCGGGCCAAGGACGTTGGTGGTGCACAACAAACCCACCGGTCGGTGGCTAATAGGACCGACCGGTCAGCGGTCCGTTGCAGCAGATTCCGGCTCGAGGACGCTGGCAGTGCAGGAGGCGCCGTGGCGACATCGCTGAAGGGTGGGGCGCTCCGCGGAAGCCCTGCAGCCGCGGCTTCTGCCCAAGGACAACTTGCTGGTGTTGGCGAGAGCCAGAACAGCCCCGCGGGTCCTGATTAGTGGCACGGGGCTCGGTGCTGGTTGGGGCAGGTTGCCTCCAATGGCGGAAGGGGCCCTGGCAAAGCCATTGCAGGCCGGAGCGGCCCGGAGCAAGAGACGCTGGGACATATGACTGAACTAGATAGCGGCAGGGGGGAGGCCGGGCGCTGGAATGCTGCTTTTCACAGCCGAACGCCGGATGCTGGCCTGTTGACTGGGGGCAGAACTGTGGGGTGGGGGAGGCTATGTAAAGCGCTGGGAGCAGATCACTCCCAGCGCTGAGTTTGTTCCTGTACAGATTAAACTGCTTGTCAACCCGTTCCTGTGTTCCTGGTTTCTTCCCACGGACTAAGAAGGACGAGTGACAATAACTTTGTTTGCTTCTAGTTGTTCGCAGATCTGTTTTTTGATTATCTTTTCCAGGATCTTCCCCGGTATTGATGTTAGACTGATTGGTCTGTAGTTTCCTGGGTCTGTTTTTTCCCCCCTTTCTTGAAGATGGGAACCACATCAGCCCTTTTCCAATCCTCAGGTACTTCCCTGGTGCTCCAGGATTTTTGAAAGATATGGTACAATGGTTCTGAGATAACATCTGCCAGCTCCTTCAGAACTCTGGTATGTAGTCTGTCGGGTCCCGGTGATTTATATTCATCAATGTCAGATAGGTGTTCTCTTACCATTTTCTTGCTTATTTTAATTTTTGTTTCTAGTTTGTCTTTTGCAGTGGTTTTTTTGGTATGTTGGGCTATAATTTCTTTTTGTGTGAAGACTGATGCAAAGAATGAGTTAAGCAGCTCTGCTTTCTCTCTACTGCCTATTACTTCGTTGCCATCTTCTCTCTTTATTGGACCTACAGTTTCCTTGACTTTTTTCTTTTTTGTTAATATGTTGGAAGAAACTTTTTTTATTGTCCTTGATTTCTGTTGCAAGTCTTCGTTCATTCTGAGTCTTTGCTTTCCTGACTTCATCTTTGCATATTCTGGCTGTCTGCTGATAGTCAGCCTTAGTTATGTGTCCCTCTTTCCATTTTTTGTACTTATCCTTTTTGTCTTTCAGTTTGTCAGAGAGAGCTTTGTGCAGCCATGTTGGTTTCTTCTTGAGTTTCTTGTTTTTCTTTTTCAGTGGTATTGTGCTGGACTGGGAAAAGTATGTAACTAATGGAAAAGTATGTAGCTAAGAAAACAATCCTATGCTCACTTCATAAACAGAAAGTTTGTAAAGCCTGCCTTGAATGCCAATTGATTTAAAGCCAAAACAAGCCTTGAGGTTCAGAATCATAGATTTGCGTATAAGACCTTCTCTACTTAGAGTTTGTATTGGTATCGATCACTTGAAACAGAACTCATCTTATTTCCAACTTATGTTTTAAATAATCTTATGCTAATCTTTCCTGGTCAAAAAAACCCCTAAACAATTTTTTCCTGCTTGAACTGACAATGAGCCATGGTGTGTGAACTTCATGACACTTCTGCCTCCCTTTTCCATGAGTCAGTATATGTCTAGACCAGTGTTCCTCAACCTCAGCATCTTTAAGATGGGTGAATGTCTAACTGAGGAATTCTGGGAGTTGAAGTCCACATATCTTAAAATTGTTGAGGGCATAATAACCAATGGGACAATCGCAGTAAGATGCAGATCATGGACCAGCAGGGAGTAGCTGAGACCCATCACAGGACACTTAAAGTTTGGTCTGGAGGAAGTTTGCAAAGGGAGGTACTGTAAAAACAACACTAAAGGAAAAAATTAACAATGAAGTCCCTAAGTGTCTGCATTTGCAGAATTGAAAATCTGTGCTCCAAAGGGGAGCCTCCAGCTTGCTAATCAAGGTGGGAAAGGAAAACAGTTTATAAAAGTCCCCAAGTTTAGAATGGTGTGTGTGTGCGTGCGAGCACAGCATGCCAAAGCAGAAGTCCTTCTCCCCAAGCCCGGGCATGATTGGCAGCTTCCTAGCATGGATGCAGATAAAAGTCCCCAAACTCATAACGGGGTACATGCGTGTGTGTGTAGAAGTGAGTGCCCAGCATGCCAAAGGAGAGGTCCTTCTCCCCAAGCTTGGGCGCAATTGGCAGCTTCCCAGCATGGATGCAGATAAAAGTCCCCAAACTCAGAATGGTGTGTGCGTGCATGTGAGCACCCAGCACACCAAAGGAAAGGTCCTTCTCCACAAGCCCAGGCACGATTGGCAGCTTCCCAGCATGGATGCGGATAAAAGTCCCCAAACTTGGAATGGGGTGTTGCTCAATCAATCAGAATAGAGCTGGAAGGGACCTTGGAGGTCTTCTAGTCCAACCCCCTTCTCAAGCAGGAGACCCTATACCATTTCAGATAGGTAGCTATCCAGTCTTTTCTTAAAAACCTCAAGTGATGAAGCACCCACAACTTCTGAAGGCAAGCTGTTCCACTGGTTAATTGTCCTCACTATTAGGAAGTTTCTCTTTAATTCCAGGTTGCTTCTCTCCTTGATTAGTTTCCATCCATTGTTTCTTGTCTTGCCTTCCAGTGCTTTGGAAAATAAGTTGACCCCCTCTTCTTTGTGGCAGCCCCTCAAATACTAGAATACTGCTATCATGTCACCCCTAGTCCTTCATTTCACTAGACTGGCCATACCCAAATCCTGCAACCGTTCTTCATATGTTTTTGTCTACAGGCCTTTAATCGTCTTATTTACTCTTCTTTGCACTTTTTCCAAATTCTCAACATCTTTTTTGTAATGTGGTGACCAAAACTGGATGCAGTATTCCAGGTGTGGTGTTACTAAGGAATTATAAAATGGTACTAATACTTCACGTGATTTTGATTCTATGCCTCTGTTTATAAAACCAAGGATTGTATTAGCTTTTTTGGCTGCTGCTGCACACTGCTAGCTCATGTTTAAGTGATCGTCTACTACAGGGGTGTCAAACTGGCGGCCCACGGGCCGGATGCGTCACGTGCAGGCCACACCCACCCTGGCTCCGCAAAGGCAAAAAATGTCACGATACATCATGATACGTCACGTATCGTGGTATCTAGGCAACTGAGGCATCTTTGAGAGCTTGGTGCTGATAACGCCAAGGACACTAATGCAGGTGCTTGATGGAGAAGTGGACTTTTCCCATAACAAGAAGAAGTACTACTATTGGACATCGTTGGGTGGGGGTGAGGGAATCTATTGTTTAATTAAGTAAGCTTTCGAACTGAAAACTCAGAGCTGGTTTTACTTCTTCTGTGTCAATGTAAATTTTCAGTAAAGTAAAATCATGTCCCAGGAGTTTCTTTTTCTGGAAATGCCAACTAGACAGTTGACATCAAACCAGCTCTCCAATGTAACAGCCTACCTGGACTCCACCAGGGGGTTGGCAGCTTCGAGACGTCAGCAGCTGACAGATGAAGGGATGGAGGGGTGAGACTAGGGGGAGCCTCCTCTCCAGAAAACCATGGTGGCAGCCCAAGCCAAAGCCAGGATGCAGAGGCCAGCACACGCAACACTAGCAGCAGCCGGCTTCCCCGTTTAGGCACCCCAGGCAGCAGTGGGGCTGCCACCCGGGTACATCTTAGTGCAAGGGGACTGAGAGCCACCTCCCTTAGCAGTTCGGTTTGATGGGCAGCCCAAAAATTTGGCCTACTTCCTGACCCAGGTCTGAAACTATATGGAACGCCATGGAGCAATGTACCCAGACAGGCATGCCTGGGTCAATGCCATCACGTCTAACCTGGAGGGGGATGCAGCGGAATGGCTGGTGTCTCTCCATGATGAGGGGGCTCCAGAGCTGTGACGTATCGTGACTTTTTTGTCTTTGCATAGCTGGGGTGGGCGTGGCCGGCATGTAACGCATCTGGCCCATGGGCCACCAGTATGACACCCATGTCCTACTTTGTAATTGGGATTTCCATCCTTTCCATCACACTCTACTTCATTATTATTATTTTTGTGTGTGTGTGTGGGCGCGAGTGCCCAGCACACAACTGGCAGCTTTCCAGCTCTGTGAATAAAAGTCCCCAAATTCAGAATGGGGTATGTGTGTGTTTGTGTGTGTGTGTGTTTGCGTTCGAGGGCCCAGCACACCAAAGGAGAGGTCCTTCTCCCCAAGCCTGGGCGTGATTGGCAGCTTCCCAGCAAGGATGCAGATAAAAGTCCCCAAACTCGGAATGTGGTTCATGTGTGTGTGTGTGTGTGTGCATGAGTGCCCAGCACACCAAAGGAGATGTCCTTCTCCCCAAGCCCGGGCATGATTGGCTGTCATGGTTCCGGTTGAAAAGCCCAACAAAGTAATTTCACCAGAGACATTGCAATTTCTAATGTAAAGCTTTATTAGGCATAGCATACCGGTGCGTTAGAAAGAATACCAGCTCTGGCAATATGGTGGGAAAAAGTTAATTAAAAGAGTAAAACCTTCCCTCCCCTGACAGTTCAGGTCACATTGTCCAATTAGTCTTCAAATGTTTGTTATAAGAAGAAAACCTCTATTCGCCAAAACATCTCTTCGATGACATCAGCTCTCACACTGATAGCAACCACCTGTGCACCATCACCCCTGGACTATAGGCAAGCTAGAAGCAGCATGGCAGTTCTAAAGCAAGGATCTTCATAGCTTGACATTGGCAGCTTTCCAGCATGGATAAAAATCCCCAAACATGGAATGGTGTGTGTATGTGTATGTGTGTGCGCACTTGGCAGTTCAGGGAGGTGAGGAGCTGGTGGGGCACCTAGTTGTCCCCACATCCAGTTAGCCAGTGCAACTTGCTCCGTGCCGACCCAGCCACACCCACCAATCTACACCCATCTGGTCACGTCCACTTGCCCCAGCCCACCTGGCCATGCCGAGTGAGATGTGCCAAGTCAGTGGCAGTGAGCCGCCTGCACCCACTCCATGAGCCCACCTGGCCATGCCCACCCATCCGCAACAACCCAGCTGTGTCCACCCAGTTGCGCCCACCCATCCACGCTGACCTGGCCACTGTGAGTCATCCTAGATCCCAGTAAGAGTGGCAAAACAGCATTATTTCTCCAATCTTATTGCATCTGCAGAGTGTCACCCTGTGGCCATGTTCCCTCCTGGAGAAGGGTATGTAGGAGAAGGAATGGCAGAACCTCGGGGTGGAGTGAAAAAGGGTGACCAGCCTAGAGTTGTTATG
The DNA here is from genome assembly GCA_023970755.1 of Azemiops feae. Lineage (NCBI taxonomy): Eukaryota > Metazoa > Chordata > Lepidosauria > Squamata > Viperidae > Azemiops > Azemiops feae. Next base: position 208,661 of record JALGBA010000116.1, on the reverse strand, counting down.
TAGCCAGAAACAAACTAGCCCAACCCCCCCCCCCCATTGGTCCTTATCTAACTCTAACCAATCTAACTTCTCAACCATTAGTTGAGAAGATTCCTGTGCATAAGCTTTAGCAATAAATCAGTAAAATTAATCCTTCCTCTGTGGGGCTTGGGTGATCATCTTCAGGGCTGTGCAGAGGAATTTGTGGAACACCTGGTGGACAAAGTCACTTGGATCTATTTTCAGTTGGAGTCCAAGCATGGAGCAGGTCCATTAGAGACGTCTGGGGAGCAGCCTTATGCAGTTATCTGGGAACTGTTTGATCCTGTTGGACCCAAGGAAGTGGACAGGGTCCTTGATACTGTCAGCACAACTACCTATTAATTAGATCTGTGTCCCTCCTGTCACCAGGATGGTGACCTCCAGGTGGGTTCATTGATAAATGCATCACTGCAGGAGGGGATGTTCCTGAGACCTTTCAAGGAGGCCCTGGTCCATCCTTTCCTCAAAAAACCATCATTAGATCCCACTTGACTGGACAAATTTCATCCAGTTTCTCACCTTCCCTTCCTAGGAAAGGTAGTGGAAAAGGTGGTGTCAAAACGTCCTTCTTGGTGCGCAGGAAAGAAACAGCAGGCAGGTACGAGTGACAGACGGTTTATTCCGCACAGGAGCAAAGTCAGCGCTGGGAGTGAACTGCTCCCAGCGCTTTACATAGCCTCTCTGCCTCATAGTCCCACCCCCCAGTCTGCAAGCCAGCATCCAGCGTGCAGAGCACATAAACGGCCATTCGTCCTTGCTTCCTTTCCTCACCACCATAGGCTTACAGCGGAGCGCCTGCCAGAGCAGACCCCAGGTAGGGTTTCAGCGTCCTTTTCTGGCACCCCTTAGTCGCCAGGGTCCGGGTAGTTGGCACCAGGGGGTCTTCCCCCCCTCGCCGGAATGTCGCTGCCCCTCCCCTTGCTCCGCCGCCTCCCGCAGCACCGAGCCGTCCGTCCTCAGGGAATCCCCTCTCCTCAGCCGCTGCGGTGATTCCCCTCCTCAGCGTGCTTCGGGGATTCCCCTCCTCAGCGTTCTCCGGTGCCGAACAGCTGACGGCGTCCTGACGCCGGTCCCGATGTCGGCCGACGCGGTCCGGCCCACCGGCAGCCCCGCCGGCGGCTCCGGCGGCAGAGGAGGAAGGTTGGGAGGCGGCGCCGAGCTCCTGCACCAAACAGCTGATGACCCTGGCTTCGGCAGAGGTAATCCAGGCCGTGGTGTGTCCTGGCAGCGGCGACACTGGCTTCCCCCCTCTTTTGTGTGTCGGGCCCGCGGGGCTCAACAGGCGCCTCCCTCCAAAGGAAAGGATACCCTTTCCACCGGACCAGGTATTGCAGGTGTCCCCGTCGTACCCGGGAGTCTAGGACCTCCTGAATCTCGTAGTGGCCATCCGAGACAGGTCCTGGTTCCCCTTCCACGGGCCTACGGGAGGGCTCTTTGACCGGTTTCAGCAGACTGCTATGAAACACTGGGTAGTTGTAGGCGCATGGTCACCGGGTTAGTGACCTGTATGCCTCGGAAGGGCCCTAGGAACTTCGGCGCCAGCTTCCTACAAGGAACCTGTAGCCGGAGATACTTCGTAGAAAGGTATACCAGGTCGCCCACCTGGAAGGGTTTCTGGGGCCTCCTTTTTCTGTCGGCCTGCACCTTTGTGGTTTCCCCGGCTTTCACCAGGGCCTCCTTTACTGTTCTCCACACACACTCCACGTGTGTCATCCACTCCCTGGGTTGGCAGGGCAGGGGATCCCCTTGGTTGTACTCGGGAATGGGGACAAAGTCTCTGCCATGCACCACCCGGAAGGGAGTAAGCCCGGTGCTACTATGCACCGCATTATTATATGCCACCTCAGCGAATGCTAACAGGTCCACCCAGTCCGTTTGCTGGTAGGACACATAGCTTCGCAAGTAGCGCTCCACCATGGCGTTTGCCCGTTCTGCTGCCCCGTTGGTGCTGGGATGGTACGCCGAGCTGAGACCCTGGGACGACCCGATGAACAGGACGAACTCGCACCAGAAGCGAGCCGTGAACTGCACCCCCCGGTCCGAGATGATCCGTCGGGGTACTCCATGCAGGCGGTATATGAACAGCCTGGCCAGCCTCCGAGCAGACGCCAATCCTTTACATGGAACAAAGTGGGCCTGCTTGGAGAAGAGGTCTACAACGGTCCAGATGACGGTGTAGCCACGGCTCTCTGGCAACTCTGGCAGGTCCATTAGAGGTAGGGCCACCGCAGCAAACGAGGGGATGAATTGCCTATAAAAAATTGCAAACCCCAGGAAGCTCTGTAGCTGGCGGCGGGGCTTTGGCGCCTGCCACTCCAGGATGGTCTTGACCTTATTGGGGTCCATTTCCACCCCTGCCCCTGATATCCAATACCCCAAGTAGTCCAATTGGGTTTGATGGAACTCGCATTTGGAGAGTTTCACAAACAGCCGGGCCTGCCAAAGCTTCTCCAACACCTGCCTCACCAGCCTGTTGTGTTCCTCCATGGTGGTGGTATAGATGAGAATGTCATCCAGGTACACAAGCACCCCGCGGTACAGGTGTTCATGCAACACTTCGTTAATGAGTTGCATGAATACCATGGGGACCCCCTGCAACCCAAATGGCATAACCCGAAACTGGTAACTACCAAGCAGGCAGTTGAATGCTGTCTTCCATTCGTCCCCCTGCTTGATACGGACCCTATAGTATGCCTCACGCAGGTCCAGCTTGGTGAATATCTTACCCTGCGCCAGATGGGCTAGGAGGTCCTTCATCAGGGGAAGGGGGTACATATGTTCCACACACACACCGTTAATGCCCCGGAGGTCCACACACAAATGGAGGGAACCATCCTTCTTCTCCTTGAATAGGACGACGCCGCGATCCGTGAGCGGGCCAGCTGGATGAAACCCCTGGCCAGGTTCTGGTCGATGTAGCGACGCAACTCCTCCATCTCCCTGGGCGTCATCGCATACATACGGGGCGTGGGCAATTTTGCTCCCAGTACGATGTCAATGGCACAGTCGGTTGGCCGGTGGGGTGGCAGGATGTCACATTCTCGTTCACCAAACACCTCAGCAAGGTCGGCATACACAGCTGGAAAGCCGTTCTCTCGCCCTGTGCCGACCTGTGCCGCCTTTGCCCCTCTGCCGTCTCCCTCTGACTCCCTGGGGCTTTGGCTTGGTGGCCGGGGACCAACCCCCAAGCGTAGGTGTCAATAACTGCCCTCCCACCATATCGTTGGGCCCCACTTGTCCAACCATGCGAGCCCCAGGATCACTGCCTCAGTCATGGCGGCAACCACAATGAACTGGAGGACCTCCCAATGAGCCCCCATCTCCATCCTCACGGGTTCTGTTATGAGAGTGGCCGGAGCCCCCCCAGGAGGAACCCATCCACCTGCTCAAAGCGGATCGGGCTAGCCAACCGCCTCACCCTCCACCCCGTCAGAGGTCCCCTGGCACCGGGTGTGTGTACCCAGCCAGGGTCCGAGCGGGGAAGACTAGGGCTAAGCCACCAGTCCCCCACAGGCCTTGGGACCCCTGCCTCCTGGGGTTCTCTCACCATGGCCGCAGGCCATGGGTCCCGCTCCTTGGGTCTCACCGATGGCTGGGCATCCCCTGGCTCTGCAACAGGTGGTGGTGCCGCAGCTCCGGCTGGCTCTCCCTCTTCCACCACCGGGGCAGCCCCTTGCATTCCCTCTGCCATTCCCTACACAACTGGAAATGGAAAAGGTGAACAAGAAAGGTGAGCGCTGACTTACTGTCAAAACGTCCTTCTTGGTGCGCAGGAAAGAAACAGCAGGCAGGTACAAGTGACAGACGGTTTATTCTGCACAGGAGCAAAGTCAGCGCTGGGAGTGAACTGCTCCCAGCACTTTGCATAGCCTCTCTGCCTCATAGTCCCACCCCCCAGTCTACAAGCCAGCATCCGGCGTGCAGAGCACATAAACGGCCATTCGGGTCCTCGCTTCCTTTCCTCGCCACCATAGGCTCGCAGCGGAGCGCCTGCCGGAGCAGACCCCAGGTAGGGTTTCAGCATCCTTTTCTGGCACCCCTTAGTCGCCAGGGTCCGGGTAGTTGACGCCAGGGGGTCTTCCCCCCCTCGCCGGAATGTCGCCGCCTGTGCAGCAGCTTCAGAGGGCCCTGGATGAAACAGATTATATGGATCCCTTCCAGTTGGGTTTCAGGTCTAGTTGTGGTACAGAAACAGCATTGGTCACACTTGTGGATGATCTCTGGCAAGAACAGGAATGCATCAATCCTTGCTCTCCTTGACCTCTCAGCAGCCTTTGATATCATCGACCATGGTATCCTTTTGGGCCAAATGTAAGATTTGGGGCTGGACAGCACAGTCTTGCACTGGTTCAGGTCCTTTCACCAAGGCCAGTCCCAATTGGTTTTGATAGAGAATGAGAGGTTCAGTCCACAGCTGTTCCTTTGTGACATGCCACAAGGCTCAGTACTCTCTCCGTTCCTTTTTAACATCTACATGAAGCTGCTGGGTGAGATCATCTGACCCCATACGATGAGGTATCATCAGTTTGCTGATGATATTCAACTTTATATCTCCATCCCTGGTAATCCAAGTGATGCAGTTGCCTGGAGGCTGTGGGGGTCTGGATGTGGGACAACAGCCTTCAGCTGAATCCTGGTAAGACAGAGTGGCTATGGGTAAATGGACCCTTGGGGAGCTTAACACCTTTAGTTCTGGATGGGGTTGCACTGTCTCAGACAGATCCAGTGCACAACTTGGGTGTTCTCCTAGACTCATGACTCCTGCCTGATGAGCAGGTGGCAGTTGTGGCTAGGAGAACCTTTGCACAACTTCATGTTGTGCCCCAGTTGTGCCCTTTCCTGGATCATGAGGCCCTGTGCTCAGTCACTCATGCCCTGGTCTTCTGGTGTTTGGACTACAACACACTCTACATGGGGCTACCTTGAAGAGAATTTGGAAGCTACAGCTGGCACAGAATGCAGCTGTGTGTACAGTTCTAGGGGCCCCTAGGGTGGCCCATGTAACAATGCTCTTGCACGAGCTGCACTGGTTGCTGGTTTGCTTATGGGTCCAATTCAAGGTGTTGGTTATTACCTTTAAAGCCCTTTATGGCATGGGTGCAGGCTACCTGAGGAACCATCTCACCCCAATGGGATTGGCCCACCCCACTTGACCCAGCAGAAGGGGCATGCTATGGACCCTGTTAGCCAAGGAACTTTGCCCCTCTCTGGAGGTGGTTAGTACTGGTTCCTATTTTATCCTGTTTTTGTTAACTTTTAGTGTTCTTATTTTCTAATGTTTTAACATTTTAATATTTTATATTACTGTTTTTATAATTCTGTAAGCCACCCAGAGTCACTCAGCAGTGAGATGGGTTGCATATAAATTTCATCCATCCATCCATACATACATATGTACATACATACATACATACATACATACATACATAAAAGCATGGGATGGAACTTTGTTGCATCAGCTTACCAAATGGTACTATTTCCCCATTTCCTAAGGCCCAAACTGATCTGCTTGTGTGGTCCTTGACTGTACTGGGTAGGGATAGGGAGGGAGATGGAATGATTTTAGTGCTGGGCTAGATGGGGATATTTTCATTTACCGTTAAGAGCATATGTGCTTATTCAGACAGCTTTTGGTTGGCGTTGTGGCGAACAGGTGAGGGAAAGCGGAGCTCCATTTCCCACGGCTGTTTTCATCCTGCCAGGGGGTCCTAAGGGGCCGAAAGTCACCCCGTAGAGGTGGCGATAAAGGAGGGAATCCTTGTCGATCATGGGCAGACAGTGGTCAGCCCGTTCGATCCGAGGAAACCCCTCCAAACTGACAGGAGAAAGACAGACCGCATTTATGCGACCTGTCCAAAAGCTACTGACAACCGGGAAGGGCGCTGATCAGCACCAATTAGAAGATTAGCAACATCGTGTTTTGGAACTGGGCGAGACTATTCTCTTTCTCTCTACTACTTTGCAACCCTATTCCCTGAAGCGGATAGATTCCCAAAAGGCAAGAGTTCCCCAGACGTGACTGGTGGAAGGGGACTTCTGCCCCGCCCCACCAGAGAAACGAAAAACTTTCAGGGGGACTGGAATGGAGAATATAGAATGTTGAATCAGAATTAATATAAAGACATTGTTTTGGTAAATTTCAACAATCTTGAGAATTGCTAAGTTGTGTTTGAAAAAACAACCGGGTGAGAATAACTTTAATGAATAACTTTTGATCTGAGTCTTTGAAGATGGAAACTACTAATAATCTGGGAGAAAGTGACACCTAGTGGTGGAAAGGAGATAAAACCTTAAAGCTTGTTGTGTCTGGGCTAAACTTGGCATAGAGCCCAGACATAAATAACTAGTCCAGGGGTAGGCAACCTAGGCTCTTTTATGACTCGTGGACTTCAACTCCCAGAATTCCTGAGCCAGCCATGCTGAGGGGAAGGGAGAGGTTTCCATGCTGAGCCATGCTGGCTCAGGAATTCTGGGAGTTGAAGTCCACGAGTCATAAAAGAGCCAAGGTTGCCTACCCCTGAACTAGCCTGTCTGGTGACCTTGGAAACTTTTAGAACTGTAACAATCAGCTGGAGATAGAGAAAAACAGGGCTCTTTGTAGTTTTTTGTTATTGACTGCACTAAAGCCTACCCATTACCTTGGATTACAAACATCGATTGATTTAGGACTTTAAGAAGCATCCAGAGACAGAGGATAATATGGTTTTTTGCTACCTTTGGCTTGGTGGGATTTACTGATTGGTTTAAGGCCTGCCGGCCAACTTGGATTATAAACATCGGTTGATCTACAATTTTTGGATTTTGGCCACAAGGCCTATAGCAGACTTTGCAATCTCTTCTCCAGATTTGGTACTGACAGACAGAGTTGGATTACAAAACTTTTATTTTTGTGGCACATATCTCGGAATTCACAGGATTATAAAGGCTACATACAAGGACTATAAGAACTATATAATATGATGTTAAATTTAAACTGTGTAGTGATGTATTGAATATAAGATTTGTTATTTTGGATAAGGATAGTTTCCGGGGAGCATAGCGGATTGATGACAGAGTAACTGGAGGGTGGGAATAAAAACAAAAATGAGTGCCCCAAACCTTGCTAAAACTGTTAAAAAACCAGCTTCTACACCCTCCTCTGGGGCTCCTAGCCCAGTATATCAGAAATCTATTGAAACAATGCTCTAACAAAAAAAGCTAATAATTTTCTAAAGGAAATGCAGACAACACTGCAGTTAATTCAAAAAGCAATTGCTTCACACAAAGAAGATACAAGAAGAAACCATGACGAGACAAGAAACAACTTGGATAAGATAAATGAGCAGGTCTTCAATATAAATTCACAGCTAGAAAACTTCCAACAAATGATTACAAAGAATGAACAAAGAATCCAGAAAATGGAAGATAAATCAGAGGAAACGGAGAAAAAAGTTGGAGGAAATAAAAGAAGAAAATCAAAGATTAGCACAGGCAAATAAAAATTTGGAAGATACAGTAGCAGTATTGGAGATGGAGAAAGCCTCACACTTCTTAAGATTATAGAATATACCTGAAGTCAAGGAGGAAGATCTAACAGAACTGATGACTAATATGCTGGCTGAAGCACTGGAAATTGAAAAAAAACCAAGATGGAAGGTGAAATTGACCAAATATATAGAATCAACTCAAGCTACGCAAGGAGACACAGAGTGCCCAGGGAGGTGCATGTTAGATTTGTGAAAAAAACAATAAGGGATGAAATACTGAAAAGAGTGAGGGACGAACCACTGATATATAGAAAAAAAGAAATTATGGTCCTGAAACAGATCCCTAAGAGGATAAGAGACTCCCGAAAACAATACCAATTTCTGACTACAAAACTAAATGAAAAAGGAGTGAATTTCAGATGGCTGGTCCCAGAGGGGATCCTAATTATCTGGAACTCCAAAAGATATAGATTGGACTCCATCTTTAAGTCAATAGAATCTTATGAGAGACACGCAATCTTCTTTGAACAAAAAACACAAGAAATGCAAGCGGATAGGGAATATAAAAAACAGAAAGAGCTAGTAACAGAAGAGGCAGCTATACAAAGCAAAGAAGAAGAAAAAGAAAATACAGATCAAGAAGGAGAGGGAGTGGCAAGAGAACAGAGATAGAAAAGGACCACTAGGAGAATAAAACCTATATATAAGTAAACAAGATGGAGAAGGAAAGTGGAATTCTCTCAATGAATATAAATAGATTAAACTCCCCATCAATAAGGGAAAAAAATCTTCACACGATTACAAAAATTAAAAATGGATATAATTTGCCTCCAAGAAACACATATAAAAAAACAACATAAATTCCTGTAATGTCCAAAAATTGGAAAACTCTATTTTACATCAGCACATCAAAAGAAAAGAGGAGTAGCTTTATACATTAAAGAGACACTGGATTCCAAACAGGTCTACTCAGATGAAGAAGGAAGAATCCTAATGGTAGAGATAATGATAAATCAGAAACAGATATTGATGGTAGCAATATATGCACCAAATAATAAACAAGAAGAATTCTATCAAAAACTACACAGGAAAATACTGGAAATGGAATATCAAAACATTTGCCTAATAGGAGATTTTAATGCAATTGTAGACAGAAAACTTGATTATAGAAGCAGCAAAATAGGAAAAAAGGGAAGAAAGACACTCCCTAAGGCGTTCTTTAGAACAGGGCTTTTCAACTGGTGGTAGTACCACTTGTGGTACTTTGCCACATGGCAGTTGGTACGCGATTGCTAGCCAAGTGTAGCAGGGGAGGGGAATGAGCCGAAGCGAGCCAAGCCTGAGGGAGAGGCAGCTGCAGGACTGTCTGGGCTCGGCAGAAGCCCCAGGAGCCAGCAGGGCTCCAGCTGATTGGCTCCACCTGATTGGCGCTTCCAGAAGCAGCTCGGAGCTGGAGGTGAACTGAAGAAAAAAAAGGGGGGAAGAGAGGAGAGGCTGTAAAAGAACGTGGTTTGGGTGGGGGAAGGGGAAAAAAGACAACAGGAAAGGTTTAATTCCTTTAAACAAATGTAATTAGTTTTACCCCCTTTAATTGAGTCTGTCTGTGGCTTTTAGAAAGTTTTCTTTGAAGGTAAACAGGCTTAATTTAAAGCTAAAGCTTTTCGCAATTGCCAGAGCCTTTCAGTCTAGAATTGCAACATTGTGACACTTCACACGCCTGAGGCAGCTTAAAGAGAGAAAAAAAACCGGAGTTTGTGTTTCTTTATTTTCTTGCTTTGCACTTGATTCCTGTGTCTTTAAGGGTACAGGGAAGGGATTGGGGGGGGGGTGCATTCTTACTACACTGTGGAAGAGCTCAGAAGGGCAAACCAGCTAGCTCGGGAGTCTACAAACTTAGCAACTTTAAGACCTGTGGACTTCAACTCCCAGAATTCCTCAACCAGCCATGAGGGCTGAGGAATTCTGGGAGTTGAAGTCCACAAGTCTTAAAAGTGCCAAGTTTGAAGACCCCTGAACTAGCTGGTAGTGGTGCATATTAATAAACATGTATAAATTCATCATACACTTGTCAGTGCAAAGGGAAAGTGATTCAGCAAAGGAACAGCCACCGAAGAAATTAAAACTGGTACTTTTTTTTCTTTTTTTCTACAGTTTGTAATATTTTATTAGATTATAGAATAAAATACAAAAATACAAAAGCAAATAGTAGGACACAGTGGTGAGGAAAAAGGGGGAAAAAGTGAGGGGGAGAAGGGAAAAAGAACATACTTCCTCTGTTGCAGTAGAAGGAAGCATTAACATTGAACCTCAACTTTTTACTTTTCCATAATATTATAAACTAGCCATTTCTATTACAACAAATGAATCTAATCAGTAAAACCCAAAATCCCCCCCCTTTTTTTTAGTCATCAAGTTTTTGACACCTTGCTAAGCACTGGTGGTACTCAAATATTGCCATGTCCTAAAAGTGGTACAATCTGTGAAAAGGTTGAAAAGCCCTGCTTTAGAATGACAGAAGAAATCTGCGTACAGGATTCTTGGAGAGAAATAAACCCCCAAAAGACCCAGTACACATTCTATTCGAATAGACACAAATCTTGGTCCAGAATTGATATGATATGGATGACTCCTGAATTAAGAACTAACATACATGAGATTGAGATAGAACCTAACACCTGGGTGGCCACAATCCGATAAAGCTGACTTGGAGAGGAGTAAAGAAGAAATTAAGATGGACACTGAATCAATCCCTGTTAAAAGAGAAACAATTTGTAGAAGTAGCAATAAAGGAAATGGAATTCTTTTTTAAAGAAAATAAAAAAAGAAGAGACAGCAATCCAAAATGTATGGGATACAGCCAAAGCATATTTTAGAGGATTAGCTATAACATATATGGCTAAAAAGAACAAAGAAAAAACAACAACAATCTACAATATTAAGGGAAGAATTTAAGAAACTGGAGTTAGAATTACAAATATATCCACAAAAGAATGCTATGAAAAGACAAATGGAGACAATAAAACATAAACTAAACTTAATAGAGTCAGAGGAATTGGCTCAACAAATTAAAAGGGCAAAACAAAACTTTTTCAAAAATGCAAATAAGCCAGGAAGATGGCTGGCTTATAAACTGAAAAAAGAAAGAGAGAAGAAATTGATAAATAAATTGCAAGATGAGAAGGGTGGTTTACAATTTCAAAATGTTGCAATAAAAAAAATAGTTAAAGAATTTTATGAAAAACTATATGATACAGAAGAAATGTCTCGGGAAAAAATAGTAGAATATATGGAAAATGCTAATCTACCAAAAGTTTTCCAGAGAACTTTAAAAATATGCTAAATGAAAAAATTACAATGATGGAATTGATGGAAGCTATAAAAAAACAAAACAATGATAAAACCCCGGTACCGGATGGGCTACCCGCAGAGTTCTATAAATGTTTACAAGACACATTAAGCTCACCAATGAAAGAAGTTTGCAATGAGGTATTATTAGAGGCTAAATTACCAAACACATAGACAGAAGCAAATATTACTTTAATACCAAAAGAGGATTCAGATTTGACACAGATAAAAAATTATAGACAAATATCACTATTAAACGTGGATTAAAAAATCTTCGCTTCAATAATAGCAGAGAGACTGAAAAGATTTTTGATTGAATTTATTCATTCAGATCAAAATGGATTTTTACCAAAAAGACAAATAAAAAATAACTTGAGGATTATTTTAGATACACTGGAATACTATGAAATGCACCCAGGAAAACAAATGGCACTGTCAGGGCCCACTTCAATACTTCATCCTAAGAAAGCAGAACTTGTAGAAGCAGTTTCTTCCAAAAGGAACTTTTATTAAGAGAAGCTGATAGCAGGCATAATAGACAGGATCTGAGGATTTCCCGCTCAGATCAATAGGTTAAAAGAGTCCCCAGCAAACCCCACCCCAATAGTTCATCCGGTCAGTTCGAACTGGCCAATCCTCAGGTGTTAAGTCCGTTGTGGGAAAGTCTCTGATAGCACCGGTCGTTCCCAGGCTCATAGCGATGTTGTTGTGGCTTCGCACCTTCCCCTCCGAAACGGGAGATAAGCCAGATGGCCGGAGGCTCATTTCTTTCTCCCCCATGGTGACATCAAGGAAGAAATAGTTCAAAGATCAAGTATGCAGAGAAAGCGAAAGAGATACATTGTAGCGATAAACAAAGAGACAGCCCGCAGCAGTTTCCCCCCTCCCCTCCAGGAGTATGACAGAACCCAGAGCAATAGAATAAATAGAATGTGAGAGAGTTCCCCTTAATAATATATGGGTTCTGACAGGCACTAATTTTTTTAGATGCTCAAAAAGCTTTTGACAATGTAAGTTGGCAATTTATGATACAACAATTAAACAGTATGAACTTTGGAGAAAAGTTTATAAAGATCATTAAGACAATATATGATAAACAAACAGCAAAAGTAATTGTCAATGGGGACCAGTGGTGGGATTCAGTCAGTTCGCACCAGTTTAGTAGAACTGGTAGCTAATTTTTTGTTGCCCAGGCCCAGAATGGACTTCCGGAAGCAGCAACCACACAGAGAACCGGTTGTTCACATATTTGAATCCCACCACTGATGGGGACTATACAGAGAACTTTAATATAAAGAAAGGCATAAGAGAAGGATGTCCACTATCCCCACTGTTATTTATACTAACTTTGGAAGTTCTCAACAGAAATATCAGACAAGATCCGGAAATTAAAGGAATGGAGATAAAAGATGAAAGCTATAAACTACAAGCATTTGCGGATGACCTGGTATTCATTTTAGAAAAACCACTGGAGACAACTGTTAAACTATTGAAAAGGATAGAAGAATTTGGAGAAATAGCAGGATTGAAAATAAACAGAGAAAAAACCAAAGTTATAGTCAAAAACCTTACAGATAAGCAAAAAACACAAATGTCAGAAAAAATAGACTTACAAATAGTTAAGAAAGTAAAATATTTGGGAATATACTTCACAGCAAGATGTGCAATGATAAAAGAAGATAATTATATAAAATTACTAAATCAAACAAAATTAGATTTGGGAAAATGGAAAAACTTACAACTATTAGTGTTAGGAAGAATAGCTACTGTGAAAATGAATATCTTACCAAAATTCCTCTTTTTATTTCAAACAGTACCTATAAAAATAGAGAAAAAGTTTTTTGATGATTTGAATACACTGATCTCGAAATTTATTTGGCAAGGAAGGAAAGCCAGAATTAAACTGAAAATGATACAAGAAGCTAAAGAAAATGGAGGATTTGGACTACCGGATTGGGTCTTATATTACCAAGCATGTGCTCTAACATGGTTAAAAGAATGGATAACCCTCAGAAATAAAAGATTGTTATATCATGTCCCCCCTCGTCCTTCTCTTCATTAAACTAGACATACCCAATTCCAGCAACCGTTCCTCATATGCTTTAGCCTCCAGTCCCCTAATCATCTTTGTTGCTCTTCTCTGCACTCTTTCCAGAGTCTCAACGTATTTTTTACATCGTGGTGACCAAAACTGGATGCAGTATTCCAAGTGTGGCCTTACCAAGGCATTGTAAAGAGGTATTAATACTTCATGTGATCTTGATTCTATCCCTCTGTTAATGCAGCCTAGCACCGTGTTGGCCTTTTTGGCAGCTGCAGCACACTGCTGGCTCATATTTAAGTGATTGTCCACTAGGACTCCAAGGTCCCTCTCACAGTTACTGCTATTGAGCAAGGTACCCCCTATACTATACCTGTACATTTGGTTTTTCTTTTCACCGTAGCAATTCTTCCTAACATCGACAGTTGCAAATTTTTCCATTTTTCCAAGTCAAGTTTTATTTGATTCAGCAGTTTTATATACTTATCTTCCTTTATTGTTGAACATCTTGCTGTCAGGTATATTCCCAAATATTTAACTTTTTTGACTATTTGTAATTCTATTTTTTCTGACACTTGTTTTTTTTTTTATCTGTAAGATTTTTAAGTATCACTTTAGTTTTTTCTCTATTTATCTTCAGTCCTGCTATCTCTCCAAACTGTTCTATCTTTTCCAATAATTTAGGAATCATCTCTAAAGGTTCCTCTAGGATGAATACCAAGTCAACTGCAAATGCTTGCAATTTATAAGTTTCACCTTTTATTTCCAGTCCTTTAATTTCTGTGTCTTGTCTAATATTTCTATTTAGAACTTCCAAAGTTAAAATAAATAACAATGGAGATAGTGGACATCCTTGTCTTGTGCCTTTTCTTATGTTGAGGTTCTCTGTATAATCTCCATTTACAATCACTTTTGCTTTTTGTTTGTGATATATTGTTGTAATCATATTTATAAAATTTTGTCCAAAGTCCATTATTTTTAGTTGTTGAGTCATAAATTGCCAGGAAACATTATCAAACGCCTTTTGGGCATCTAGAAATACTAGTGCCAATTGTTTCCCTGGATGCATTTCATAATATTCCAATATGTCCATTATAACTCTTAATTTTTTTTTTATTTGTCTCTTTGGTAGAAATCCATTTTGATCTGGATGTATAAATTCAATTAGAAATCTTTTCAGTCTCTCTGCTATTATTGAAGTAAAGATTTTACAGTTCACATTTAGTAATGATATCGGTCTGTATTTTTTCATCTGTGTCAGGTCTGAGTCCTCTTTTGGTATCAAAGTAATATTTGCTTCTGCCCATGTGTTTGGGAGTTTAGCCTCCAATAAAAGTTCATTACACACATCTTTCAACGGTGCACTTAATGTATCTTGTAGACATTTGTACAACTCTGCTGGGAGCCCATCTGGTCCCGGTGTTTTTTTGTTTTTTTGTCTTCTTATAGCCTCTGTCAGTTCCATCATTGTTATTTTCTCATTTAACATAGTTTTAAAGTTTTCTGAAATTTTTGGTAAATTATTTTTTTCCGTATATTGAATCGTTTTCTTCCATGAAATTTCTTCTATATCATACAGTTTCTCATAATATTCTTTGATTATCTTTTTTATTACTTCATTTTTAAATTGTAAACAGCCTTTTTCATCTACTAAGTTATTTATCAATTTTTCTCCTTCTTTTTTTTAAGTTTATAGGCTAGCCATCTTCCTGGTTTATTTGCATTTTCAAAAAAGTTTTGTTTTGCTCTTTTAATTTGCTGTGCCAGTTTTTCTGATTCTATTAAATTTAATTTATGTTTTATTATTTCCATTTGTCTTTTCAGTATTTTCTTTTGTGGATTTATTTGTAAATCTAATTCTAGTTTTTTAAATTCTTCCCTTAACAGTATATATTGTTGTCTTTTTTCTTTGTTTTTTTTCACCATGTATGTTATAGCTACACCTCTAAAGTATGCTTCGGCTGTATCCCATACATTTTGTAATGTTGTTGTCAATGCTGCTAACATTGGATGTTCTTGCTTTGACAACATGTGGAGAAGCAGCTTTGCTTCTTTAACTTGTGTGTTACTTTTAGAGTTAGAATTAGTTGATGCTGGGGGAGGAGGAAGAATGACTCTCAAGGCTGTTTTGAAATAAGAGAAGATAAGAATTTGGCAGGTTGTTGAACGGAAGGGAAACTTTGCCCTTCAAACTGAATGGAGAACGTGATTTATGACTGCAATTGGAGGAGGGAATTGTGCTTGAATATTATGTGCTCAGGGGAGGGGAATTCAGATCTTGGCATCCCACCATGTTTGTGCCGAAGGGTGCTTTGCTAATAAAGAGACTTTAAGGTAAACAATGCCTCGAAGTTCTTTGAAGTATTCCCCTAATCGGAACCATGACATCATGCCAAGATCTACTTTCTTTTCAAACTATCTGGAGTCCTGAACTCCAGCCGCTGTCTCTAGGCTTGAGAGAAGCTGGCAAAGATTCAGGAGAAAATTTCATCATGGGAAAAGAGAACCTGCTTGAAGACGGTGACCCGGCAGCTGCTGATACCCCAGAGGGGCAAGCAACAGACAACATGCTGTGGGAGGATGAGTTTTTGCAGGACTCCCAGATGGAGGCGGAACCCAAGCAGCTAGGAGATCTAATCTGGTCATCAGCCCGGGCCCAGCCCAGCGGAGACTCCAAAAGCCTCAAGACTGCCTTATCACCCTCAAAGGCTCCAAAAGCAGACTGGGGGAGAGCCACCAGGACGTCTGCCACTGAGGATTCGGGTGAGTGGGAATGCCTGTCTGCAGTTCGTAGCCAGCCAGTGGAGAGATTTGGAGGGCTGGAGATGAGAAGCAGAAATCAAACTACAAACTGTGAGTTGAAAAGGAGAAGGTGGGAGGAGGAAAGTAGCTGAGGCCCCTGCTGATTGGACCTCCATTGCATTTAAACTGCCCAGAGCTTGCTGGGAATTGCTACAAACTGTGAGTTGAAAAGGAGAAGGTGGGAGGAGGAAAGTAGCTGCGGCCCCTGCTGATTGGACCTCCATTGCATTTAAACTGCCCAGAGCTTGCTGGGAATTGCTACAAACTGTGAGTTGAAAAGGAGAAGGTGGGAGGAGGAAAGTAGCTGAGGCCCCTGCTGATTGGACCTCCATTGCATTTAAACTGCCCAGACCTTGCTGGGAATTGCTACAAACTGTGAGTTGAAAAGAATCATATAACTAAAAATCAAAAACAGCAGCGGTACATTCAGGGCAAGTGCATTTGAGATTCCTTGTATCTCAGAATGTCTGGCTTAGTTCAGTGCAACACTTGTTTTGCAGCTGTCTTTCGCAGTACACTTTTCAAACTTGGAAACTGCCCTATCTGTAAACAAATCACTAGTCTACAAGGACAGATTATTTATCTAGGGTCCGTAATCTGTGCTCTTCAGGCAGAAATTAGGTGTCCGGTTCAGCCCTTCTACTCTATTGAGCCTCCGCGCTATCAGCCCCCTTTACCACAAAGATCCTGCAAGAGAAGGGCAGTGTGGACAACTGTGGGATCTGGTAGGGTGAGAGCTGTGAACCATAAACACAAAGCTTTCGCTGTGTCCCTGCACAATAGATACAGTGCCCTTGCTGACCTTAATAGGGACATTAAGGAGACAGGTAAAGGTATTTGTGATGATAACTCAAATAAGCAGGCAATTGTGGTCCGAGATGAAGAACTTGTTTTTGACAGGGAGAAGTGCAAGTCAGGTATTACACATCAGTCATGCAAGAACAGAAAGGCATCCAAAAAGAGAAGCCACCTTCTGGTTGGTGATTCAATTATAAGGGATGTAAATTCAGGAAAGGACACAGAGGTTTTGAAATATGTCAGGTGTCTTCCAGGTGCTACTGCCAGTAGGGACAAGAAGCGTATTTCTAAAATAGTCAAGAATGCCAGCAAGGACTGTGATGTGGAGGCTATTGTACATCTTGGCACTAACGATCTTTCCCAAAAAGATGTACTCTCTGTGCAGAATGATTTCCAGAGCTTGGGGCAGGAACTGTAGGCTGTAGGCTTACTTTTTCAGAGGTTTTACCAGTGTATAAGGAGCAAAATGGAAAAGGCCAGCGTATAGCAGAATTCAATATGTGGCTAAAGGAGTGGTGTAAAGGGGAAGGCTTTGGTTATATTAGTCACGATGTCTGTAGCTGGTCCAATGAAACAATGTACAAAAGAAATGGTTTGCATCCATCAAAGAAAGGGACTGAGTTACTTGGCAATAAACTCACAGATTTTCTGGAGGAATATTTAAACTAAACAATGGGGACAGTGCGTTAATTGATACAGAACATCCCTGTCCCCGGCAATCAAAGAATTACAGGGTTAGCAGTGCATGTAACATAGATGTGTGTGTGGACAAGAATATCAACCTTGCTGTCAAGCAAAATCAAGCTTTTAATAGTGAGTGCCACACAAAGTGCACTAACCAAACAGGTGGTAAGAAAATAGGGGAACTCAGGCACCACACAGGTTATATAGAAAGTAAACACAGGGTCAGTCATAAAGGACTCAAATGTCTCTACACCAATGCACAGAGTATGAACAGTAAACAGGGTGAACTAGAAATTCAGGTAAATGAGGGCAGATATGATATTGTTGCCATTACGGAAACATGGTGGGATGAAACCCACAAATGGAACACACAGCTAGAGGGATTTAAATTATTTAAAAGAAACAGACCAAATAAAAGAGGAGGTGGAGTTGCTCTATATATAAGAAATAACTACATCTGTACAGAAATAGAGCACAACAATGATGAAAACTGTCTTGAATGCATTTGGGTCAATATAAAAGGGGGAGGAAATGACATTGCCATAGGTGTATACTATAGGCCACCCAACCAAACAGAGGAAATAGATGAACTTTTTGCTAGTCAGCTAACTAAGGTATGTAGGAAGCACATCACAATAGTAATGGGGGACTTTAATTACCCTGACATCAACTGGGAGACAAACTCTGCACCAAGTGGAAGGTCAAACAGATTCCTGACAAACCTAGCAGACAACTTTTTTCCCCAAAAAGTAGAGAAAGGAACTAGGGGATTAGCCATATTGGATCTAATCCTCACTAACAGAGATGAAATGATAGAAGGTGTTGAAGCCACAGGAACCTTGGGGGGGAGTGATCATGCAATATTGGAATTCAACATTCTGGAAGCACAAGCAATAGAACACAGTCAAACTAGAGTCTTGGATTTTAAGAGAGCTAATTTCAATAAACTTAGAGAGAGCTTGGGAATGATTCCATGGATGAGAATCCTCAAGGGGAAAACAACTCAAGAAGCTTGGGAAATTTTGAAAAATGAGATAATAAAAACCCAGTCTAGCACAATACCAACAAAGAAGAAAAACAACAGCTCTCAAAAGAAACCAGCATGGCTGCATAAAGAACTCTCTGATAAATTGAAAGATAAAAAGGACAAGTATAAAAAGTGGAAAGAGGGGCACATAACTAAAGCAGCATATCAGCAAATAGTCCGAGCCTGCAAAGATGAAGTGAGGAAAGCTAAGGCTCAAAATGAACTAAGGCTTGTGACCAAAGTCAAAAATAACAAAAAAAAAAGCTTCTTTCAACATGTAAAAAACAAGAAAAAAGTGAAGGAAATGATTGGTCCATTAGTGGGTGAAAGTGGCAAGAAGGTGACAAGCAACAGGGAGAAAGCAGAACTATTTAACTCCTGTTTTGCATCTGTCTTTTTACACAAAGGGAAAAAACAGTCCAACCTATCAAAAACAGTACCACAAAAAATAGATTAGAAACACAAGTTAAGATAGGCAAGAAAATGGTAAGTGACCACCTATCCAGCCTAGACGAGTTCAAATCACCAGGACCAGATGGATTACACCCCAAGGTTCTCAAGGAACTGGCAGATGTGATCTCAGAACCGCTGAACTATATTTTTCAAAGATCCTGGAGCACTGGGGAACTACCAGAGGACTGGAAAAGAGCTGATGTAGTTCCTATCTTCAAAAAAGGGAAAAAAATAGATCCAGGAAACTACAGACCTATCAGCCTGACCTCAATACCTGGGAAGATTCTGGAACAGATAATCAAACAACAAATCAGTGAACACCTAGAGACAAACAAAGTCATTACTAAAAGCCAACATGGGTTTGTCAAAAACAGATCATGCCAGACAAATCTTATTGCATTCTTTGACCAAGTGACAAAATTAGTGGACCAGAAGAATGCTGTGGATATAATTTACTTGGACTTCAGTAAGGCATTTGATAAAGTAGATCACAACCTACTACTTGATAAGATAGAAAAATGTGGTGTGTTAGACAGCATCACACCCCAATCATGGATTCGTAGCTGGCTGCCGGGCCGTACTCAGCATGTGGTCCTCATGGAACTTCATCTACATGGAGGTAAGTGTGTACGTGGGTGCCAGGGCTCTGTTCTATGGGCGGCTCCAGTGCTCTCACATCTTCATCAACGCTTTGGCGTGGATAGATGGGGAACTCCTCAAGATTTTGCAGACACAAGCAGCTGGTAACAGGAATAGCCACCACTCAGAAAGATAGCTTAATATACGGAGGATCTGACAAAACTGGAACACTTGGGCGCTATCTTAACAAAATTGAAATTCATGTGAAAATAGTAACAGTTCTACATTTATGCAGAAAAAACCCAAAGTACGGTATAGTATAGGTTGTAACTTGCTCAATAGTAGCAACTTTGAGTATGGATCTCGGAGTCTAGTGGACAATCTTTAAAAATGAGCCAGCAGTGTGCCTGCGCTGCCAAAAAAGCCCAACACGTGCTAGGCTGCATTAACAGAGTGATAGAATCAGATCCTTGAAGTGTTAATAGAACTTTAATGCCTTGTTAAGGCCCCCACTTGTAATACTGCATCCATTTTTGTCACCACAAAGAATGGTGAGAGTCTAGAACGAGGCAGAGAAGAGCACAAAGATGTTAGTGGTACCTGGAGGCTAAGCTAATAGGAACGCTGCTGGAATTGGGTTTCTAGTTTGAGAGAAGGATGAGGGGGACATGATGCAGTGTTCCAATTCTCAGGGGCTCGCCACACAAGAAGAGGAGTCTCTATTCTCCAAAGCGCCGGCAAGGCAGACAAAAGAAACGGATGGAAACTATCGGAGAGAAGCAACCTAGAACTAAGAAAACTTCCTTACAGTTAGAACAAGTAACGCAAGTGGCCCAACCTGCCTCCAGATGCGTGAATGCTCACACTGACGTCTTTAAGATAACTGGACAGCCTTTTGTCTGAATGGTATAGGGTTTCCTGACTTAGCATGGGTTGACTAGAATGACCTCCAAGGTCCCTTCCAACATTATTATTATTATTATTATTATTATTATTATTATTATTATTATTATTATTATTATTATTATTATTATTATTATTATTATTATTATTATTATTATTATTACCTCTGAGCGTGCCGCAGCTGATGGAGGCCCTGCAACAGCTTGGGGTGGTGCAGAAGCCAGGAGATCAGCAGCTGGTGGGAGGATGACTGCCACTCATCCAGCAACCATTGAGGGGCCTGCAGCAGCAGAGGGCGTCACAACCCCACGCTGGCCAACAGCAGGGAATATGGCAGCAGGCTGGGTGGGGGCCCCATCAGCCAATGATGACTCCACCCTTCAGAGCAACCTTCGATGGGGACCGAGAAAAGCTGATTTTCTTCCTCAACGAACTACGCTCTCATTTGAACCTCTGGGCCTATCTCTACCCGGACCCAGGTGCTATGGTCGATGTGATTGCGTCCAGCCTAGAGGGAGAAGCATCCGAATGGCTGAACAATTTATATAATGAGCAAGCCCCCGAATTGGAGGACCCCCACCTCTTCCTCCTAGGGCTGAGAGAAAGATTTGAGGACCTATCCATTGGCCTCAAAGCAGGAGAACAAATCCACAAAATAAAACAAGCCGGCAGGCCTGCCCTGGAGTACGTACGAGAGTTTCGCAAGATAGCAGGTCGGATAGAGGGGTGGCCTGAGCAATTCCTAATCCATCACTTCATTGAAGGATTAGACGATCACCTCTCTCAGGCCTGCATCTATCGAGCAGTACCTGATCAGCTGCAGGAATGGTACCAGACAGCAGTAAGGCTAGACGTTCAGCTCGCCCACTATAAGAAGCTTCCCCCACCTGAATTCAAACTGAAGCCAGAACAACCTGAACGGAAACCACCCCCACAAAAACTTCCAACTACTGCGACTGCTAAAAGACCGAGGCCACCTGCAGGCCCGTCAATCAACTGCTTCCGATGTGGACAGCAGGGACATCGAGCAGCAAACTGTCCAGTCCCCTACCCCCAACAGCAGAGCAGATCGGGACCAGCAGCAAGAAAGAAACCTGCCCAGCAGATAACGAGAGAGAAATACAACCAGATCACGCAGGAACCTGTTGCCCAAGTCACACCGCCCACACAGGAGGATGCCGGGACTCGGGGGAGCCGCCCCCACTCTACCCTCCTTTGACAGTGACGATGAAGGAGAGAACGACCCGATGGTGAGTCCACACGTCCCACCTTTTTCACTGCCTGACAAACTTATAATCCCTAAGTCGGGGGCACAAATAGACTTAAAAGTGCTAATCGATTCTGGATGCTCCTGATGTGTCATTAGCCTCCCATTTGCCATGAAAATGGGCATACGGGCAAAACAGGTCTCCAAACACATGAGGTTTGAGCAAGCCGATGGCTCCCTGATGGGAGGGACTTTAGTCACGCAATTAACTGAGCCCCTACGCCTAGAAATAGGAGAGCACTGGGAGTTTATTCGCTTCCTGGTGGCCCCAAAAATGACTGAGGCTGTGATCCTAGGATTAGCCTGGTTGGACAAATCGAAGCCGTTTATCTGGTGGGAGAAAGGAATGAGAACTGTGAGACTACCTATAGGGCCTAAACCTCCCACTGATTCAACCGACATTGCAGGACACTTTAGGCCACCAAATGAGCGAGCGCACATGGCTGCCTCACCGCCACCAGGTGAGCCAATCATCCCCAGCGAGTACCAGGACCTGGCGGAGGCATTCAGTGAGAAAGAATGCGATACCCTGCCCCCTCACAGACCCAATGATTGTTCAATCGAACTGCTGCTGGGAGCCAAACTCCCACGACCGAGAATGTACGCTATGTCCCCCCTCGAAATGGAGGAAATGCAACAATACGTGAATAAAAACCTAGCGAGGGGGTTCATTGAACGAGCCAAGTCTACTGTGGGAGCCCCTGTGTTGTTCAAAGAAAAAAAAGATGGGTCTCTTCATCTCTGCGTAGACTATAAGGATCTCAATGCTGTGAGTGTGGAAAATAAATACCCCCTCCCCCTCCTAAAGGACTTATTAACCCATCTGGCTAAGGGGAGTGTCTTCACTAAATTAGACCTGAGAGAGGCATATTACCGGGTGAGAATAAAGGAGGGAGACGAGTGGAAAACTGCCTTCAACTGCCCCATGGGGAGCTATCAATTCAAAGTCATGCCATTTGGACTACAGGGGGCCCCAGCCGTATTCATGCAGTTGATTAATGAGGCCCTACATGATCACTTATACAAAGGAGTTCTGGTGTATCTTGATGATATCCTGATATACAGCACGAATATGACTGATCACATAAAGCTGGTGAGGGAAGTGTTAAAGAAACTATTGAATGCCAAGCTTTATGCCAAATTGTCAAAATGTGAATTTCACCAGACCCGATTATATTATCTTGGCTACAGAATTTCCAACGAGGGTGTAGAAATGGACCCAGCCAAAGTGAAAACTATAATTGAATGGCAGCCCCCAAAGACTCACAAACAGCTTCAGAGCTTTTTAGGTTTTGCCAACTTCTATTGTCAATTCATCCCCTCCTTTGCCGAGATTGCCCTACCCCTTACAGAACTACTCAAAACAGGCAAAGGAGGAGGGAAGCCGTGACCGGGCCAACCACTAGCATGGAATATGGGATGTCAAACAGCTTTTGAGAATTTAAAAAGACTATTTGCTGCTGAACTGAAAACTCCCCGCAAACTGTCCCCAAAGCAAGCGCGGTGGGCACAGTACTTTAACCGTTTCAACTTCACTCTAAAATACATACCAGGAGGAAAAAACTTCCTAGCTGATGCGCTATCGAGATTGCCCCAGTACAAAAGCGAACGCGAAGAGGTTAACAAAGCAATTATCTCCAGTCCACAAACTGCTGCCCAACTCACACCTCACAGGGCCCCTAATCCTGATGACCCTGGGGCAAAGAATATAAAACAAGAGCTCCTCACCTATCAATGGTTCAAAGACAATCAAACCTCCCTGACATGTATGGATGGTTTGGCTTACAAGGGGGGTAAACTGTATTTGCCTGAAGCCCTCCGTCTCAAGCCTCTAAAACACAGCCATGACGTAAAACAGGCTGGACACTTTGGATATCTAAAAACTCTACATCTCATTCGCCGGCAATTTTGGTGGCCGGGGCTAAAACGGGATGTGGAAAACTATGTCAAGAGTTGCGCTGTATGCGCCACCATGAAAAGAATTCCAGGGAAAACCCCCGGGTTGCTGCAGCCGGTGGCAGACCCTTCTCAACCCTGGGAAGAAATAGCTATGGACTTTATAGTAGACCTACCTGAAAGTAGAGGAAATACTGTCATCTGGATTGTAATAGACCTGTTTTCGAAGCAGGCACATTTCATCGCCTGCAAAGGACTCCCATCTGCCCAACGACTGACTAAATTGTTCCTGAAACATATCTACCGACTGCATGACGCCCCTAAGCGGATAATTTCGGACAGGGGGGTGCAGTTCACGGCGAAGTTTTGGAGGAGCTTTCTCAAATTTATTGGATCATCTCAAGGCCTATCGTCTGCTTTCCATCCGTCTACTAATGGGGCCGCGGAAGCCACTAACAAGATGGTGGAGCAATATCTCAGATGTTATATTTCCTACCAACAAACCAACTGGACCGACCTCCTCCATTTTGCAGAGGTGGCTTACAACAACTCTGTTCACAGTAGCACTGGCTTCACGCTTTTCAGAGTAGCTACAGGAAAAGAGTTCAGCCCAATACCTGAATACCCTCAAGCACCCTCCGCTTCTCAGACACTTGATCAATGGGTGAGGGGGTGGGAAGAGGTTTGGAAAGCCACGAAAGCCGCTTTAAAAAAGACTTCCGAGCCCCTCAAAGAACATTCCAAGTTGGGGAAAAGGTCTATCTGTCGACCAAATATTTACGCCTTAAATTACCCAGTAAGAAGTTAGGACCAAAATTCTTGGGGCCTTTCCCCATCGTAAGAATCATCAATCTGGTCACAGTAGAATTAAAACTCCCTAGGCTTTTAGGGAGAATTCACCCTGTCTTCCATTGCAGCTTGTTGAAACCTTTGCGAGAATCCACTTTAAGACCTCCCCCTAAGAAGGCACCCGGACCCCTCGTAGTAGCAGGTCAAACTCACAATGAAGTAAAGCGTATTCTTGATTCTAGAATTTTTAAAGGGAAATTGCAGTACCTAGTACAATGGAAGGGATACTCGCTATCTGAAGCCACTTGGGTGAAATCTAGCGATGTGAAAGCCAACAGACTCATCAAAAGATTCTATAAGAAACACCCTAACAAACTGAGAGACAGTCCCTAACATATACTTTTGTTTTCGCTACAGGAATTGTCCTTTTTGTAAGGGGGGCCGGATGTCAACACTGCTAACATTGGATGTTCTTGCTTTGACAACATGTGGAGAAGCAGCTTTGCTTCTTTAACTTGTCTGTTACTTTTAGGGTTAAAATTAGTTGATGCTGGGGGAGGAGGAAGAATGTCTCTCAAGACTGTTTTGAAATAAGAGAAGATAAGAATTTGGCGGGTTGTTGAACGGAAGGGAAACTTTGCCCTTCAAACTGATTGGAGAACGTGATTTATGACTGCAATTGGAGGAGGGAATTGTGCTTGAATATTATGTGCTCAGGGGAGGAGAATTCAGATCTTGGCATCCCACCATGTTCGTGCCGAAGGGTGCTTTGCTAATAAAGAGACTTTAAGGTAAACAATGCCTCAAAGTTCTTTGAAGTATTCCCCTAATCGGAACCATGACAGTTGTATCTTCTTTTTTATTTTCTTTTTTAAAAAGCTCTATTTCTTTTGTTGCTAATTCTATAAAGTTTTTCTCTTTTAATATGGATTTGTTCAAGGTCCATCTTGGGTTTTTTTTTAAATTCCTTTCCACATCATTTTTAAAGGATTATGATCTGCCCAAGTGCCTACGTCTATCTCAATCTCCTGCATATTGGTTCTTAATTCAGGCATCATCCAAATCATGTCAATTCTGGAGCAAGATTTATGGCTATTCGAGTAAAATGTATATTGTAGTTTTTCTGGATTAGTTTCTCTCCAAGTATCTTGTACACCAATTTCCTCTATCATATTGAAAAAAGTCTTAGGTAATCTTTTTCTTCCTCGTTTTCCTGTATTGCTACTTTTATAGTCTAATGTCCCGTCTACTATTGCATTAAAATCCCCTACTAGGCAAATGTTTTGATAATCCATTTCTGCTATTTTTCTATGAAGATTTTGATAGAATTCTTCTTGTTGATTGTTTGGTGCATATATTACTACCAAAAGTATCTGGTTTTGATGTAAAAATATTTCTACCATCACAATTCTTCCTTCTTCAGTTGAATAAATCATTTTAGAATCTATTGTCTCTTTTTTAAAAAATATTTTTTTTATTAATTTTCTAATTTTACATTTAGGTATTTAAAAAGCAATGTGGTGGCTGGGTTAATCAATAGTTCAATATCATACAAATTTTTTTTAATACAAATCTCAAACTGCAACCTCAAATATTTCCTCTCTTTTCCCCTTAATATCTACTATCTCACATTCAAGCTAATACAGTTCTTATTATATCAACTAAATAAAAACATCATTATTACATTTATCAATAAATTTTTAGCTTAAACATATCTTAATTACTTTTACATTCAATCTTTACATTCAATCAATGTCCTGTTATTAGTTTTTCCCAATTTTTAGTTTCCCATCAATATTCAAATTTAACATTTGATATTTATAATTTCCAGGTTTTAGGTAACCAAAATTTCCTTTATCTCAATTCATAACAGAATCTAATGTTCAAAATACACATCTTATCTATTTGGATATAATCTGGTTCTATTTCCTAAAAGTTATCTATTTTCCCCCATCTTACATCATCTAATTAATAATACAGTATCCCCTTTAATAAATCAAAGCCCATTATATATATTGTCTGAGTTAATCAATAAATCAAACATATTCATAATATTTTTTTTCTTTTGGGTCTAATTCTTAAGCATTAAACAAATAGCATCCTTATTTTTGACTAATTTCCAAATATTTTTAATTTAATGACCAAAATTTCCCTTATCTCAACTTCTCCCTTTGACCCTCTCATTAGTAATATGAAATCCCCTCTAATAAATCAAAACCCCAATTTTCTTCAGCCTTATTCTGGCTTTCTTTCTTTGCCAACTAGCCTTCCATGTCAACACTTTTAAATCATCAAATAGATCTCCCTCTATTATTATATATATTGTTTGGAATAAGAGAGACCATTTAGTTGCCATTTTTTTGGAAGGCCTAGTCCATTTGTATTCCTTAAATTGTCTCCCTATTATTCCAAATCCCCATAATTGTCCTGGTATGTTTATCTTCCATTCGATCTGTTCTTCTTCTTGCTCCTCAAATTTCTTCTGGTTTATATAAAAAGTATTTTCCATTTTCAGTGTTGTCAGTCCCTTTTCTGGATATTCCATTAACTGTATTTGTTGGTTAATTGAGTCCTCTGTCTTAGTATTTGATTGTTCCACTTCTTCTGTTACCTTCTGCATTGTAAGTTCTTTAGTTGTAGTCAGAATTTGGGTTTGTATATCTAAGCTGACATCTTGTTCTTTTCTGTAACATCTTATTTCATCACAAGCTGAAAGAATAGTTTCATGTATTGCTTTCAA
The DNA here is from genome assembly GCA_023970755.1 of Azemiops feae. NCBI lineage: Eukaryota > Metazoa > Chordata > Lepidosauria > Squamata > Viperidae > Azemiops > Azemiops feae. Next base: position 181,850 of record JALGBA010000116.1, on the reverse strand, counting down.
CATGGAAAGAATCTTTTCCTGGTCCTCATCCATCTCTTTCACGTATTTATAGATAGTCTTTATAGTAGAAGTCATTTGACAAGCAAGATTTTATAGTCCAAGGTATTTCATCATCTCATATAGTAACCAATATTCCTCAAATAAAGAGATAGGAAGGCAATTCCCCACATATAACTCTGAAAGTCAGTAAAGATTTACATTCACAATTCAAGTAGGCCAGTTATGCCGCCCAGCTGTTCTCTTACAGCTGAGTTTCCAACAGGTGGTGCCAAGGCCAGAAGAGTCTTATCTAAGGTCTGGGCTTTGAGCCAAGTCTCTTTTAGGAAATAACAAGTTGTAATACCAAACTTCGCCACAAGATGTCACCGATGCCGTTTAAAGTTTTTTAAATCCAACATTTTTATAATCCTTTTTCCAGTTTTATTTCTTTTTTGTAGATAGAAGCAAAAGTCTCCAATAAAAATAGGAAAATTTTTGACTTCTGGTTTTGGCAGCCAACGAGACGGGTGGAAGATTTCGCTTTGCCCAGCGACCCTAAGAGGTTCAGAAAGTTGCCCTGGAGGGGCAACGAAGAAAGAGGGACACTTCAGGAGCCCAGATCAGACGGCGGTCGATTGGAGCGGACTGAAGAAACCCTCTGAAAGGACGGAGGAAAGGCTGCCGGGAGAGCCCAGGCAGCCCAAGTCGTCACCAGCCGGAAGGAAAGCGAGGAGCCGCGGCGCTCCGCCAAACGGCTGATTGTCAACAGCGTGCTGAAGCTGGGTGAGCCAGTGATTTTTCCTTTTCCCTTTGGACTAAACTAAAACAATATTGAGCCCCTGATTGGGAAGAGCTACAAAGTAAAGACCCCAGAAAGATTGGATCTAAAGGCGGCGAGCAATTACAAAAGGGTAAGATATTTAAGGAATACAAAAAAAAAACTTTTAAAAATTACTCAGATTGATTCAAAGAAGAACTATTTAATCTACAGAGGTGAAAAATCTTCTAGATATAATCTCAAGGATAAATAACCTATAAAGAATTTTAAAAGAAAAACTTTGTAAACTTTGAAAAAACTCCCTAAAATCAGACATGGACAAATGAGTGTATGAGGACATCTAGTGGAGAAAGAAGAAATTATAGTATTATTAAATACAAATAGAATTTGGAAATATGTGACCTTGAGTACAACACCTGTGTAAACAAAGTGCCTTGGTGTGAGTCTGTAATGGAAAAGACTTCTCATAACTATATTTGTTGACTCTGGATATAACTAAAACAGGAACTATCTGAAGACAGCGAATGCTTTACATCTGAGACTCAAATGGAGGAGTTGGATTTGGCTTAAAGTACTTGGCTTTTTTTTTATTGGACTTTAGCCTAAGATAGTGGGCTTTTTCTTTTTGCCTGCTCTATTCTGTTTTTTCCCCCCTTGAAATACTGGATTTAGCCTAAAGTAGTTGGCTCCTTTTTACATTTTGGAATATACTCTAAGACTGTTGGCTGAAAAATGAGTACATCAAACAGCACCAGACTGATGAAGAAGACCTCCTCTGCACCCTCTGTTGGAACACCTAGCCCAGGGGTCGGCAACCTTAAACACTCAAAGAGCCACTTGGACCCGTTTCCCACAGAAAAGAAAACACTGGGAGCCGCAAAACCCGCGTGCGTGCGCGGAGGGGGGCTTGATTGAAGAGTTTAATTAAAAAGAAATAGAGGCTGCTGTGCATGAGTTCTATCTCTCTCTCTCTCTCTCTCTCCCCCCCCCTCTCTCTCCCTCTCTCCGATCTTCTGCTCACCTGGCAAGCTGGCTTCACGCTATTCTCCGACAAGCTGACACACATTCTTATTGGGCTGGCTCTCTCCTGCCCTTGGTCTGCCAGTCCTCTTCCCCCACTAAGTAAGTAAAAGTGTGTGTGTGTGTGTGTGTGTGTGTGTGTGTGAGAGAGAGAGAGAGAGAGATGCTGCTTTCTGCTTTCTGCTGCTTCCTGCTTCCTGCGGAGATGCAGCAAAGGCAGGAGCCCCACCCAATAAGCTTGTCAGCTTGTCGCAGAACAGCGTGAGGCCACTCTCTTTTTTACAGAGAGAGAGAGAGAGAAAGAGAAGGGAAGCGCAAGTGCCTCTCTCTGTCTCTGTCTCTCTCTCTGAAAATGGCGGAGGAGGCTGGGAGCCGCAGGAGAAGGCTCAAAGAGCCACATGCAGCTCCGGAGCCACGGGTTGCCAACCCGTGACCTAGTCCAACCACTCAGGGATCTATTGAAACAATGTTACAACGTGAGAAAATAATCACTGCCCAAAATAAAATGCAGACCACACTAAAAATGATTCAAGAGTTAATGCAAAAAAAAATCATGATGAGACAAAAAGCAATTTTGAAAAATTAAGCGAAGAAATTTTGGATATAAAGGCACAATTTGAAGTTCACCATCAAATGATCTCCAAAAATGAACAAAGAATCCAGAAAGTGGAAAATAAATCAGATGATATTGATAAAAAAATGGAAATATTACTACAAGAAAATGAAACATTAGAACAAGCAAATCAAAATTTAGAAGAAGCGGTGGCGATCTTAGAAATGGAGAAGGCGGAACACTACTTGAGATTTCAAAATATACCTGAAGACAGAGAAGAATATATTGAAGTTGTGATTATTGAGCTTTTGGCAGAGGCTTTGAAAGCAGATAAAGCACAGATGCAAATGGAGATAGATGAAATATTTCGAATGAATTCAAGCTATGCAAGGAAATATAAACTACCCAGAGAAGTACATGTGAGATTCATAAAGAAAACAACAAGAGATGAAGTATTGAGAAAAGTGAGAGATGAGCCATTACAATACAAAAATAAAGAAATTGTGGTCTTAAAGCAGATACCTAAGAGAGTAAGAGATACTCGAAGACATTACCACTTTTTAACTACAAAGCTGATTGCAAAAGGCATAAATTTAAGATGGTTAATGCCAGAAGGCATTTTAATCAACTGGAATAATACAAGATATTGATTGGATTCAATCTGGAAAGCAGAAGACTTTGAAGTAAGAAATCGAGCAGTCTTAGATGATGGAGTGCAACAACGACAAAAGGAGAGCAAGGAACGGAAATAAACGGAGGAGACAATTGAAGAAGTAACTACACAAACAGGAGAACAGAAAGAGAAATTTGAATAAGAGAGTGAAGGAACAGCCAGAGAACAGAGGACCACGAGATCGACTAGACCTAAATATAAATAACGGAAATGGAGAAAGAAAACGGAATTTTTTCAGTGAATGTAAATGGACTAAATTCCCCATCAAAAAGAAACAAAATTTTCAGGAAACTACAGAAATTAAATATAGACATAATTTGTTTGCAAGAGACACATCTAAAAAAACAACATCATAAACTGTTGGAATACCCAAAAATTGAAAGACGTTTGAAATTGAAAGACTTTTATTGGAGGCTAAACTCCCAGCCACATGGATGGAAGCAAATATTACCTTAATACCAAAAGAAGATTCAGATTTGACACAGATTAAAAACTACAGACCGATATCGCTGCTTAATGTGGATTATAAAATGAATAACAATGGAGATAGTGGACATCCTTGCCTTGTACCTTTTCTTATCTCAAAGTTCTCAGTATAATCTCCATTCACAATCACTTTCTCTGTTTGTTTGTTATATATTGTTTTTATCATATTTATAATTTCTGTCCAAAGTCCATTATTTGTAGTTGCTGAGTCATAAATTGCCAGGAGACGTTGTCAAATGCCTTTTGGGCATCTAGAAATATTAGTGCCAGTTGCTTCCCTGGATGTAGTTCATAGTATGCTAGTACGTCCATTATCACTCTTAAGTTGTTTTTAATTTGTCTCTTTGGTAAAAAGCCATTTTCGTCTGGATGTATAAATTCCATTAAGTATTTTTGCAATCTCTCTGCCATTATTGATGTAAAAGAGTTTTTCTTTAGAGAAAACAAAAAAGAAGATACAACATTACAAAATGTATGGGATACAGCTAAAGCATATTTTAGAGGTATAGCAATAACATACATGGCAAAGAAAAACAAACAGAAAAGACAGCAATATGTACTACTAAAAGAAACATTTGGAAAATTAGAATCAGAACTACAAAAAAATCCGCAAAAAAAGACTTTGAAAAGAGAAATAGATATAATAAAACACAAACTAAATCTGTTGGATTCAGAAAAATTGGCACAGCAGATAAAAAGAACAAAACAAATTTTTTTTGAAAATGCAAATAAACCAGGAAGATGGTTAGCATATAAACTTAAAAAACAGAAGAAGAAGAAAATGATATACAACTTAGTAGATGAAAAAGGCTGTCTACAATTTAAAAATGAAGAAATAAAAAAGATAATTAAGGAATATTACAAGAAACTGTATGACATAGAAGAAACTCCAAGGGAGAGAATGATTCAATATCTAGAAGAAAATAATCTTCCAAAAATTCCAGAGACATTTAAGACTATGCTAGAGGGAAAAATCACAATGATGGAAATAACAGAGGCCATAAAAAGCCAGAAAAATGAAAAAACACCTGATGGATTACTGGCGGAGTTATATAAAACTCTACAAGATACACTAAGTGAACCATTGAAAGACGTTTGTAATGGACTTTTATTGGAGGCTAAACTCCCAGCCACATGGATGGAAGCAAATATTACCTTAATACCAAAAGAAGATTCAGATTTGACACAGATTAAAAACTACAGACCGATATCGCTGCTTAATGTGGATTATAAAATTTTTACATCAATAATGGCAGAGAGATTGAAAAAATACTTAATGGAGTTTATACATCCAGACGAAAATGGCTTTTTACCAAAGAGACAAATTAAAAACAACTTAAGAGTGATAATGGACGTACTAGCATACTATGAACTACATCCAGGGAAGCAACTGGCACTAATATTTCTAGATGCCCAAAAGGCATTTGACAACGTCTCCTGGCAATTTATGACTCAGCAACTACAAATAATGGACTTTGGACAGAAATTATAAATATGATAAAAACAATATATAACAAACAAACAGAGAAAGTGATTGTGAATGGAGATTATACTGAGAACTTTGAGATAAGAAAAGGTACAAGGCAAGGATGTCTACTATCTCCATTGTTATTCATTTTCACTCTAGAAGTTTTAAATAGAAACATTAGACAAGACACAGAAATTAAAGGACTGGAAATAAAAGGCGAAACATATAAATTACAAGCATTTGCTGATGACCTGGTATTTATCTTAGAAGAACCTTTGGAGATGATTCCTAAATTACTGGGAAAGGTAGATCAATATGGAGAAATGGCAGGATCGAAAATAAATAGAGAAAAAACCAAAGTAATAGTTAAAAACCTTACAGATAAACAAAAAAAACCAAATGTCAGAAAAAACAGAATTACAGATAGTTAAAAAGGTTAAATATTTGGGCATATATCTAACAGCAAGATGTTCAACGATAAAAGAAGATAACTACACAAAATTACTGAATCAAATAAAAATGGATTTAGAAAAATGGAAAAATTTGCAATTGTCAATACTAGGAAGAATAGCTACAGGGTTACTTAAACTTCTTTCACCCAATAATTAACAGTCAGGCTGAAACAGATAAAACCACATATCTCTGAAAAGAATAAGCAAACAGGTAAAAAAAAACAGGTACAGAGAAGAGCAACAAAGATGATCAGGGGACTGGAGGCTAAAACATATAAGGAACGGTTGCTGGAATTGGGTATGTCTAGTTTAATGAAGAGAAGGACGAGAGGGGACATGATAGCAGTCTTCCAATATCTCAGGGGCTGCCACAAAGAAGAGGGAGTCAAGCTATTCTCCAAAGCACCTGAAGGCAGGACAAGAAGCAATGGATGGAAACTAACCAAAGAGAGAAGCAACCTAGAACTAAGGAGAAATTTTCTGACAAAACAATTAATCAGTGGAACAACCTGCCTCCAGAAGCTGTGAATGCTCCAACACTGGAAGTTTTTAAGAAGAGACTGGACAGCCATTTGTCTGAAATGGTATAGGGTTTCCTGCCTGAGCAGGGGGTTGGACTAGATGACCTCAAAGGTCCCTCCCAACTTTATTTATTATTATTATTGTTGTTGTTGTTGTTGTTGTTACTATTATTACTATTATTACTATTATTATTAAAATCCCTTCAAGATGCAGACCTTTCCTGAGCACATAAATGTGGTGCCCCAAAGTCAGCACATAGGCACACACAAAAGGGAGGAAGATCTACACACTCAGCAAATTAAAATAAGGACATTTCCACCAGAGCTGCACATCCACCAGAATAAACATTTCAAAGGGCACATTCACACACCTCCCAAAAAACACTTTTCCTATAAGTATTACCTACCTCAGTACCCCAAATGGTACCTATCTTAATTGCTCCATGCTATTGTAGCAGACACTGTCTGAAAGTGTCTGCAGGAGCCTGGCTGGGGAGAGAGAGATTGGGACAGCTGCTGCCGGTTTTGGGCGCGGCAGGCGTGGATGAGGGGGAAAGACAGAAAAGGAAGGAAGGAAAGGAGAGAGGGGGTGGTTGCTGTTGCAGTTTGCCAGGTGAAGGCAAAGAGGGGTTGGAGGTTTTAAGCTGATCCCTTCTTGTGGAGGAGGGGGAAAGGAGAGAGTGAGGGGGTGGAATTTTACTGCTTTCTTTCGCAAGGGGGATATCCCAAGCGGAGGCAAGAGAGAGTGTGTGGAGAAAGAAAGTTGCTGGGGCTGTTAACCTCAGATTTTAATAATAAAGGATAAGGGGGGAGGGGTTTGACACTGATGGGGCCTGAGACTGCAAGAAGCAACAGAAGAGGAGGAGAGGCTGCTGCTGCTGTGAAGACTGAAGGCCATCCGAACTGTGATTATTGCTGCTTGTGTAAGTTTTAGACATTGTGGGGAGTTGCCCTGGGGGGGCGAGCCGTTACTGCAGCACGCTGAGTGCTTTTGTTCGTGTTTTACTGCTGCCTGGAGCCGGGCGGTTTCCCCTCCCCACTTGTTTCCAAAAGGTCGCTGAGGAATCATTGACTATTGCTGCTATGACAGCCTGGGGGTGCTAGACACCACCACAGCATTGACTATTGGGGCTAGGGGCTGGTTATCTTTGTTCCTGGAAGCCCCTCCCTGACGACAAGAGCCTGCCACCTCCTCACTTCATGTGAGCCTCTGTTAGAAGAGACACTTTACTAACCCCTAAAGAGCATAGCTGCAGAGCTCGATGGAGGGGAACGGGGCTGAGAGGGCCTGGGCTTTGGCGGCCTCTGAGGAGGTAACGCTACACTATCATATAAACAGCTTCCTTTTCAAGCAGCTTGCCCAGTGTAGAGTATGTCTTTCGTTCATGACCCCGGCTTGGGATGGGACTTCATTTTCTTTTAACAACAGAATTACAAATGATATGACACAATCTCCATAACTGCTTTGGATGCTAGAATAAACTAAGTGTTATTATTTGAATAATTCTGTCAGAACTCAAGGGAGAATATTAATGTATTCAACCGTCCAAAATACTATTTTAAATTCCAAATAATTCCATGAAGGTTTAAAGAGTCATTTAAACCTGATAGATCCAGGAAAGAGAAAAATGTTCTCCAGACATGCTTTTACCAAAGTGTTATGTTGAAAAAAATATAGCTTGTTAGGGTTTACCAAACTGATAGCTTTGTTATGCTCTTCCTGGGGGAAAAAAAACTTAATTAAAAAGGGGTTGTCTGGGAAATTGTGTCCTCTTGTGGCCATTAGTAATAGTGTATTATCTTTCATACCATCTGAACTATCTGATATCTCTAATATAGTGAAGCTAGAGTTATAAAACCTCTATTTTTCTCCCCAGCAAAAGGAAATACCACCTGAATGTTAAAAAATAAATACATTCTCATATCATTCATATATATTGGTTTATTTCCAGTAAAAGGTAGATAGGTAGGTAGGCAGGTAGACAGCAGAACAATTCGATCAAGTCCTTTTCACTTGCAAAATATCAAGAATCTAAAAGTTATAATTAAGATTTCCTTTATTATACTGCTACTAGGGGTGACATGATAGCAGTGTTCCAATATTTGAGGAGCTGCCACAAAGAAGAGGGGGTCAACCTATTCTCCAAAGCCCCTGAAAGCAAGACAAGAAGCGATGGATGGAAAATAATCAGAGAGAACCAACCTCGAACTAAGGAGAAATTTCCTGACAGTGAGAACAATTAACCAGTGGAATAGCTTGCCTCCTGAAGTTGTGGGTGTTCCATCACTGGAGATTTTTAAGAGATTGGACAGCTATTTGTCTGAAATTGTATAGGGTCTCCTGCTTGTGCAGGAGGTTAGACTAGAAGACCTCCAAGGTCCCTTCCAACTGTGTTATTCTGTTTTTCTGTCTTTTTCTATTCTTCTATAGTCAATTGTGTCAAGCTATGAACCTGGCTGCCTTTAGGACTGCTGCGTGCCTTTAGCTTGCCTACAGAGTGGGGAGGGGAGATGGGGAGAGAGTGGAATCCACAGGTGGTTTATCATCGTGAGAAAGCTAGAGAAGTGAAAGTTCTGTTTTGGCGAACCGAGAATGCTTCTCATAACAATTATTGGGGATTCTATTGGACAATGTGACCTGAACGGTCAGAGGAGAGAGGAGGAGAGTTACTCTTGTAATTAATCACTTCCCGCCTTTTCGTTAGAGCCAGCTATCACTTTCTAACTTGCCGCTATGATTCAGCCCATTAAAGATAACATTAGAGGACTTTTTGACTCCAGTGAGTTTCTTGGTGGGGATTTCAGGCAGAGGTTGACATTAATCTGGCTCTCTTAAACTAACAACACCATTAAAGGGGTCCTGAGCCCCTGCCCCTCTCCGGTAGCCTCTGGGGAGGTGGCGAAGACTCAGGAGATGTTGGATGCAGGGAAGTTGCCGATGTCAGGATCGGGACCGGGATCGATCAGCGGAACCCTGGGGAAGTCAGGATCAACTGGTGGAGCTCCAGCCGCAACAATCTCGCCCGGGGGGGACCCCAGCTGGAGCGATGGGCAGTGTCACGACCCCCCCTCTTACAACTCGACCCAAGGAGCGGATTGAATGGAAGGAGTCGACCTCAGGATGGACAGGGGGAGCGACTGCGTTCAACCAGCCAGAGATGGAGAGATGGAGAGAGGAGGTGCAGAGAGCTGTAGAAACTGGGATCTGGTCACATCGTCCTCAACCTGAATGAGAAGGAGGAGTTGAATGGTGGAAGCAGAGGGCTGCCGAGGGAATGGGACAGACAGGTAGATACTTGTCCCTGTGTGGCAGTCAGTCGTTGGAGCAGCTGAGGCAGAAATTCAGCAGACTGGATGTCGGGGGAGAACCGACCATACTAGACTCCAGGCCACGACTGGGATCGACCCCTAGCCTGACATCAGTGCTGATCCTCACGCCCCAGTATCCAATGGGGGCTGTGGCTGCAGCGATGACAGGAGGAGTGGATCAGCCATCCGTATTGACACCCCTGCTGAGTCTTAGCCCAAACCGACCACTTTACCACATGCCGACGGCTTCTGTTCCCCAGCTGGGGGGATTTAGCTGGCAGCCACCACCGCCAGCGTCGGGCCCTTATCTCGGGATGCTAGGGGGACAGCCACAGCCAGGGCCCCAGCCTGGGGCTCATATGCGGTGGTACCGAGCTGATGGAGGGGGATTACAGGCACCTCAGCTGGTACCGGCACCCCGGCCACCTCAGCCACCACCCTTAAGAGCAACATTTGATGGAAGCCCTGAGAAGTTGGCATTCTTCCTGAACCAGGTCTGGGCCCACCTTGATCGTTATGGGAATGACTACCCAGACGAGGCAGCCCAAACAGATGTCATCGTGGCTAAACTCGAAGCAGAAGCAGCAGAATGGGTGACCATCCTCCATGATGAGGACGCTCCTGAACTAGCAATCCCAGACACTCTACTGGGGGGTCTTTGGGCGCATTTCGGAGACCCCACACAGAATCAACGGGCGGAAATGGAAGTAAGGAGAATTAGACAAGGGGCCAGGCCAGTGATCAAGTACATCTGTGAATTCCGAAGAATCGCAGGGAGGTTGAGGCACTGGCCGGAACAGCTCCTAACTCCGGAACAGCTCCTAACTCAATTCTTTCGTGAGGGGTTGAGACGCGATCTATTCCAACTGTGCCTGGACAGAGGCATCCTGAATCGGCTTGACGACTGGTACCAGTTAGTCGCCATGGTGGAATTGGATTTAACTCTGTACAAGTACGGTGAGAGTGTCGGGTCCCGCCCCAAGAAGGCCCAGGAGAGATGGCCTCTGGGAAGGAAGCCACCAGCAGCCACGGCCGGTGCACCTGTGAGGCAGCCAGAGCACGCACCTATCCTGTGCTTCCACTGTGGTCAGGAGGGCCACCGAGCTGCGATGTGTCTGGTGCCAGCACCCCACCCAACCCCTGCAGCACCAGCTCCTGCAAAGCCAAAGAAGCCGCCTAAGAAGGGAAAAGAAAAATCATGCACGGTGATCAAGGTCATTGAGGACTCCTCTCTGGGTAGTGGAGGGGATCAAACTCTGACCGAAGAGGAACCTCGAATGGTCCTGTACGACAGTGAGAGCGAGGGAGAGGATGATCTGATGGTGAGTGGACCCGTAAATCACTGTGAAGTCTAAGCATCAAGGCTCTCTGGTCGGGTGGGGAGGGAGTAGTGAAAGCCCTCGTCGACTCAGGTTGCTCTCGTTGCCTAATAAACAAAATGGTAGTGCAAAGGTTGGGGCTACATGTAAGGAAGTTAAGGAGGCCTGTCAGGTTCAAGCAGGTAGATGGTTCAGTGATCGGGGGAGGAGCTGCCTCTCTCCTGACCAAACCAGTACAGCTGGAGATGGGGAAGCACTGGGAAACCATTCGCTTTGTGGTCCCTCCAAAAATGGCTGAAGATATGATCCTAGGCTTAGCCTGGCTAGCTAAGTGTGGTCCCAGGATCTATTGGGAGAGAGCTGTAGAGTGAATGATCATGAAAAAACGGGCCCAGGAGAACCCCAGCGAGGAAGGGAAGCAGTCTGAGAAAGTAGAGTCAGTGAGAAAACCAGCTGAGTGCAGCAAGAGAACATCGGAGGGAGGGGAGGAGGAGCGAACTGTTCCAAGACAGTACAGAGACCTAATGGAGGTTTTTAGTGAGAAGGAATGTGACGTCCTCCCACCACACTGCCCCACGGACTGTGCCATTGAAATCTTGCCCAGGGCAAAGCTGCCTAAGCCAAAGATGTACTCCATGACTCCAAAGGACATGAAGGAGCTAAGAGCCTATATTGATAAGAACTTGGCAAGGGGGTTCATCCAAGCAGCAAAATCAAGAGTTGCCGCCCCGGTTCTGTTCAAAGAAAAGAAAGATGGGTCTCTTAGATTATGTGTTGATTTCCGTGCAATTAACGGGGTGTGTGTGGAAAATATGTACCCCCTCCCTCTGATGAAAGACATGGTGGGTCACCTGGCCAAGGGGAAGGTGTTCACCAAGTTGGATTTGAGAGAGGCATATTATCGAGTGAGAATTAAGGAAGGCGATGAGTGGAAAACTACTTTCAACTGCCCCCTGGGGAGCTACTAGTTCAAGGTGATGCCATTTGGACTGCAAGGGGCCCCTGCAGTGTTCATGCAACTCATAAATGAGGTGTCAACTCTACAAATGAGCATGGCTGCAGCCATTTTTCCTACTTATTTTTGGTTGCCACATAGAATGGAGGGAGGGGGGGTTGCCAGGTGCTTCGCTAGTCAAAATAATCTTTTGTCCCATGGGAACCAAGGTCATCGGCTGCTCCCGAGACTGCAGGCTGGGCGTTGCATAAAAAGCCCACCAAGAAGATGTATTGGGGAAGTGGTACCATATGGCGGTGGTACTGGACATCGAGCTGGACCGCCCCTGAAAGTCAAGCACCACCGAACCCAAGCCGCCGTGCGTCCAAGAGAAATGCCTCTATGGCTGACGTCCCCAAGCCTCTGCAGCCACCAGCGTCTCACAAGGACCAGCCAGGGCTCCAATCAAGTGCTACCGGTATGGTCAGATTGGTCACCGTGCTGTGGAGTGCCCAGCTCCTCACCCTCAACCCAGGAACGTGCCAGTCACTGCCGAGAAACTGCGTAGAGCTCCCAAAGGGGGAAGAGAAAAAACTAACTGGGCACGTTAGGGCCCGGGTGTCGAAGCTTCCCCTCCCGCCGAGCTCGAAGCCAAACCCCAATCCGAGCCACAGCAGATGCCAGCACCGTACGACAGTGACGAGGAAGGCAAGGAGGACCCCATGGTGAGTCACCCCATTCCCTCTTTTGCCATTCCCACCAGACTGGTAGTGCCCAAAATGGGCTCACATGAATTTGAATGTCCTAATAGACTCGGGGTGCACTCGGTGCTCAATTAACTTATCCACTGTACTCAAACTGGGCATCCAAGACAAGCTATTGCCCCTGCCCATGAGGTTTGAGCAGGCCGACAGGTCCCTCATCGGAGGTGCCCCTGCCACGCACCTAACCGAACCTGTGCTTTTGGAAATGGGTCAGCATTGGTAAATCATCCGTTTTGTGGTGGTTCTGAAAATGACTGAAGCAGTAATTTGGGGGCTACCGTGGCTGGATAAATGGCGTCCTAACATCTGGTGGGAGGAGGGAATGCGGAAATTAAGACTGGGGACAGGACCCCTCCCACCTGCCACTGACAATAAAACAAAGACACTGGCCATCAGCGAGATTCGAGGGGAGCCCCGCAAAACCCTAAAGACTGTAGCCAAAAATCTGCCGGGGATTCAACTGGTCCCCACAGAATACCGTGATTTGGTGGAAGCATTTAGTGAGAAGGAATGTGACATCATTCCCCTACATCGGGCTACGGACTGTGCTATTGAAATTCTGCCCGGTGCCAAGCTCCCAAAACCAAAAATGTACTCTATGACACCCAGAGAAATGAAATAACTGAGAGAGTACATCGATAAAAACCTAGCTCAGGGTTTCATTCAGCCTGCCAAATCACCCATGGCTGCTCCCGTACTCTTCAAGGAAAAGAAAGATGGGTCTCTTAGATTATGCATGGATTTTAAATCTCTGAACACAGTCAGCATGGAAAATATGTACCCCCTCCCCCTGATGAAGGACATGTTAGCCCACCTGGCTAAAGGAAAAATCTTTACCAAGCTGGATTTAAGAGAGGCTTATTACCGGATCCGGATTAGGGAGGGGGACGAGTGGAAAACCGCCTTTAATTGCCCTTTGGGGAGCTTCCAATTTAAGGTGATGCCTTTTGGACTGCAAGGCCCCCCTGCTGTGTTTATTCAATTGATAAATCAAGTGCTCCATGATCATTTATGCAAGGGGTTTTTGGTTTATCTTGATGACATCCTTATTTACTCTGAAACCATGGATGAACACATCAAATTGGTCCGTGAGGTGTTAAAAAGACTGTTAAAAGCCAAACTGTATGCAAAACTGTCAAAGTGTGAATTTCCCCAGACACGTCTTCACTATCTGGGGTACTGGATTTCAAATGAGGGGGTAGAAATGGACCCCGCCAAAGTAAAAGCAGTACTAGAGTGGCAACCCCCACACACCCGCAGGCAGCTTCAAAGTGTTCTGGGGTTTGCTTTTATCGTCAATTTATTCCCTCTTTCGCAAAAATAGCCAAGGATTTTATAGTGGAATTACCTGAGAGCAAGGGAAACACTGTAATATGGACTGTGGTTGATCTATTTTCCAAACAGGTGCATTTCATCGCTTGCTTGGGACTTCCCTCTGCCCAGAAGCTAACCAAACTGTTTTTGAAGCACATATACCGACTCCATGGTGCCCCAAGGCAGATTATTTCTGACAGAGGGGTCCAGTTTACTGCTAAATTCTGGAGGGAGTTTGTTAAACCGATTGGGTCCTCCCAGGGGCTATCATCAGCTTTTCATCCAAATGCTAATGGAGCTGCTGAGAAAGCTAACGCAATGGTGAAACAATACCACAGATGTTATGTAAATTACCAGCAGACTAAATGGGCTGACCTCTTGCCTTTTGCAGAGGTAGCCTACAACAATACTGTGCACAGTAGCACTGGTCTCACCCCATTCAAAATAGTAACGGGTCAAGATTTTGTGCCCATGCCTGAGTTCCCACAGGAGCCTCCTACTTCCCAGACTTTGGACCAATGGGTGACATCTTTCCAGGGGGTTTGGGTAAATGTGAAGAAGGCATTGACCAAGACCACCAAGGTTTACAAGGAGCAAGCAGACAAACGATGCTCCCCTCAGAAAACTTTTTATGTTGGACAATTAGTTTATCTTTCAACGAAATATTTAAGGTTAAGCTTACCCAGTAGAAAATTGGGTCCAAAATTCCTTGGTCCTTTACCCATCACAAAGATCATAAACCCTGTCACAGTGGAATTGAAACTTCCACGATTGTTGGGAAAGGTTCACCCCGTGTTTCATTGCAGTCTATTAAAACCTGTGTCAGAATCCTCTTTAAGACCTATTCCAAAGGAGCCGCTGGGTCCAGTAGTGGTAGAGGGGGAGACGCATTATGAAATAAAATGAATTCTTGATTCTAGGTTGTACAAGGGAAAGTTACAGTACCTTGTGCAGTGGAAAGGCTACCCCCTTTCAGAAGCTACATGGGTGAAATGTACAAATGTGAAAGCAGATAGATTAATAAAAAGGTTTTACAATAAATACCCTCACAAGCCTCAAGGGAATACTTAACCCGCTTTTTGTTTCCCCTACAGGAGACTCTTTCTTTCTGAGAGGGGCAGACTGTCAACTCTAAAAATGAGCATGGCTGCAGCCATTTTTCCTACTCACTTTCGGTTGCCACATAGAATGGAGGGAGGGGGGGGGGGTTGCCAGGTGCTTCGCTAGTCAAAATAATCTTTTGTCCCGTGGGAACCAAGGTCATTGGCTGCTCCCAAGACTGCAGGCTGGGCGTTGCATAAAAAGCCCACCAAGAAGATGTATTGGGGAACGTAGTTGCTTGCATAGTTTTAGGGGTGGGATTTTTAACTTTGTATCGGGAAATTGCTTATGTGTGTCTCCAGACTTGGTTTCACTTTTGACGTGCCGATACTTTGTAACTAATAAACATGTTCTTTGAGGAATTTGCAAGCCTCAGAGTTCTGCTTTATTCATCTCTGTCTGTCGGAACCATGACATCAGGTGCTGCATGAGCACCTCTACAAAGGGGTTTTGGTGTACCTTGACGACATACTTATCTACACCGGAACCATGGATGAGCATGTGAAACTCGTACGTCAGGTACTGAAAAAACTGTTGGCCGCTAAGCTGTATGTTAAGTTGTTGAAATGTGAGTTTCACAGATCTAAACTGGATTACTTGGCTATCGCATCTCGAGCGAAGGGATAGAAATGGACCTGAGGAAAGTGAGAGCTACATTAGAGTGGCAAGCCCCTTGGACTTGGAAGTAGCTGCAGAGCTTCTTGGGGTTTGTGAATTTCTACTGGCAATTCATCCCCTCCTTCACCAAGATCACTCTGCCGATTACTGAATTGTTGAAAACTGGGAGAGGGGGGGAGAAGCCCTGGCCAAGTGCTTCAACCCTTGAACTGGACAATGGACTGTCAAGCTGCATTCAAGAAATTAAAAGGACTATTCACTGTGGAGCCAGTTTTAAAACACCTGGATCCTGAGGAGCCTTTCATAATCCAGGCAGATGCCAGTGATGTGGCGGTGAGGGCTGTTCTCCAATGCAACAAAGAGGGGAATCTGCAGCCGTGTGCGTACACGTCTCGCAAACTGAGCGAGATAGAGCAGTGTGGGAGAAAGAGGCTTTTGCAGTGCGATAGGTGCTACTAACCTGGAGACAGTTCCTGGAAGGGGGGAGGTTCCCCTCGAGGTATGGACTGATCATAAGAACTTGGAAGCCCTAAAACACCCCCCCACACAAGCTTTCTCCTAAGCAAGTCAGGTGGGCGCAATACTTCAAAAGATTTAACTTTGAACTGAAATATATCCTGGGGGAAAAGAACTTCCTAGCTCAGGGCTTTTCAACCGGTGGTACGCGTACCACTGGTGGTACGCGACCACCTGGCTGGTGGTACGCGGCATCGCCTTCCTCCCCCCCTTGTCACCTTCCTCCCCCCCCCGCTCCGTTCCTTCCCAGCTCACTTGTTTGTGGAATTCATGCTGCTTGGAGGCAGCCTGCAGGAACCCTACTGAGGGCGTGTGAAGAGTGCAGGCGCAGAGCAAGGCCCCGCCCTCCCCAGGGACTCCTGCAGCAACCAGATTGACTTCTTCTCGTGCAGGATCCCTGTCGCCCTTCTGCCCCTATTCTTACTTCAGAAGCAAGCCTGAAGGGGACAGAGCTATCCACTCCCTCAGGTAGGGGTTTGAGACCCTTCTTTTCCCCCTTCTCTCTCTCTCTGTTGCGGCCTCACTCTCTTCCATTTTCTTTTCCTCTTCCCCCCCCCATTAGCTTGCGATACCCTTCACGGCCCTCAAGTTGCCTCCCAGGGCTCCAGACTTTCCCCCCCTCTCCTCTTACCAAGATGCCCGGCTTTACGGAGGGCAAAGCAAAGCTACAAGCAAGTTAACTGGGCAGGAGCTGGCATCAGCGTTCAGCTCACTTGCTTGCAGAAAGGGAGCCGGTGTAAAAAGGCAGGCGTCTCAAAAGGCAGGCGTCTCCTGCCTGCTTTGCATGGGGCCAGGCTGGAGGGATGCAGGGCTGTAATTTCCCTGAAAGTGGCTGGAAGGGTTTGGCTGGGGGGGGGAGGAGGCGAGAGGCTCTGGCAGGTCTTGGGCTGGTGTTGCACTTTGTGGGTCTGTGTGTGTTTGTGTGTGTACACACAACGCAGGAGGCTTGCAAGGGGTGAGTCTTCCTCCCCCTGGCTCCGCTTTTCCCCCCCCACCCTTTCCTCAATTGGCTCAGCAGGAGCAAAGGAATCCAGCCCTTTTTCTCTCTGCAGCCACCAGCCCTAGTTCCTTTCTTGTTTTCTGCTTGCTTTCTACAAGCAAGTTAACTGGGCAGGAGCTGGCATCAGCGTCCAGACTGCAGCTCACTTGCTTGCAGAAAGTGAGCAAACGAGATTGCTGGGAGCCGGTGTAAAAGGGCAGGAGTCTCCTGCCTGCTTTGCATGGGGCCAGGCTGGAGGGATGCAGGGCTGTAATTTCCCTGAAAGTGGCTGGAAGGGTTTGGCTGGGGGGGGGAGGAGACGAGAGGCTCTGGCAGGTCTTGGGCTGGTGTTGCGCTTTGTGGGTCTGTGTGTGTTTGTGTGTGTACACACAACGCAGGAGGCTTGCAAGGGGTGAGTTTCTTCCTCCCCCTGGCTCCGCTTCCCCCCCCCACCCTTTCCTCAATTGGCTCAGCAGAAGCAAAGGAATCCAGCCCTTTTTCTCTCTGCAGCCACCAGCACTAGTTCCTTTCTTGTTTTCTGCTTGCTTTCTGCAAGCAAGTTAACTGGGCAGGAGCTGGCATCAGCGTCCAGACTGCAGCTCACTTGCTTGCAGAAAGCGAGCAAACGAGATTGCTGGGAGCCGGTGTAAAAGGGCAGGAGTCTCCTGCCTGCTTTGCATGGGGCCAGGCTGGAGGGATGCAGGGCTGTAATTTCCCTGAAAGTGGCTGGAAGGGTTTGGCTGGGGGGGGAGAGGAGACGAGAGGCTCTGGCAGGTCTTGGGCTGGTGTTGCGCTTTGTGGGTCTGTGTTTGTGTGTGTATACACAACGCAGGAGGCTTGCAAGGGGTGGGTGTCTTCCTCCCCCTGGCTCCGCTTTTCCCCCCCCACCCTTTCCTCAATTGGCTCAGCAGGAGCAAAGGAATCCAGCCCTTTTTCTCTCTGCAGCCACCAGCACTAGTTCCTTTCTTGTTTTCTGCTTGCTTTCTACAAGCAAGTTAACTGGGCAGGAGCTGGCATCAGCGTCCAGACTGCAGCTCACTTGCTTGCAGAAAGCGAGCAAACGAGATTGCTGGGAGCCGGTGTAAAAGGGCAGGAGTCTCCTGCCTGCTTTGCATGGGGCCAGGCTGGAGGGATGCAGGGCTGTAATTTCCCTGAAAGTGGCTGGAAGGGTTTGGCTGGGGGGGGGAGGAGACGAGAGGCTCTGGCAGGTCTTGGGCTGGTATTGCGCTTTGTGGGTCTGTGTGTGTTTGTGTGTGTACACACAACGCAGGAGGCTTGCAAGGGGTGAGTGTCTTCCTCCCCCTGGCTCCGCTTTTTTTTTGTTCAATAAAGTTTTTGACACCTTGGTAAGCTTTTACTCGAATATTGTCATGTCCTAAAGGTGGCACTCTCCTCTGCCTCTGCGCGCGCACAGAGAGGGCTGTAATATTCTCCAGGCTGGGGTCTGGGTGGCATAGCGCTGGACAATGGAAGGGAGGGAGGGAAGGAGAAAAGGACAAAGAAGGAGGGAAGAAAGGAAGGAAAGAAGGAAGGGACAATGGGAGAGAGGGAGAGAGGGAGGGAAGGAGGGCACCCACCCCAGTCCCACCCTCCTCCACCAGAGATCCATGGATCCCCCCCACACAGGCACCCTGCAACCTGAGGGAGGGAGGGATGGACAATGGAAGGGAGGGAAGGAGTAAAGGACAAAGAAGGAGGGAAGAAAGGAAGGAAAGAAGGAAGGGACAATGGGAGAGAGGGAGGGAAGGAGGGCACCCACCCCAGTCCCACCCTCCTCCACCAGAGACCCATGGATCCCCCACACACAGGCACCCTGCAACCTGAGGGAGGGAGGGATGGACAATGGAAGGGAGGGAAGGAGAAAAGGACAAAGAAGGAGGGAAAGAAGGAAGGAAGGGACAATGGGAGAGAGGGAGGGAAGGAGGGAACCCACCCCAGTCCCACCCTCCTCCACCAGAGACCCATGGATTCCCCCCACACAGGCACCCTGCAACCTGAGTGATGAGCTGGCCACCCCCCCCATTGACTTCGCTTGTCAAAAAGTTGCAAAAGATGATCACATGACCCTGGGACACTGACGGTCATAAGTATGAATCAGTTGCCAAGCATCCGAATGTAAATCACATGACCCTGGGGATGCTGCAACAGTCATAAGTGTGAAAAATGGTCATAAGTCACTTTTTTTAGTGTCGTCGTAACTTTGAACAGTCACTAAGCGAATCGTTGTAAGTCGAGGACTACCTGTACTTTATCATTTTTTCCCTTTTTGCGGGGGGGGGGTCAAGTTTTTGACACCTTGCTGGGCGACTGGTGGTACTCGGATATTGCCTTATCCTAAAAGTGGTACAATGGGTGAAAAGGTTGAAAAGCCCTGTCCTAGCTGACGCCCTATCCCACATGCCTCAGTACAAGAGCTCAAGGCAGGAGGTGGTGAGTTCTGTCATCCCTGACCGACAGCCAGCAGCGCAAGCAACAACCAGACGAGAGGAGAAAAGAAGGAGCTCAACCCCCAGTGATGAATTTACCCAGCAATTGAAACAGGAGCTACAGACTGCTGCATGGTTCAAAGCCCACCAGGCGGAGTTAACTATGAGAGATGAATTGGTGTGGAAGGGGGGCAAGTTGTATGTCCCAGACCGCCTTCGGTTGCAGGTCCTACAATGCAGCCATGACACCAAGCAAGCAGGCCACTTTGGTTTCTTGAAGACCCTACACCTTGTGAGTCATCAATTCTGGTGGCCAAAGATGAAGAAAGACATTGAGGACT
The DNA here is from genome assembly GCA_023970755.1 of Azemiops feae. Classification (NCBI taxonomy): domain Eukaryota; kingdom Metazoa; phylum Chordata; class Lepidosauria; order Squamata; family Viperidae; genus Azemiops; species Azemiops feae. The sequence goes on along the minus strand of JALGBA010000116.1, from coordinate 162,299 downwards.
ATGTAGGGTGTTGTGTAATGTGCACAGCCAGTAAAAGGTTGCCAGGGAAGAGTCCAGGACTGTTGTAGAGGGTAGCTGACCTGTCCTGACCTTGGGAAGAGATAGCCATGGACTTTATTGTAGAGCTGCCCGAGAGTGGGGGGAATACCATAATTTGGATGGTGGTCAACCTGTTCTCTAAGCCAGGGCTTTTCAACCTTTTCACCCATTGTACCACTTTTAGGATAAGGCAATATCCGAGTACCACCAGTCGCCCAGCAAGGTGTCAAAAACTTGACACCCCCCCCCCCGCAAAAAGGGAAAAAATGATAAAGTACAGGTAGTCCTCGACTTACAACGATTCGCTTAGTGACTGTTCAAAGTTACGACGACACTAAAAAAAGTGACTTATGACCATTTTTCACACTTATGACTGTTGCAGCATCCCCAGGGTCATGTGATTTACATTCGGATGCTTGGCAACTGATTCATACTTATGACCGTCAGTGTCCCAGGGTCATGTGATCATCTTTTGCAACTTTTTGACAAGCGAAGTCAATGGGGGGGGGTGGCCAGCTCATCACTCAGGTTGCAGGGTGCCTGTGTGGGGGGAATCCATGGGTCTCTGGTGGAGGAGGGTGGGACTGGGGTGGGTTCCCTCCTTCCCTCCCTCTCTCCCATTGTCCCTTCCTTCCTTCTTTCCCTCCTTCTTTGTCCTTTTCTCCTTCCCTCCCTTCCATTGTCCATCCCTCCCTCCCTCAGGTTGCAGGGTGCCTGTGTGGGGGGGATCCATGGGTCTCTGGTGGAGGAGGGTGGGACTGGGGTGGGTGCCCTCCTTCCCTCCCTCTCTCCCATTGTCCCTTCCTTCTTTCCTTCCTTTCTTCCCTCCTTCTTTGTCCTTTTCTCCTTCCCTCCCTTCCATTGTCCATCCCTCCCTCCCTCAGGTTGCAGGGTGCCTGTGTGGGGGGGATCCATGGATCTCTGGTGGAGGAGGGTGGGACTGGGGTGGGTGCCCTCCTTCCCTCCCTCTCTCCCATTGTCCCTTCCTTCTTTCCTTCCTTTCTTCCCTCCTTCTTTGTCCTTTTCTCCTTCCCTCCCTCCCTTCCATTGTCCAGCGCTATGCCACCCAGACCCCAGCCTGGAGAATATTACAGCCCTCTCTGTGCGCGCGCAGAGGCAGAGGAGAGTGCCACCTTTAGGACATGACAATATTCGAGTAAAAGCTTACCAAGGTGTCAAAAACTTTATTGAACAAAAAAAAAGCGGAGCCAGGGGGAGGAAGACACTCACCCCTTGCAAGCCTCCTGCGTTGTGTGTACACACACAAACACACACAGACCCACAAAGCGCAATACCAGCCCAAGACCTGCCAGAGCCTCTCGTCTCCTCCCCCCCCCAGCCAAACCCTTCCAGCCACTTTCAGGGAAATTACAGCCCTGCATCCCTCCAGCCTGGCCCCATGCAAAGCAGGCAGGAGACTCCTGCCCTTTTACACCGGCTCCCAGCAATCTCGTTTGCTCGCTTTCTGCAAGCAAGTGAGCTGCAGTCTGGACGCTGATGCCAGCTCCTGCCCAGTTAACTTGCTTGTAGAAAGCAAGCAGAAAACAAGAAAGGAACTAGTGCTGGTGGCTGCAGAGAGAAAAAGGGCTGGATTCCTTTGCTCCTGCTGAGCCAATTGAGGAAAGGGTGGGGGGGGGAAGCGGAGCCAGGGGGAGGAAGACACTCACCCCTTGCAAGCCTCCTGCGTTGTGTGTACACACACAAACACACACAGACCCACAAAGCGCAACACCAGCCCAAGACCTGCCAGAGCCTCTCGTCTCCTCCCCCCCCCAGCCAAACCCTTCCAGCCACTTTCAGGGAAATTACAGCCCTGCATCCCTCCAGCCTGGCCCCATGCAAAGCAGGCAGGAGACTCCTGCCCTTTTACACCGGCTCCCAGCAATCTCGTTTGCTCGCTTTCTGCAAGCAAGTGAGCTGCAGTCTGGACGCTGATGCCAGCTCCTGCCCAGTTAACTTGCTTGTAGAAAGCAAGCAGAAAACAAGAAAGGAACTAGTGCTGGTGGCTGCAGAGAGAAAAAGGGCTGGATTCCTTTGCTCCTGCTGAGCCAATTGAGGAAAGGGTGGGGGGGGAAAAGCGGAGCCAGGGGGAGGAAGACACCCACCCCTTGCAAGCCTCCTGCGTTGTGTATACACACACAAACACAGACCCACAAAGCGCAACACCAGCCCAAGACCTGCCAGAGCCTCTCGTCTCCTCTCCCCCCCCAGCCAAACCCTTCCAGCCACTTTCAGGGAAATTACAGCCCTGCATCCCTCCAGCCTGGCCCCATGCAAAGCAGGCAGGAGACTCCTGCCCTTTTACACCGGCTCCCAGCAATCTCGTTTGCTCGCTTTCTGCAAGCAAGTGAGCTGCAGTCTGGACGCTGATGCCAGCTCCTGCCCAGTTAACTTGCTTGCAGAAAGCAAGCAGAAAACAAGAAAGGAACTAGTGCTGGTGGCTGCAGAGAGAAAAAGGGCTGGATTCCTTTGCTTCTGCTGAGCCAATTGAGGAAAGGGTGGGGGGGGGAAGCGGAGCCAGGGGGAGGAAGAAACTCACCCCTTGCAAGCCTCCTGCGTTGTGTGTACACACACAAACACACACAGACCCACAAAGCGCAACACCAGCCCAAGACCTGCCAGAGCCTCTCGTCTCCTCCCCCCCCCAGCCAAACCCTTCCAGCCACTTTCAGGGAAATTACAGCCCTGCATCCCTCCAGCCTGGCCCCATGCAAAGCAGGCAGGAGACTCCTGCCCTTTTACACCGGCTCCCAGCAATCTCGTTTGCTCACTTTCTGCAAGCAAGTGAGCTGCAGTCTGGACGCTGATGCCAGCTCCTGCCCAGTTAACTTGCTTGTAGAAAGCAAGCAGAAAACAAGAAAGGAACTAGGGCTGGTGGCTGCAGAGAGAAAAAGGGCTGGATTCCTTTGCTCCTGCTGAGCCAATTGAGGAAAGGGTGGGGGGGGAAAAGCGGAGCCAGGGGGAGGAAGACTCACCCCTTGCAAGCCTCCTGCGTTGTGTGTACACACACAAACACACACAGACCCACAAAGTGCAACACCAGCCCAAGACCTGCCAGAGCCTCTCGCCTCCTCCCCCCCCCAGCCAAACCCTTCCAGCCACTTTCAGGGAAATTACAGCCCTGCATCCCTCCAGCCTGGCCCCATGCAAAGCAGGCAGGAGACGCCTGCCTTTTGAGACGCCTGCCTTTTTACACCGGCTCCCTTTCTGCAAGCAAGTGAGCTGAACGCTGATGCCAGCTCCTGCCCAGTTAACTTGCTTGTAGCTTTGCTTTGCCCTCCGTAAAGCCGGGCATCTTGGTAAGAGGAGAGGGGGGGAAAGTCTGGAGCCCTGGGAGGCAACTTGAGGGCCGTGAAGGGTATCGCAAGCTAATGGGGGGGGGAAGAGGAAAAGAAAATGGAAGAGAGTGAGGCCGCAACAGAGAGAGAGAGAAGGGGGAAAAGAAGGGTCTCAAACCCCTACCTGAGGGAGTGGATAGCTCTGTCCCCTTCAGGCTTGCTTCTGAAGTAAGAAGAGGGGCAGAAGGGCGACAGGGATCCTGCACGAGAAGAAGTCAATCTGGTTGCTGCAGGAGTCCCTGGGGAGGGCGGGGCCTTGCTCTGCGCCTGCGCTCTTCGCACGCCCTCAGTAGGGTTCCTGCAGGCTGCCTCCAAGCAGCATGAATTCCACAAACAAGTGAGCTGGGAAGGAACGGAGCGGGGGGGGGGGAAGGTGACGCGGGGGGGAGGAAGGCGATGCCGCGTACCACCAGCCAGGTGGTCGCGTACCACCAGTGGTACGCGTACCACCGGTTGAAAAGCCCTGATCTACCAAACACCTCTGCATTCTGATTGAAATCTGAGCCAGCCCCCCCGCCCCCCCCCCCATTTTGACAATGAATGTTGGAGCTTTTTTCCCTACTTCCTTTTTTCCTTTGCATGCATGCATTCCCAAAAGAGCTTAAGAGCCACTCATGAAAGGAAATATTGGAGTCTCCCACCCTTCTTTTTTGAACAGATCTAATGACAACAAAACTTCATTTTTAAAGCAATGAGAAAGGAAAACCCACCCACCACCCCAAAAACATTTCAGCAGCAAAACCTTACTGGTTGAAATTCTTAATATGCAAAACCTTTCAGGTTCCTTTTTAGTTTTGCTTTTTTTTGGAATTCTTCCTGGAAAAAAATAGAATAGGGAGGGAAATAAAACATTCTATTTATTTATTAATTATCCATGTTAAAATGCAAATAGATCTGGTGTCTAAATGCATTCCTATTTTTATTATTGTTTTGTACATATGGTATATTTTTACTTTAATAAATAAATTGAACTGTTAAAGAACATTTACAGTTTTATCTGTACTGAGGAATATAGACTTGAAACTCAAGGTAAATAATACTGGAGCACGGAGATCTGGAGTTACCCAGAAGTGTAGGGGGTGAGGGTCAGACAGAGGGGGGAATATAAAATAAATGGGAGAAAACTGCAAATAAACCAGCTACTGACAGACACAGGAGTGTTAATTCTTGAGACAGCTTTATGATTCTGTTTGTGGGTTTGCTGGACTTCACATTTTAACCCTCTTTCAATCAAAACAGGGAAATGCTTAACAGGTTCAAAAGCAGTAAAATGATGTGGGGTTCCCCCCTGCAATCTCTTAATGAAAGGCCACTGTCCCCTCTGTATTTACTATCTTCATTAATGTAGAGGGTCTTCCTATCTAGGCTTCAAAATCAGTGTTGTTTTGCTGTGCAAAATAAACAAAACATCCACAACCACACCTCAGGTACATACCAATTTGTTTTTTGCAGACAATGGCAAGGGGATGATCAGGTTTATTCTAAAGGACACCTAAGAGCCCCACTGATTTTATACTAGCACTTAACTAGGGTGGGCACAGTGGCTTAGTAACTGGGAAAATAACTGGGGAAGTAGAGTATCTGGGGAAATAATTATCTCTTTTATAGTTTTAGATTGTTTATTTCACCCAGCCTTTAAACTGCCACCCTCAAAATGTGCTGAGTACAGCTCTCATCCTGCCCAGCCAGTGCAAACTTGGCTTAGAAGTGATGGGAGTCAGAGTCCAGCTACATCTGGAAAGCCTCAGGACAGAGGAGGTTGGTTCAGACTAGATAGATCCAGTAAGCTCAAAATAACTTGAAAACCAATCCCACTCATTTCCACTGAATTGCCAAGGAATATTCCCAGTGTTATTTCAAAGCAACACATCCCTTTCTAAGGATAGATATCCCTATTGCTGCTTTCCTGATGTAGGAAAGGCCCATCTTACCATATTTCACTAGGAAAAGGATGAATGTTTATGCAACTCTTTTACCAGCAAGTGGCAGATTGGCTTCCCTTATATCCCTTTGAAGATTACTGAGTAGCTCCCTTGATCCACACATTCCATAAATGGAAGTCTAAAGACACACAGGTGTGTTCTGGTTTTGGGGCTGAAGTCGAGGGAAGAACCCCAGTGGAGCCTTTATGCAACTAAGGACTAGTGGCAACCAGAGCCCGGGACTCCGTGCAGTTACTCCAAGCTATAGGCTGCAGTCCCTGGGCACCCTTCCTTGGTTGTTTTGAGTAAACCTTAAAAGACCCTGCTGCTGCCCATCAGCTTGTGTTTTTGCTTCAGCTCTCATGGGCTGAAGATCCAGCTGAAACATCAGTTTCAATCTATCTCAGATCTTCACGCTGGGTCTAGGAGGAAGCTTCTACCAGCATCAAAAATAGGAAGGAATTCTTTTCAGATTGCTTCAGGTTTTGGTGATTCCCCAGCCTGTAACTGCTATTTGCTCCTTTCTAACTTCCAGAGAAGTCTAGGAGAAACACTAGGAGTGGTGGGTTTCCTCCAAACCAAGTGATATTTACTTAGCCTAGATTGTGATGGCATTCTTGTCCTCTTTGTCTTTTCTTATCTACCTATTAACAATTCTGGGCTGACTTAAGCTTCTTATCTAGCTGTCAGCAGCAGATATATTGGCTCTCTATGCATGTATGTGTATTTGTGCAGGCACAAAAACACATGCACATGTACACATGTTTGAAATGGCAGAATCTGGGTGTATTAAAGTGGATTAGTCAGGACTTCGGAAACTACAGCCAAACTTTTTGCAGGCTTAGAAAGAGAAACATATTTGGACGGCACACAACACTGAGAAAAAGTGAAGATGGTACTTTGGTTTTCTAAGGTCGAATGGTTTAAGACTGGAGATATTTAAGGGAAACCTTGGAATGTGAACCTAGAGATGCAAACAAGATTCTTTTCTGGGCAATATGGAAAGGTAGGACACCAAATTAATTTTGCCTGTTTCTTGCTCTCTCTTGGATTGCTCCTGCTATTGTAATGATCATAATAGTAATATTCATCTAAGTTGTAGCCTACTATCAGCTTTGATTGCATTTGGGGTAGACTTGGGAGAAAAGTCATAACAGTTCCCACCAAGGTTGATTTCTAGGCTGAAAAAAATCACTGCCTGTCCTGTTCCTCTTATTTGATCAATGAATTAGAAGTACAGGCAGATCAGTTTCAATTTAACTCAGACTGTAACAGTTTGCAAAGAGTATTCCTATTCAACTAGAGAGATTTACTTCAAGAAAGCAAAAAGTTAATCCTTGTATGCCAATCTTGTGCACCTCTTTTTAGAATCAAGTCATGTTGAACCCAGCAGGCATACTTCTAAACAAACAACCTCATTTACTGTTGAATATTACTGATTTTCAGCAGAAATGGGAAACTAAGCAGGGTTGAGTTTGGTTACCATTTGAAGGGGACACCTCCAAGGAATTCCTGTAGAAAAACTTACCAGAAGGAAACCACTTCCTATTCTTGGCAAGAAGACTAGAAAGTTTATCTGTTCTGAGGTCACTAGGATCCATCTCGAGGAAGAGCTGCTACTTTTTTTTTTTTTTCAAACTTTATTTTCCTTTTTTCACATTACATAAAAACAAAACAAAATACATTTATTTCTTATTATTATTTTTTCCTTAACAGTACTGTGTCTTCTATTTTTACATTTATTTACAATTGTTACATAGTTTCTTACCCTTTTATTCTCTGATCTAACCAAACATAACATTGGTTCCATATCTCATAGTAATCTGTTGTCTCCTTATCTTTGATTTCTAACATAAGCATATACATTTCAGCGCATTCTAATATTTTTTGAATGATCTTATCTTGGTGGTAGGTTCTCCCGTTTCCAATATTGGGCATATACAATGTGTGCCGCTGTTATTATATGTACAATGATGTATCAAGTTCGTCTTTTCACCTTTGGATTCAATATGCCTAATAAAAATAGCTCTGGTTTCAAATCTACTCGTTCTTTAATTATCTCCTGTATCCACTCTTGTATTTGTTTCCAATAAACCTTTGCCTGTGGACATTGCCACCATACATGAAAAAAAGTTCCCTCTTTGTCTTTACATTTCCAGCAATTCGGGTTCATGTTTTTGTACATTTTTGCCAATCTCGCCAGTGCTAAATGCCATCTATGAAGCATTTTGTATTGATTCTCTTTATAGGCAGTTGACAGTGTTAATTTACAGTTTGTGTTCCATATTCTTTCCCATTCTTCTAGTTCAATGGATCGACCCACATTTCGAGCTACTTCTAAGCAGGACTGGATGCTTGTGATGGGGCTAACCCACCATCATCTGCAGTTCTGTTGAATACAACTGTCTCAGAAGGGTTCTTACAATCTTGACTTGCCCCAGGTGGAGGACTTGTGGAGGACTTGATCAATGTTCCCTCCCCAGTGAGATCAGCAGCCCTCCCCTTGCCTCCTGCTAGCCTGGCAGCCCTTCTCGTCTAGCGGAGGACAAAGGGCCTGGAGAAATCCATCAGCTGTGAGAAATTGGTGGCGGCAAAATCTGTGGAGGGGAGAAATGCAGCAGCAGAATCAGTGAAGGGGAGAAGCGCAGCAGCAGCAGAGATGGGCAGCACTGCAGCAGCAACAGAGGCGCATCGAGTTAGAGACCTCTGATCTCTAAAGCTTTGGAAGGGAGGGAAGACCCCAGTAGAGAATAAAAATAAATACAGGACAGAAAATAAAAGATAAATAAATAGGCAAATAATAAGGACAAGAGTGGAACATTAGAAATCAAGGAAGAATAGGACTAATAAAGAGGAAAATCTTAAGGCAAATCTTAAATAATAAGGCAGGGAGAAATTGGAGCTGAAAAACTTTTTAAAAATAGAGGGAAGAAAAGGATAAATAAAACTAACATAATAGTAAGAAGGTTAAATAAATAACAAGGTAGAAAAACGAGCACAAACAGGCAGAAAAAAGGATAAGATAGGCATAATTACCTAGAACAGAGAAGGTAGAAACAAGGCTAACAGCAAAGCACATCCACCAACCCAAAAAGAGGGATTTTCAAACTACAAACTCATGGAACAGGCAACTGATACTATTGTGGTATGCAATACATGTTCCATGTATGTGCTTATGCCCAAAGAACACCCAAATTATACATGCATTAAATGTAAAGTATGTGAACTATTAGAGGAAAAAGTAAGGGATTTAGAGGCAACTCTAGCCAAACTCCAACCTATGCAAGAAAGCTATACCCAAACCAAACCAAATAAAGAACAAATAACTCCCAGAGGAATTGACCCTACTGATAAACCCTTGGAGGAAGACAAATGGAGGTCATCAGAAGGGCTTTAAACTAAAATTGAGGGGGAAGGGTGACCAATTTTTAGAATCTCTAGAGGTCCCCAACCTTTTGGGCACCAGTGACCAGTTCCGCGGACCGGAGGATGCATGGTTTTGTGTGCTGCCTGCATCTCGCGGATGGGGTTTTGCTTGTGCGGACCGGTTGCTGGCATGCCGCGGCTCAGTACTGGTTCACAGACCGGGGGTTGGGGACCCCTGCTCTAGAACACAAAACCAATCATAAATCCCAAGAAAACAAATCAAACAATGAGGTAGGGAGTGATGAGAAAAAAGAAAAACTCAAACAGCAATCAGGAGATGCAGGAAACATACCCATGGACAGGCATAAAGGTCTTAAATGCTTATATACAAATGCTCAAAGCTTGGGGAACAAACAGGGTGAACTAGAAGCAATAGTACACGAGGGAGGGTATGACATAGTTGGCATTACAGAAACCTGGTGGGATGAAACCCATGATTGGAATGTACTGATGGATGGATACAGATTGTTCAAAAGAAACAGATCTACAAAAAGAGGAGGGGGAGTTGCACTATATGTAAGAGAACACTACATATCTACAGAAATGCACATGATCCAAGATAAAATATCTCCAGAATGTATATGGGTCAATATAAAAGAGAAAAAAAGTGACATTACCATAGGTGTATATTACAGGCCACCCAAACAATCAGAAGAAATAGATGAACTCTTTGCCAATCAGTTAACAAATGTATGTAGGAAGCATACCACAGTAGTAATGGGAGATTTCAACTACCCAGATATCAACTGGGAGAAACTCTGCAGCGAGTGGGAGGTCAAACAGATTCCTAACCAACCTAGCCGACAACTTTGTCATCCAAAAGGTGTAGGAGGGAACTAGAAGTAAAGCTATACTGCAGGGCTTTTCAACCGGTGGTACGCGTACCACTGGTGGTACGCGACCACCTGGCTGGTGGTACACGGCATCGCCTTCCTCCCCCCCTCGTCACCTTCCTCCCCCCCCCCCCCGCTCCGTTCCTTCCCAGCTCACTTGTTTGTGGAATTCATGCTGCTTGGAGGCAGCCTGCAGGAACCCTACTGAGGGCGTGCGAAGAGCGCAGGCGCAGAGCAAGGCCCCGCCCTCCCCAGGGACTCCTGCAGCAACCAGATTGACTTCTTCTCGTGCAGGATCCCTGTCGCCCTTCTGCCCCTCTTCTTACTTCAGAAGCAAGCCTGAAGGGGACAGAGCTATCCACTCCCTCAGGTAGGGGTTTGAGACCCTTCTTTTCCCCCTTCTCTCTCTCTCTGTTGCGGCCTCACTCTCTTCCATTTTCTTTTCCTCTTCCCCCCCCCCATTAGCTTGCGATACCCTTCACGGCCCTCAAGTTGCCTCCCAGGGCTCCAGACTTTCCCCCCCTCTCCTCTTACCAAGATGCCCGGCTTTACGGAGGGCAAAGCAAAGCTACAAGCAAGTTAACTGGGCAGGAGCTGGCATCAGCGTCCAGCTCACTTGCTTGCAGAAAGCGAGCAATTGCCGGGAGCCGGTGTAAAAAGGCAGGCGTCTCAAAAGGCAGGCGTCTCCTGCCTGCTTTGCATGGGGCCAGGCTGGAGGGATGCAGGGCTGTAATTTCCCTGAAAGTGGCTGGAAGGGTTTGGCTGGGGGGGGGGGGAGGCGAGAGGCTCTGGCAGGTCTTGGGCTGGTGTTGCGCTTTGTGGGTCTGTGTGTGTTTGTGTGTGTACACACAACGCAGGAGGCTTGCAAGGGGTGAGTGTCTTCCTCCCCCTGGCTCCGCTTTTCCCCCCCCCACCCTTTCCTCAATTGGCTCAGCAGGAGCAAAGGAATCCAGCCCTTTTTCTCTCTGCAGCCACCAGCACTAGTTCCTTTCTTGTTTTCTGCTTGCTTTCTACAAGCAAGTTAACTGGGCAGGAGCTGGCATCAGCGTCCAGACTGCAGCTCACTTGCTTGCAGAAAGCGAGCAAACGAGATTGCTGGGAGCCGGTGTAAAAGGGCAGGAGTCTCCTGCCTGCTTTGCATGGGGCCAGGCTGGAGGGATGCAGGGCTGTAATTTCCCTGAAAGTGGCTGGAAGGGTTTGGCTGGGGGGGGGGGAGAGGCGAGAGGCTCTGGCAGGTCTTGGGCTGGTGTTGCGCTTTGTGGGTCTGTGTGTGTGTGTACACACAACGCAGGAGGCTTGCAAGGGGTGAGTGTCTTCCTCCCCCTGGCTCCGCTTTTTTTTTGTTCAATAAAGTTTTTGACACCTTGGTAAGCTGGTACTCGAATATTGTCATGTCCTAAAGGTGGCACTCTCCTCTGCCTCTGCGCGCGCACAGAGAGGGCTGTAATATTCTCCAGGCTGGGGTCTGGGTGGCATAGCGCTGGACAATGGAAGGGAGGGAGGGAAGGAGAAAAGGACAAAGAAGGAGGGAAGAAAGGAAGGAAAGAAGGAAGGGACAATGGGAGAGAGGGAGGGAAGGAGGGCACCCACCCCAGGCCCAGTTAACTTTTTGCGGGGGGGGGGTCAAGTTTTTGACACCTTGCTGGGTGACTGGTGGTACTCGGATATTGCCTTATCCTAAAAGTGGTACAATGGGTGAAAAGGTTGAAAAGCCCTGAACTAGATTGTAAGGTGGCTGGTTTCGGGCTCCTGAAATGGACTTCATTGGAGGCAAATTACACTGAAAGGCAGTGGGAAATTATTTAAGGGAGGGTTTTGTTAAGCTCTAGGAGGATAACGTATCCCCCATTTATTAGGTTTGAGAAGGTAGATGTCCGTGATGATTCCTTCAGCGTGTTTCCTGATTTCATGCTTTGCCAGTGCTCCACCCCCTCTTCCTTTGTGCTCCAATTCCCTACACACGTGCGTGCATGTGCACACACACACGCACACAGCCTTGCAAACCTCTGCTTGAATCGAGCAGAGTCAAGTTCTGGAGGGTCTTGAAAAAAAGTGTTTTCTTCTCAATTCGCCCTCTCTTTCCAAGAAAATTGATGTTTCTTTTCCAGTAACAGTTTCCTCCCTTCTCCCCTCCCCTCCCTCTCTTTCTCTCTCTTTTTTCCTCCCAGATAACACTTCTCAATGGAAGGAGAGAAAATGGACAATATAGAGCAGGGCTTTTCAACCTTTTCACCCATTGTACCACTTTTAGGATAAGGCAATATCCGAGTACCACCAGTCGCCCAGCAAGGTGTCAAAAACTTGACCCCCCCCCCGCAAAAAGGGAAAAAATGATAAAGTACAGGTAGTCCTCGACTTACAACGATTCGCTTAGTGACTGTTCAAAGTTACGACGACACTAAAAAAAGTGACTTATGACCATTTTTCACACTTATGACTGTTGCAGCATCCCCAGGGTCATGTGATTTACATTCGGATGCTTGGCAACTGATTCATACTTATGACCGTCAGTGTCCCAGGGTCATGTGATCATCTTTTGCAACTTTTTGACAAGCGAAGTCAATGGGGGGGGTGGCCAGCTCATCACTCAGGTTGCAGGGTGCCTGTGTGGGGGGAATCCATGGGTCTCTGGTGGAGGAGGGTGGGACTGGGGTGGGTTCCCTCCTTCCCTCCCTCTCTCCCATTGTCCCTTCCTTCCTTCTTTCCCTCCTTCTTTGTCCTTTTCTCCTTCCCTCCCTTCCATTGTCCATCCCTCCCTCCCTCAGGTTGCAGGGTGCCTGTGTGTGGGGGATCCATGGGTCTCTGGTGGAGGAGGGTGGGACTGGGGTGGGTGCCCTCCTTCCCTCCCTCTCTCCCATTGTCCCTTCCTTCTTTCCTTCCTTTCTTCCCTCCTTCTTTGTCCTTTACTCCTTCCCTCCCTTCCATTGTCCATCCCTCCCTCCCTCAGGTTGCAGGGTGCCTGTGTGGGGGGGATCCATGGATCTCTGGTGGAGGAGGGTGGGACTGGGGTGGGTGCCCTCCTTCCCTCCCTCTCTCCCATTGTCCCTTCCTTCTTTCCTTCCTTTCTTCCCTCCTTCTTTGTCCTTTTCTCCTTCCCTCCCTTCCATTGTCCAGCGCTATGCCACCCAGACCCCAGCCTGGAGAATATTACAGCCCTCTCTGTGCGCGCGCAGAGGCAGAGGAGAGTGCCACCTTTAGGACATGACAATATTCGAGTACCAGCTTACCAAGGTGTCAAAAACTTTATTGAACAAAAAAAAAGCGGAGCCAGGGGGAGGAAGACACTCACCCCTTGCAAGCCTCCTGCGTTGTGTGTACACACACAAACACAGACCCACAAAGCGCAACACCAGCCCAAGACCTGCCAGAGCCTCTCGCCTCCTCCCCCCCCCAGCCAAACCCTTCCAGCCATTTTCAGGGAAATTACAGCCCTGCATCCCTCCAGCCTGGCCCCATGCAAAGCAGGCAGGAGACTCCTGCCCTTTTACACCGGCTCCCAGCAATCTCGTTTGCTCGCTTTCTGCAAGCAAGTGAGCTGCAGTCTGGACGCTGATGCCAGCTCCTGCCCAGTTAACTTGCTTGTAGAAAGCAAGCAGAAAACAAGAAAGGAACTAGTGCTGGTGGCTGCAGAGAGAAAAAGGGCTGGATTCCTTTGCTCCTGCTGAGCCAATTGAGGAAAGGGTGGGGGGGGGAAAGCGGAGCCAGGGGGAGGAAGACTCACCCCTTGCAAGCCTCCTGCGTTGTGTGTACACACACAAACACACACAGACCCACAAAGCGCAACACCAGCCCAAGACCTGCCAGAGCCTCTCGTCTCCTCCCCCCCCCAGCCAAACCCTTCCAGCCACTTTCAGGGAAATTACAGCCCTGCATCCCTCCAGCCTGGCCCCATGCAAAGCAGGCAGGAGACTCCTGCCCTTTTACACCGGCTCCCAGCAATCTCGTTTGCTCGCTTTCTGCAAGCAAGTGAGCTGCAGTCTGGACGCTGATGCCAGCTCCTGCCCAGTTAACTTGCTTGTAGAAAGGAAGCAGAAAAGAAGAAAGGAACTAGTGCTAGTGGCTGCAGGGAGAAAAAGGGCTGGATTCCTTTGCTCCTGCTGAGCCAATTGAGGAAAGGGTGGGGGGGGAAAAGCGGAGCCAGGGGGAGGAAGACACTCACCCCTTGCAAGCCTCCTGCGTTGTGTGTACACACACAGACCCACAAAGCGCAACACCAGCCCAAGACCTGCCAGAGCCTCTCGCCTCCTCCCCCCCCCAGCCAAACCCTTCCAGCCACTTTCAGGGAAATTACAGCCCTGCATCCCTCCAGCCTGGCCCCATGCAAAGCAGGCAGGAGACTCCTGCCCTTTTACACCGGCTCCCAGCAATCTCGTTTGCTCGCTTTCTGCAAGCAAGTGAGCTGCAGTCTGGACGCTGATGCCAGCTCCTGCCCAGTTAACTTGCTTGCAGAAAGCAAGCAGAAAACAAGAAAGGAACTAGTGCTGGTGGCTGCAGAGAGAAAAAGGGCTGGATTCCTTTGCTTCTGCTGAGCCAATTGAGGAAAGGGTGGGGGGGGGAAGCGGAGCCAGGGGGAGGAAGAAACTCACCCCTTGCAAGCCTCCTGCGTTGTGTGTACACACACAAACACACACAGACCCACAAAGCGCAACACCAGCCCAAGACCTGCCAGAGCCTCTCGTCTCCTCCCCCCCCCAGCCAAACCCTTCCAGCCACTTTCAGGGAAATTACAGCCCTGCATCCCTCCAGCCTGGCCCCATGCAAAGCAGGCAGGAGACTCCTGCCCTTTTACACCGGCTCCCAGCAATCTCGTTTGCTCACTTTCTGCAAGCAAGTGAGCTGCAGTCTGGACGCTGATGCCAGCTCCTGCCCAGTTAACTTGCTTGTAGAAAGCAAGCAGAAAACAAGAAAGGAACTAGGGCTGGTGGCTGCAGAGAGAAAAAGGGCTGGATTCCTTTGCTCCTGCTGAGCCAATTGAGGAAAGGGTGGGGGGGGAAAAGCGGAGCCAGGGGGAGGAAGACTCACCCCTTGCAAGCCTCCTGCGTTGTGTGTACACACACAAACACACACAGACCCACAAAGTGCAACACCAGCCCAAGACCTGCCAGAGCCTCTCGCCTCCTCCCCCCCCCAGCCAAACCCTTCCAGCCACTTTCAGGGAAATTACAGCCCTGCATCCCTCCAGCCTGGCCCCATGCAAAGCAGGCAGGAGACGCCTGCCTTTTGAGACGCCTGCCTTTTTACACCGGCTCCCTTTCTGCAAGCAAGTGAGCTGAACGCTGATGCCAGCTCCTGCCCAGTTAACTTGCTTGTAGCTTTGCTTTGCCCTCCGTAAAGCCGGGCATCTTGGTAAGAGGAGAGGGGGGGAAAGTCTGGAGCCCTGGGAGGCAACTTGAGGGCCGTGAAGGGTATCGCAAGCTAATGGGGGGGGGAAGAGGAAAAGAAAATGGAAGAGAGTGAGGCCGCAACAGAGAGAGAGAGAAGGGGGAAAAGAAGGGTCTCAAACCCCTACCTGAGGGAGTGGATAGCTCTGTCCCCTTCAGGCTTGCTTCTGAAGTAAGAAGAGGGGCAGAAGGGCGACAGGGATCCTGCACGAGAAGAAGTCAATCTGGTTGCTGCAGGAGTCCCTGGGGAGGGCGGGGCCTTGCTCTGCGCCTGCGCTCTTCGCACGCCCTCAGTAGGGTTCCTGCAGGCTGCCTCCAAGCAGCATGAATTCCACAAACAAGTGAGCTGGGAAGGAACGGAGCGGGGGGGGGGAGGAAGGTGACGAGGGGGGGAGGAAGGCGATGCCGCGTACCACCAGCCAGGTGGTCGCGTACCACCAGTGGTACGCGTACCACCGGTTGAAAAGCCCTGCCCTATACTATACCTGTACATTTGGTTTTTCTTGCCTAAATGTAGAACCTTACTTTTTTCACCATTGAATTTCATTTTGTTAGATAGTGCCCAGTGTTCAAGTCTGTCCAGATCCTCCTGTATCTTAAGCCTGTCTCTGGAGTGTTGGCTATTCCTGCCAGCTTGGTGTCGTCTGCAAATTTGATGAGTTCCCCATCTATCCCCTCGTCCAAATCGTTGATGAAGATGTTGAAGAGCACTGGGCCCAGAATAGAGCCCTGGGGCACCCCACTACACACTTCCCTCCATGTAGATGCGGTTCCATTGAGGACCACACGCTGCGTACGTGTTGTCTGAGTTTATCATTCACTAATACAAATTTAATTCCTAATCCTTTATTCTTTTCTCCAGCCATTGATAAAACAAGTCCCAAGTCTGATAGTATTCTGTTTCTTCTTTTTCTTTCAACCTCATAGTTAGTCTGTCCATTTCCGCACATTCTAGTATTTTTTTAATTATTTCTTCCTCTGATGGTATTTCTTCCTTTTTCCAATATTGTGCAAATATGATTCTTGCCGCTGTTATCACATGTAAAATCAAATATATACTTTGTTTATCAATCTTTTCTGGCATAATACCTAATAAAAAAGGTTCAGGTTTAAAATCTACATGTTTTCCCAAGATCTTTTCTAGCCAAGTATGTATTTTTTTCCAGTACCTCTTTGCTTTAACACATGTCCACTATACATGATAATAAGCAGTGCTTTTTTTGTAAAAAAAAAAAGGTGCCGGAACTCACGCATGTCATACAACCCACTTTGCCCACCCTACAAGGTTCCATCCAAAAAAGGTGCCGGAACTCCGTTCTGAGCGTTCTATGAGAAAAAAAGCCCTGATAATAAGTACCTGACTTATGTTTACATTTCCAACATCTATCTGACATATTTTTAAACATTTTTGCCAATCTTGCTGGTGGCAAGTGCCATCTATAAAACATTTTATATAAATTTTCTTTATAAGAAGCTGCCATTGTCAGTTTATAATTTCTTTCCCATAAATTTTGCCATTTTTCTAATTCTATGTTGTATCTGAAGTTCTTTGCCCATATTATGATTGCACTAATAAGTATGATAGATTTACACCCTGATTTTCCATCTCTTGCTTAGATTTTAAATTCCCTTCAAAATTTAGAATATCTCTATATGTCCATATTTTCTCAAAGTTAACTAAATTTGGATGTATAAATGCTTCCATTGTTGAAAGCCATCCTGGAATTTTCAAATATATTTTACATTTTTTTTCCCCCATGTTAATAGTAATGCATTTCTTATACAGTCGTTTTGAAAGTATTTATGCATTTTATTTTTCCCATACCATAAAAAAGTGTGCCAACCAAGTTGTAAATCATGTCCCTCCAAATATAACAACCTTTTGTTTCTGAGAGTTATCCATTCTTTTACCCATGTTAATACAGATGCTTGATAATATAAAACCCACTCTGGCAAGCCAAAATCTCCATTTTCCTTAGCTTCTTGTAGCATTTTCAATTTAATTCTAGCTTTCTTTCCTTGCCAAATAAATTTCAAAATTAATGAATTTAAGTCTTCAAAAAAAAAATTCTCTAGTTTTATAGGTATCGTTTGAAATAGAAACAGTATTTTTGGCAATATATTCATTTTCACCATGGCAATTCTTCCTAACATCGACAATTGCAAGTTTTCCCATTTTTCCAAGTCCAATTTTATTTGGTTCAATAATTTTGTGTAGTTATCTTTTTTTATTGTTGAACATCTTGCTGTTAAATATATTCCCAAGTATTTAACCTTTTTAACTATTTGTATTTCTATTTTTTCTGACATTTTTTTTTTGCTTATCTGTGAGATTTTTAACTATCACTTTAGTTTTTTCTCTGTTTATTTTCAGACCTGCTATCTCTCCATACTGTTCTATCTTTTCCAATAATTTAGGAATCATCTCTAAAGGTTCTTCTAAGATAAATACCAAGTCATCTGCAAATGCTTGCAGTTTATAAGTTTCACCTTTTATTTCTAGTCCTTTAATTTCTGTATCTTGTCTAATATTTCTGTTTAAAACTTCCAAGGTTAAGATAAATAACAATGGAAATAGTGGACATCCTTGTCTTGTACCTTTTCTTATCTCGAATTCTCTGTGTAGTCTCCGTTCACCATCACTTTTGCTGTTTGTTTATGATTATTATTTCAATCATATTTATAAAGTTTTGTCCAAAGTCCAATATTTTTAGTTGTTGAGTCATAAATTGTCAGGAAACATTATCAAACGCCTTTTGGGCATCTAAAAATATTAGTGCCAATTGTTTCCCTGGATGCAGTTCATAGTATTCCAATATGACCATTATAACTCTTAGATTATTTTTAATTTGTCTCTTTGGTAAAAATCCATTTTGATCTGGATGTATAAATTCAGTTAAAAATCTTTTCAGTCTCTCTGCTATTATTGAAGTAAAAATTTTATAATCCACATTTAGTAATGATATCGGCCTTTAATTTTTTATCTGAGTCAAATCTGAATCTTCTTTTGCTATTAAAGTAATATTTGCTTCTGTCCATGTACTTGGAATTTTAGCCTCCAATAAAAGTTCATTACACACATCTTTCAATGGTGCACTTAGTGTGTCTTGTAAACATTTATATAACTCTGCTGGTAGCCCATCTGGTCCCGGTGTTTTTTCATTTTTTTGGTCTTCTTATAGCCTCTGTTAATTCCATCGTTGTTATTTTTTCATTTAACATGATTTTAAAGTTTTCTGAAATTTTTGGTAAATTATTCTTTTCCAGATATTGAATCATTTTCTCCCGTGAAATTTCTTCTATATTATACAATTTCTCATAGTATTCTTTAATTATCTTTTTTATTTCTTCATTTTTAAATTGTGAAGAGCCTTTTTCATCTACTAAATTATTTATCAGTTTTTTCTCCTTCTGTTTTCTAAGTTTATAGGCTAACCATCTTCCTGGTTTATTTGCATTTTCAAAAAAACAATTGTTTTGCTCTTTTAACTTGCTGTGCCAGTTTTTCTGATTCCATTAAATTTAATTTATGTTTTATTATTTCCATTTCTTTTTTCAGTATTTTCTTTTGTGGATTTATTTGTAGTTCTAATTCTAGTTTTTTTAATTCTTCCCTTAATAGTATATATTGTTGTCTTTTTTCTTTGTTTTTTTTGCCGTATATGTTATAGCTACACCTCTAAAATATGCTTTGGCTGTATCCCATACATTTTGTAGTGTTGTATCTTCTTTTTTGTTTTCTTTAAAAAAGAACTCCATTTCTCTTGTTGCTAATTCTATGAATTCTTTTTCTTTTAATATGGATTGATTCAAAGTCCATCTTATTTTTTTTGTATTCCTTTCCACGTCATTTTTAAAGGATTATGATCTGCCCATGTACCTAATTCTATCTCAATCTCCTGCATATTGGTCCTTAATTCAGGTGTCATCCAAATCATGTCAATTCTGGACCAAGATTTATGACTATTCGAATAGAATGTATATAGTAGTTTTTCCGGATTAGTTTCCCTCCAAATATCTTGTACCCCAATTTCCTCTATCATATTTTAAAAAAGTCTTAGGTAGTCTTTTTCTTCCACTTTTTCCTGTTTTGCTGCTTTTGTAGTCCAATGTCCCGTCTACTATTGCCTTAAAGTCTCCTATTAAACAAATATATATTAGCCATTCCTTCTACTTGATTTCTGGCAGTATGCAAAGTGTAAAAGAACGGTTGCCGAAATTGGGTATGTCTAGTTTAATGAAAAGAAGGACTAGGGGGAACATGATAGCAGTGTTCCAGTATCTCTGGGGCTGCCAGAAAGAAGGGGGGGGGTGTCAACCTATTCTCCAAAGCACCTGAAGGCAGACAGAACAAGAAGCAATGGATGGAAATTAATCAAGGAGAGAAGCAACCTAGAACGAAGGAGAAACTTCCTGACAGTGGGAACAATTAATCAGTGGAACCGCTTGCCTTCAGAAATTGTAGGTGCTTCATCAGTGGAGGGTTTCAAGAAGAGACTGGATATCCACTTGTTTGAAATGGTATAGGGTCTCCTGCTTGACAGGGGGCTGGACTAGAAGACCTCCAAGGTCCCTTCCAGCTCTATTCTGATTGAAATATTTTGGTATTCCATTTCTGTTATTTTTCTATGGAGATTTTGGTAGAATTCTTCTTGTTTATTATTTGGTGCATATATTGCTACCAAAAGTGTTTGTTTTTGATGTAAAAATATTTCTACCATCACAATTCTTCCTTCTTCATCTGAGTAAATCATTTTAGAATCTATTGTCTCTTTAACATATACAGCTACTCCTCTTTTTTTTCTGTTCTAATGCATAATAGAGTTTCCCAATTTTTGGGTATTCCAAGAGTTTATAGTATTGTTTTTTTATATGTGTCTCTTGCAAACAAATTATATCAATATTTAATTTCTGTAATTTTTTGAAGATTTTATTTCTTTTTTACAGGGAATTCAGTCCATTTATGTTTACTGAAAAAATTCCGTTTTCTTTCTCCATTTTGTTTACTTATATTTAGGTTTTGTTGATCTCGTATTCCTCTGCTCCCTTGCCATTCCCTCACTCTCTTGATCAGGCTTCTCTTTCTCTTCTTCTATTTGTAAAGTTGTTTCCTCTACTGTTTGTTCTGTCTGTTTCTGGTCTTTCCTCTCCTCTTGTTGATGTTGTACTCTTTCGTTTAGGAATGCCTGATTTCTTTCATCAAAGTCTGCTGCCTTCCAAACTGAGTCCAGTCGATATCTTGTATTGTTCCAGTTGATTAAAATCCCTTCTGGCATTAACCATCTAAAGTTTATACCTTTTGCAATTAACTTTGCAGTCAAAAAGTGATATTGTCTTCGGGTGTCTCTTATTCTCCTAGGGATCTGCTTTAACACCACAATTTCTTTATTTTTATATTGTAATGGTTCATCTCTAACTCTTCTCAGTATCTCATCTCTTATTGTTTTCTTTATAAATCTTACATGGACTTCTCTGGGTAATTTGTATTTCCTTGCATAGCTTGAATTCATTAGAAATATTTCATCTATTTCCATTTGTATCTCCGCTCTATCTGTTTTTAAGGCCTCTGCCAGTAAATTAATAATCACTTCCGCTATATCTTCTTCTTTATCTTCAGGTATATTTTGGAATCTTAGATAGTGTACACCTTTCTCCATTTCTAAAGCTGCAACTTCCCGTTCTAAGCTTTGATTTGCTTGTTCTAATTTTTCATTTTCTTGCATTAATGCCTCCATTTTTTTTATCAACATCTTCCAATTTATTTTCCATCTTCTGAATTCTTTGTTCATTTTTAGTAATCATTTGTTGATGGGCATCAAATTGTGTCTTTATATCCAACATTTGTTCATCTAACTTATTAAGTTTGCTTTTTGTCTCTTCATGATTTTTCTGTATTGATTCTTGAATTAACAGTAATGTGGTTTGCATCTCTGTTTGAGCAGTATTTATTTTTTCTCACTGCAACATTGTCTCAATAGATCCCTGACTTGCTGAACTAGGTGTTCCAACAGAGGGTGCAGAAGAGGTTTTTTTCATAATTTTAGTGAGGTTTGGTGCACTCATTTTTCAATTGAGTGAGTTTTGTAAATCCACAGAAAGAAAAGCAAGATAAAAAAAGCCAACTGCCTTAGGCTATAATCCAACCGTAAAATAAGCCAACTACTTTAGGCTAATCCAAATGTTCCAGTTAGTTTAAAGATGTAAAAAGCCCTCTGTTTCCAAATAGTTTCTGTTGTAGTTATGTCCAGGGTCAAAAAATATGATTGTAGAGAGTCTTTTCTAACACAGAGTCATGTAAAGCTTTTTGTTTACACCAGGTGTTGTTTCAAGGTCATAGGCTTCTCAAGTTCTTTTGATATTTTGGTATTGTTGTAATATCTCCTTTCACCACTATTTACTATATTGTCTATATCCAGGTTTAGAAGATTTTTAAAAAGTTTCTTTTAAAGTTCTTTTTAAATTATTTCTCATAGAAATTGAATATGAAAAGATTTTCCACACCATAGGGGTTAACTAAGTTTTCTTTAAATCAGTCCAAATTCCATTTTTATATATTCTTTTGTATTCCTTAATTTCCTTCCCCTATTTGTAATTTCTCGCCGCTTTTAACTCCCTTCTTCCCTAGTCTTTCCGGGGTCTTTGCTTCGGAATTTTTTTCCAATCAGGGGATCTCTATTTCCAAGTCCATAAGGAAGAGGAATAAAAAAGTCTCACCCAGTTTTCAGCATGTTGTTGACAGTCAGCTGTTCAGTGGCATGCCGCGGCTCTTCACTTTTTTCCTGGCTGACGATGACTTGGACTGCCTGTGCCTACAGGCAGCCTTTCCTCCCTCCGTTTGAAGAGGTTCCTCAGTTCGTTTGGACCGACTGCTGTCTGGTACAGGCTCCCAAAGCTTCTCTTCTTCTTCGTTGCCTCTCCAGGGCAACTTTCTGACCCCTTGGGGTCACCAGACAGAACGAAATCAGGCTAAGAAGCCGGAGCTCCAGTTTCTTCCACCCATCTTGTCATAGCATCAGACCGGAAGTCCACATATGGCATCTTTCTCAATCCACCACCCTCTGCAGCCAGATAATCTATAGGACCATGCCAAGGTCCTACTCACCCAGTATGAAGAAACATCTGATCTTGAATTCCAATGACTAGCTCCGGAAAGCAGCAAAAATGATTCATCAGTTGCTGGACTTGCAATCCCACTCAAAAGTAGCTCTGAATGTGAACCCCTGCTAACCCTCACCATGGGGAGAAAGACCTACAATTGCCTTTTCAATACAAGTGCAGCTGCATCTCTAATTACCCCCCCCATTCAAAGGCTCTGTTGTGCCTGGCATTCATGACAACATCATTGGAGGGGGGGGGAGTGATTCCAGTTGAGTTTACCAATGAGGTGAGCATGGAGGTAGGGCCGCTATCCATAGATCTTTCATTCACTATCTGTTCCCATACCCCTATCTCTAATGGGCAGAGAATTATTCTGCAAACTTGGGGCCATGATACAATGCACTCCAAATGGGCTGATCCTCAATATACCCCTCTCACACATACATTGCATAGGGTGAACACGAAGTCCTAGTACATAAGGGCAGCTATGACATTGTTGCCATTACCGAAACTTGGTGGGATTAAACCCGTGACTGGAACATACAGCTAGAAAGAGTTAAACTGTTCAAAAGAAACAGACCTAATAAAAGACAAGGTGGAGTTGCATTATATATAAGAAATAGCTACATGTCTAAAGAAATGGGGAAAAAATGAAAACCTTCTTGAATGCATTTGGGTTAATATACAGTAAAAGAAAAAAGGAATGACATTTCCATAGGTCTACAGACCACCAACCAAGCAGAAGAAATAGAACTTTTTGCTAATCAGTTAGCTAAGGTGTGTAGGAAGTATAGTACAATAGTAATTGGGGACTTCAACTATCATGACATCAACTGGGAGAAGAACTCTGCACCTAGTGGGAGTTAAAACATGTTCCTGATGAACCTAGCTGACAACTTTGTCTCCAAAAGGTAGAGAAGGGAATTACAGGGACAGCTATGCCAGACTCAATTCTTACTAACAGAGATGAAATGATAGAAGGGGTTGAGCTTGCAGGAACTTTGGGGGAGGTGACCATGTAATATTGGAATTCAACATGATGCAGACACAAGCAATAGAACAAAATCAAACTAGTGTATTAGACTTTAAGAGAGCTGATTTCAACAAAGTTAGAGAGAGCTTGGGAAGGATCCCATGAATGAAAATCTTAAAGGGGAGACCAACTCAAGAAGCTTGGGAAACTGAAAAGTATGTTTATGAAAGCCCAGTCCAGCTCAATACCACTGAAAAAGAAAAACAAGAAAAACAAGAAAAAACAACAACATAACTAAGGCAGAATACCAACAAAAAGCCCAAACCTGCAAAGATGAAGTTAGGAAAGCTAATGCTCAGAATGAACTAAGGCTTGAGACAAAAGTCAAAAATAACAAAAAAAGCTTCTTTCGACATGTAAAAAACAAGAAAAAAGTCAAGGAAACGATTGGTCCATTAGTGGGAGAAAGTGGCAAGGAAGTAAAAACCAGTAGAGAGAAAGCAGAACTGCTTAACTCATTCTTTGCATCTGTCATCATGCAAAAAGATAATACAACCCAACTTACCAAAAACAGAACTGTAAAAGACAGTATCAACTGTCCGACTAGCGAACCCAAAAAAAGGAATCTTCAAGGCTTTTGCATGCCATAAAAGATAAGCTTTATTGAATACACATCTCAGAACTGAAGAAGCAAAACCAGCTCTGGTTTTCCCGTGTGGAAAATTGCCTAATTAAACAAGAACTTCCCTTACCCCCACCCACCACTTGTTCACATTGTCAAATCATAGAACTTTGTTTTGTTATGGGAACAGTCCACTTCTTTGTCAAGAACCTGTGTTAGTGACCTTGGCATTCTTGTAGGCTCTCACGGTCCGTGAACGGGTTCTTGGAATCCCGTTTCCTCCCTGCGCTTACTACCCCTCCTCCCTGTTTCTATGGCAAGTTGATTAGCGATAGAAGTTAGCAGGCATCCTAGCGATTCAACCTTGACAGACAGGCTAGGAATGCAAATTAAAATAAGCAAAAATAAGGTAAGAGAACACCTGTCAACTCTAGATGAATTCAAATCACTGGGTCCTGATGGATTACATCCCAGAGTTCTGGGGGAACTGGCAGATGTGATCTTTGAACAACTGACCCATATCTTTCAAAGTTCTTGGAGCACCGGGAAACTACCTGAGGACTTGAAAAGAGATGCTGTGGTTCCCATCTTCAAAAAAGGGGGAAAAAACAGATCCAGGAAACTACAGACCAATCAGCCTGACATCAATACCTGGGAAGATCTTGGCAAATATAATCAAGCAATAAATCTGCAAACACATAGAAGCAAACAAAGTTATAACCAGAAGCCAACATGGCTTCATCAAAAACAGATCATGCCAAACAAATCTTATTTCATTCTTTGACCAAGTGACTAAATTAGTGGATCAGCGAAATGCTGTGGACATAATATACTTAGATTTCAGCAAGGCATTTGACAAAGTAGACTACAACCTACTTCTTGGAAAGCTAGAAAAATATGGGACAGACAGCAGCACCACGAGATGATTTTGTAACTGGCTGACAAATCATACTCAACGTGTAGTCCTTAATGGAACTAAATCTACATGGAGGGAGGTGGGCAGTGGGGTACCCCAGGGTTCCTTTTTAGCCCCAGTACTCTTCAATATCTTCATAAATGATTTAGATGAGGGAATAGAAGGGGAACTAATCAAATTTGCACATGACACTAAGCTAGCAGGAATAGCCAACACCCCAGATGATACGCTCAAGATCCAGAAGGATCTCAACAGACTTGAACACTGGGCCCTATGTAACAAAATGAAATTCAGTGTGGATGAAAGTATGGTTTTACACTTAGGCAAGAAAAACCATTTGTACATGTACAGACTGGGTGAAACTTGATTCAATACCAGTAACTGTGTTAGGGATCTTGGAGTCCTAGTGGACAGTCACTTAAATATGAGCCAACAGTGTGTGGCAGCAGCCAAAAAAGCTAAATGCAGTCCTAGGCTGCATTAATAGAGGGATAGAATGAAGATCACTTGAAGTGTTAGTACAGCTTTATAAGGCCTTGGTAAGACCACACTTGGGATACTGCATCCAGTTTTGGTCACCACAATGTAAGACATTGGAAAGAGTTCAGAGAAGAGCAACAAGGATGATTAGGGTGCTGGATACTAAAACTTATGAAGAATGGTTGCAGGAATTGGGTATTTCTAGTCTAGTGAAAAGAAGGACTAGGGGAGACATGATAGCAGTGTTCCAATTATTTGAAGGGGCTACCACAAAGTTGAGGGGGTCAACCTATTTTCCAAAACACCAGAAGGCAAGACAAGAAACAATGGAGGGAAACTATTCAAGGAGAGAAATATGGTTTTCTTTTAAAGAGACATTAAAAAGAACTAACTTCATAATAATTTCATTGTTATTAATTCACAAATTGTTATGAAAATAGAAAGAAATATGTGAATAATACAGATTGGGAATATATTTTTCCCCCTATTCATTTCCAGTCAATGATCACTGTATTTTGATTTGGTTTCCTCCAAAGACTTGTTATGTGGTTTAGAAGGGTTGCAGAATATTAAATCTGAGAAATTGATAATAAAAGTATATTTAGAATAGAATAGAATAACAGAGTTGGAAGGGACCTTGGAGGTCTTCTAGTCCAACCCCCTGCTCAGGCACTAAACCGTATACCATTTCAGACAAATGGTTGTCCAATCTCTTCTTAAAAACTTCCAGTGTTGGAGCGTTCACAACTTCTGGAGGCAAGTTGTTCCACTGATTAATTGTTCTAACTGTCAAGAAATTTCTCCTTAGTTCTAGGTTGCTTCTCTCCTTGATTAGTTTCCATCCATTGCTTCTTGTCCTGCCCTCAGGTGCTTTGGAGAATAGCTTGACTCCCTCTTCTTTTTGGCAACCCCTTAGATATTGGAACACTGCTATCATGTCATCCCTAGTCCTTCTCTTCATTAAACTAGACATACCCAATTCCAGCAACCGTTCTTTATATGTTTTAGCCTCCAGTCCCCTAATCATCTTTGTTGCTCTTCTCCGCACTCTTTCTAGAGTCTCAACATCTTTTTTACATCGTGGGGACCAAAACTGGATGCAATATTCCAAGTGTGGCCTTAACAAGGGATTATAAAGTGGTATTAACACTTCACGTGATCTTGATTCTATCCCTCTGTTAATGCAGCCTAGCACTGTGTTGGCTTTTTTGGCAGCTGCAGCACACTGCTGGCTCATATTTAAGTGATTGTCCACTAGGACTCCAAGATCCCTCTCACAGTTATTGGCATTAAGCCAGGTTTTACATAGTCTATACCTATACGATTGGTTTTTCTTGCCTAAATGTAAAACCTTACTTTTTTCAACATTTAATTTTATTTTGTTAGATAGCGCCCAATGTTCAAGTTTGTCAAGATCTTTTTGGATCCTGAGTTTGTCTTCTGGGGTGTTGGATACTCCTGCCAGTTTAGTGTCATCTGCAAATTTGATGAGTTCCCCTTCAATTCCCTCATCTAAGTCATTTATTGAAGAGTACTGAGCCTAAGACGGAACCTTGTGGTACCCCACTGCTTACTTCTCTCCATGTGGATGTAGTGCCATTGAGGACTACATGTTGAGTGTGGTTGGTCAGCCAGTTACGGGTCCATCTGGTTGTGATGCTGTTTAACCCACATTTTTCTATCTTATCAAGTAGTAGGTTATGGTCTACTTTATCAAATGCCTTACTGAAGTCCAAGTAAATTATATCCACAGCATTCCTCTGATCCACCTCTAGGTGTTTGCTGATTCGTTGCTTGATTATCTTTTCCAGAATCTTCCCAGGCATTGAGGTCAGGCTGATAAGTCTGTAGTTTCCTGGATCTATATTTTTTTCCTTTTTTGAAGATGGGAACTATATCAGCTCTTTTCCAGTCCTCTGGTAGTTCCCCAGTGCTCCAGGATCTTTGAAAGATATAGTTCAGTGGTTCTGAGATCATGTCTGCCAGTTCCTTGAGAACCTTTGGGTGTAATCCATCTGGTCCTGGTCAGTGGTGGGATTCAAATAATTTAACAACTGGTTCTCTGCCATAATGACCATTTTAAGTATAAAAAAATGATATACCGAAAGGTAGTTTATTATTTCATGCATTTAATACTTAAATAAGAACAATAAAAGATGTACACAAAAATTCCCAGAACTATGCAATTCCTGAAAGTGTTCAAAGAGCTAAAAATAGATTATGTTATAAGAAAGAGTTTTAAAATATTAATGAAAAAATATTAAATAATACCTGACAAAAAACAATAGAACTGTTATTTAAGATATTTCCATATTGCTTCTTGGTTGGCGTCCTCAGTTGCAATTATCTTCGCTTTTATCCAAGCATCATCGGCTGTGTGATTTATCCTTAACCATCTTTTCACTGTAGGAGTAGAATCCCATTCCTTTAGAGGTAGGCCGATTAGATTAACAGTCATTGTGTTTGATATACGAGTATTAGAAACAGGCAACGTCTCTTGTGCATCCCATTCTGCATCAAGTAAACTTTAAAGAAAGTTAAACAGTCTGGCAGCGAAAATCCAGGAGACCCCAGACTAGCGTGCATTCACGTGCCTCCAACCCCCTTGCTTGCGGCAAACCCAGATTGCAGCAAGCAAGGGATTGGAGGCACATGAATGCACACTAGTCTGGCCATTTTGGAGCCAGTTCACCAAACTCAAGAAAAAATTACGTATTGGTTCTGCCGAACTGGTGTGAACTGGCTGAATCCCACCACTGGTCCTGGTGATTTGAACTTGTCTAGGCTGGACAGGTGCTCACTTACCATTTTCTTGCCTATCTTAACTTGTGTTTCTAATCTGTTTTTTAGGGTACTGTTTTTGATAGGTTGGACTGTTTTTTCCCTTTGTGTAAAGATGGATGCAGAAAACGAGTTAAGTAGTTCTGCTTTCTCCCTGTTGCTTGTCACCTTCTTGCCACTTTCTCCCACTAATGGACCAATCATTTCCTTGACTTTTTTTTTGTTTTTTACATGTTGAAAGAAGCTTTTTTTTATTTTTGACTTTTGTCACAAGCCTTGGTTCATTTTGAGCCTTAGCTTTCCTCACTTCATCTTTGCAGGCTTGGGCTATTTGTTGATATTCTGCCTTAGTTATGTGCCCCTCTTTCTACTTTTTATACTTGTCCTTTTTGTCTTTCAATTTATCAGAGAGCTCTTTATGCAGCCATGCTGGTTTCTTTTGAGAGGTGTTATTTTTCTTCTTCGTTGGTATTGTGCTAGACTGGGCTTTTATAATTTCACTTTTCAAAATTTCCCAAGCCTCTTGAGTTGTTTTCCCCTTGATGATTCTCATCCATGGAATCCTTCCCAAGCTCTCTCTAAGCTTATTGAAATTAGCTCTCTTAAAGTCCAAGACTCTAGTTTGACTATGTTCTATTGCTTGTACTTGCATAATGTTGAATTCCAAAATTGCGTGATCACTCCCCCCCCAAGGTTCCTGTAGCTTTAAAACCTTCTATCATTTCATCTCTATTAGTGACAACTAAGTCCAATATGGCTGATCCCCTAGTTCCGTTCTCTACTTTTTGGAAGACAAAGTTGTCTGCTAAGTTTGTCAGGAATCTGTTTGATCTTCCACTTGGTGCAGAGTTTGTCTCCCAGTTGATGTCAGGGTAGTTAAAGTCCCCAATTACTATTGTGATGTGCTTCCTATATACCTTAGTTAACTGACTAGCAAAAAGTTCATCTATTTCCTTTCTTTGGTTGGGTGGTCTATTGTATACAACTATGGCAATGTCATTTCCCCCCTTTTTATATTGACCCAAATGCATTCAAGACAGTTTTCATCATTGTTGTGCTCTATTTCTGTAGAGATGTAGTTATTTCTTATATAGAGAGCAACTCCACCTCCTCTTTTATTTGGTCTGTTTCTTTTAAATAATTTAAATCCCTCTAGCTGTGTGTTCCATTTGTGGGTTTCATCCCACCAAGTTTCCGTAATGGCAACAATATCATATCTTGTCAAGGTATTGATTTAACAGCTAACCAGCTTATGTAATGTAAGATTTAAGATGTAATGATGGGAATGACTCAGCAGGGTCTGTGTCTCTTTAAGAGCCTTTGTATAAAGGGAAGGCTCCGCTGATGTGTTCTCTCTCTTCTGTTTCCTGCTGTAACTGTGGTTTTTTTGGATCCTGCTGTATTAGCATGTGTATGTATATTGTTCCTGGTGTATGATATTGTAGATAGTGTAAGATAAACCACCTGTCATGGTTCCGACTGATGAAACTCTTCAAAGAACTTCAAGGCATTGTTTACCTTAAAGAATCTTTATTCGAGTGGCATAGCATCGGCACGTACATAGTCAAAGCCAAAATCTGGATTCCCCTCCCCTTAGCACACAGTATCAAACACAATTCCCTCCTCTAATTAACAGTCATAAATCACATTCTCCAATTAGTTTGAAATGTAGGCTTTCCCTCCTGTTCTCCAACCCGCCATTTCTTATCATCTCTTATTTCAAAAGCCCTGAATTCACACACCATTACAATATTGTTATGTCTAACTAACTCCCATCACATTCCTCCTCCTCCCCCAGTATCATCTAATTCTAAGAGTAAAGCATAAGAAAGAAAAAGGCTGCATCTCCATATGTTGTCAAAGCAAGAACATCCAATGTTAGCAGCGTTGACATCCGGGCCCCCTTACAAAAAGGACAGATCCTGTAGCGTAAACAAAAGCATATGTTAGGGACTCTCTCTCGGTTTGTTAGTTTTGATGAGTCTGTCGGCTTTCACATCGCTAGATTTCACCCAAGTGGCTTCAGATATTGAGTATCCTTTCCATTGTACTAGGTACTGCAATTTCCCTTTAAAAATTCTAGAATCAAGAATACGCTTTACTTCATTGTGAGTTTGACCCACCACTACAAGGGGTCCAGGTGCCTTCTTAGGGTGAGGTCTTAAAGTGGATTCTCGCAAAGGTTTCAACAAGCTGCAATGGAAGACAGGGTGAATTCTCCCTAAAAGCCTAGGGAGTTTTAATTCTACTGTGACTGGGTTGATGATCCTTACGATGGGGAAAGGCCCCAAGAATTTCGGTCCTAATTTCTTACTGGGTAATTTAAGGCGTAAATATTTAGTCGACAGATAAACCTTTTCCCCAACTTGGAATGTTCTTTGAGGGGCTCTCTTTTTATCTGCCTGCTTTTTATAAGTCCCGAAAGTCTTTTTTAAAGCAGCTTTCATGGCTTTCCAAACCTTCCCACCCCCTCACCCATTGATCAAGTGTCTGGGAGGCGGAGGGTGCTTGAGGGTATTCAGGTATTGGGCTGAACTCTTTTCCTGTAGCTACTCTGAAAGGCGTGAAGCCAGTGCTGCTGTGAACAGAGTTATTGTAAGCCAC
Organism: Azemiops feae; assembly: GCA_023970755.1. NCBI lineage: Eukaryota > Metazoa > Chordata > Lepidosauria > Squamata > Viperidae > Azemiops > Azemiops feae. Next base: position 131,886 of record JALGBA010000116.1, on the reverse strand, counting down.
CTCTGCAAAATGGAGGAGGTCGGTCCAGTTGGTTTGTTGGTAGGAAGTATAACGTCTGAGATATTGCTCCACCATTTTGTTAGCGGCTTCCGCAGCCCCATTAGTAGACGGGTGAAAAGCAGATGATAGACCTTGAGATGATCCAATTAATTTAAGAAAGCTCCTCCAAAACCTAGCTGTGAACTGCACCCCCCTGTCTGAAATTATTCGTTTAGGGGCTCCATGCAGCTGGTAGATATGTTTCAAGAACAGTTTAGTCAGTCGTTGGGCAGACGGGAGTCCTTTGCAGGCGATGAAGTGAGCCTGCTTTGAAAACAGGTCTACCACAGTCCAGATGAGTGTATTTCCTCTACTTTCAGGGAGGTCTACTATAAAGTCCATAGCGATTTCTTCCCATGGTTGAGAAGGGTCTGCCACCAGCTGCAGTAACCCAGGGGGTTTCCCTGGAATTCTTTTCATCGTGGCACATACAGTACAACTCCTGACATAATTCTCCACATCCCTTTTTAACCCCGCCCACCAGAACTGCCGGCGGATGAGATGTAGAGTTTTTAAATATCCAAAGTGTCCAGCCTGTTTTACGTCATGGCTGTGTTTGATAGCGTTAAGATGGAGAGCTTCTGGCAAGTACAATTTCCCCCCCTTGTAAGCCAAACTATCCCTGCATGTTAGGGAGGTTTGATTGTCCTTGAACCATTGATCGGTGAGGAGCTCTTGTTTTATTTTATTTGCCCCAGGTTCATCAGGATTAGGGGCCCTGCGAGGCGTGAGTTGAGCAGCAGTTTGTGGATTGGAGATAATTGCCTCATTAATCTCTTTGCGCTGGCTTTTGTACTGGGGCAGTCTGGATAGAGCATCAGCTAGGAAGTTTTTCCCTCCTGGAATGTACTTTAGAGTGAAGTTAAAACAATTAAAGTATTGTGCCCAGCGCACCTGTTTCGGGGACAATTTGCGGGGAGTTTTTTTTAAACAGTATTTTATTAGGTTTTATAGGAATAGGGGGGAAAAAGGATCAATATAGGTAATCAAATTCAGGGTGTGATTGAAGGATAGGGTTGCGATGGGGATAGGTAAAAAGAGGATCAATATAGGTAATAGGGTATAGGGAAAGGGTTGGGATGGGGGTACATACAACAAAGGGGTTACCCCCAATAACAATTCATGCTTTAGCAAACAAACTATCGTCCGGTTGTTAATATTGAATGGGAATAAATAATCTATAAAGATAGCTAAGATCTAGACAAATAATTATAATTATAAAGCAAATCAATTAATTAATAAACATCAATCCTGCAGGGAGTTTTCAGTGCTTCTAGATTTTTGTGATCTGTCCATATATCAAAAGGCACCTTGCTCCCTTCTAGATAGTGTCTCCAGTTTAATAGAGCCCATCTGATTGCAAAAGCCTCGTTTTCCCAGATCGCCCACCTCCTTTCACTCTCAATAAATTTTTTCGAGGTGTAGGCGCAGGGTTGCAATGCTCCACTTTGGTTCTTTTGCAGCAATACAGCTCCGACGGCCACGTCGCTGGCGTCGGCTTGAATTACAAAGGGCTCTCCTGGGCAGGGGTGCTTTAGGACCGGCTCAACAGCAAATAGTCTTTTTAGATTTTCAAAAGTGGTTTGACAGCCCATAGTCCATGCTAGTGGTTGGCCCGGTCGCGGTTTCCCTCCTCCTTTGCCTGTTTTGAGTAGTTCTGTAAGGGGTAGGGCAATCTCAGCAAAGGAGGGGATGAATTGACGGTAGAAGTTGGCAAAACCTAGGAAGCTCTGGAGCTGTTTGCGAGTCTTTGGGGGCTGCCATTCAATTACAAGTTTCACTTTGGCTGGGTCCATTTCAATGCCCTCATTGGAAATTCTATAGCCAAGATAATATAATCGGGTCTGGTGAAACTCACATTTTGACAGTTTGACATAAAGCTTGGCATTCAATATTTTCTTTAACATTTCTCTCACCAGCTTTATATGATCAGTCATATTCGTGCTGTATATCAGGATGTCATCAAGATACACCAGAACCCCCTTGTATAAATGATCATGTAGGACCTCATTAATCAACTGCATGAATACGGCTGGGGCCCCCTGTAGTCCAAATGGCATGACTTTGAACTGATAGCTCCCCATGGGGCAGTTGAAGGCAGTTTTCCACTCGTCTCCCTTCTTTATTCTCACCCGGTAATATGCCTGTCTCAGGTCTAATTTAGTGAAGACACTCCCCTTAGCCAGGTGGGTTAGTAAGTCCTGCAGGAGGGGGAGGGGGTATTTATTTTCCACACTCACAGCGTTGAGACCCTTATAGTCTATGCAGAGATGAAGAGACCCATCTTTTTTTTCTTTAAACAACACAGGGGCCCCCACCACAGACTTGGCCCGTTCAATGCATCGCCTCGCTAGGTTTTTATCCATTTATCGCTGCATCTCCTCCATTTCGAGGGGGGACATAGCGTACATTCTCAGTCGTGGGAGTTTGGCTCCTGGCAATAGTTTGATAGAGCAATCATTGGGTCTGTGAGGAGGCAGGGTATCACATTCTTTCTCACTAAATGCCTCCGCTAGGTCCCGGTACTCGCTGGGGATGAGTGGCTTGCCTGGTGGCGGTGAGGCAGCCATGTGCGCTCGCTCGTTGAGTGGGCTAAAGTTTCCTGTAACGTCCGTTGAATCAATAGGGGGCTTGGGCCCTATAGGTAGCCTCAGAGTTCTCATTCCCTTCTCCCACCAGATAAACGGCTTCCATTTGTCCAACCAGGCTAATCCTAGGATCACAGTCTCAGTCATTTTTGGAGCCACCAGGAAGCGAATAAACTCCCAGTGCTCACCTATTTCTAAGTGTAGGGGATCAGTTAATTGCGTGACTAAAGTCCCTCCCATCAGGGAGCCATCAGCTTGCTCAAACCTCACAGGCTTGGAGAGCAGCTTTGCTCGTATGCCTATTTTCATGGCAAATGGCAAGCTAATGACGCACTGGGAGCATCCGGAATTGACTAGCACTTTTAAGTCTGCCTGTGCTCCCGACTTAGGGATTATGAGTTTGGCGGGCAGTGAGAAAGATGGGATGTATCGACTCACCATCGGGTCATTCTCTCCTTTGTCGTCGCTGTCAAAAGAGGGTAGAGCGGGGGTGGATCCAGCCTTAGTCCCGGCGTCCTCCTGTGTGGGGGATGTGACTTGGGCAACCGGTTCCTATGTGATCCAGTTGGATTTCTCTCTTGTTGGCTGCTGGGCAGGTTTCTTTCTCGCTGCTGGTCCTGGTCTACTTTGCTGTTGGGGGTAGGGGACTGGGCAATTCACTGCTTGATGTCCCTGCTGTCTGCATCAGAAGCACTTGATTGGTGGGCCTGCAGGTGGCCTGGGTCTTTCAGCAGTCGCAGCAATTGGAAGGTTTTTTTGGGGGGGGTTGCCGTTTGGGTTGCTCTGGCTTTGGCTCAGCTTCAGGTGGGGGAGGCTTCTTATAGCAGGCGAGCTGAACGTCTAGTCTTACCGCTGCCTGGTACCATTCTTGCAGCTGATCAGGTACTGCTCTATAGATGTATGCCTGAGAGAGGTGATCATCCAACCCTTCCCTGAAGTGATGGACTATGGACTGCTCAGGCCACCTCTCTATCCGATAGGCCCAGCAGTTCAAATGAGAGCACAGTTGGTTGAGAAAAAAAATCAGCTTCTCTGGGTCCCCATCGAAGGTTGCTCTGAAAGGTGGAGCAATCTTTGGCTGCTGGGCTCCCCACTGTGGTTGTTGCACCCCCAGTTGCTGTTGGCCCCAACCTGGCTGCTGATTCAATGGCTGCTGGGCCCCCCACTGTGGCTGTTGCACCCCCAGTTGCTGCTGGGGCCCCCATCCTGGCTGCTGCTGCATTCCCAGGGGTGGCACGTTCAGGGGCTGTTGCCATTCCCCCTGCTGTTGGTCTGCCGGGAGTTGTGGCATCCTCAACTGCTGTAGGGCCCCCTGCAGCCTCGGGGGGGGGGGGGTTGTTGTTGAATCTCCATCATCTGCGGGCCCCTCAGTGGTTGCTGTATGTTAGGGGGCAGCAACCATCCCCCTTGCTGCGGCCGTCCTCCCACCGGTTGCTGGTCTTCTGGCCTCTTCGTCACCCCCAGTTGTTGCAAGGCCCCTATTAGCTGCTGCAGGCTCAGAGATTGCTGATTTCTTGCCTGCAGGGGCTGCTCTATTCCCCATTGCTGCAGGGGGCCCAGATTGGGTGATCAATATGCACACCGGTCTGGGGATTGGTTGTCCTGGCAACTGCCCAGGCCCTCACATTGTCGGTGGTGGTCGGGGCTTCTGAAGGGGCGGGGACTGGAACTGACTCTCTCTGTGGCGCTGGAGGCCCTGGTAGGGGGCTTCAGGGACAGTAAGGCTGCCTGATCTGCGAAGGAGGGGCGAGGTGTTCCTCTCGGCAGGAGTTGAAGGCTGCCCTGTCGATCATCCTGATCGCTGGCATGTGGGGAATGGGAAGGTTGCTCTCCGCTTCTCATTTCTAGCCCCTCAAATTTTTCCAACAGCTTCTCCACTGACTGACTACTAGCTGCAGACAGGTATTTCCACTCACCCAAGTCCTCAGTGGCAGACAATCTGGTAGCTCTCTCCAGCTGGGAGGCTTGAAAAAGCTTCTTCTCCACCGGCGCGCTGGCTGTCGCTCCCCCCCTGGGGTAGCAGCTGCTGCTGGGGTACTGGCTTCAGGCATTTTCTCTTTGTCCATGATGAAATCTTCCCCAAAGCTTTGCCAGCTTATCCCTGAATTCTAGGGACAGCGACTGGGGCTCGGGACCCCTAGATAGGTAGGAAAATTGGAGATTTTGGCTTAATGTCATGGTTCCGACTGATGAAACTCTTCAAAGAACTTCAAGGCATTGTTTACCTTAAAGAATCTTTATTCCAGTGGCATAGCATCGGCACGTACATAGTCGAAGCCAAAATCTGGATTCCCCTCCCCTTAGCACACAGTATCAAACACAATTCCCTCCTCTAATTAACAGTCATAAATAACATTCTCCAATTAGTTTGAAATGTAGGCTTTCCCTCCTGTTCTCCAACCCACCATTTCTTATCATCTCTTATTTCAAAAGCCCTGAATTCACACACTATTACAATATTGTTATGTCTAACTAACTCCCATCACATTCCTCCTCCTCCCCCAGTATCATCTAATTCTAAGAGTAAAGCATAAGAAAGAAAAAGGCTGCGTCTCCATATGTTGTCAAAGCAAGAACATCCAATGTTAGCAGCATTGACACCACCATTTAATATAGGCCACTGTTTACTGTGTTCACTCCTGGGTTTACTCCTCGCGCAATAAGACTGTGCACACTCTAACAGGTTATGGGCCCAGAGAGAGGAGAAACCCAGTGAGAGCTTGACCCAGAGCCAGAGGAGTTAAGGCTTGTGGTTTGTTGTGGTTTGTGGTGGTAGCAGGCAACATGGACTCCGTCAGTGTAATGGGAGGATGTTTCGTAATATCTCTTCTGAATGAGACAAACTACCTCTCCTGGTGTCTGAAAATGGAGATTTACCTGCGAATGGAGGAGTTGTGGATGATAGTTGCTGATCCACCTGCAGCCTTGGATGATGGGGACCGGAGAAAGAATGAGAAAGCATTGGCTAGCATAATCCTGAGTTTGGAGGATAGCCAGCTGATACATGTGAGGGGTTGCCAGTCTGCTAAAGAGTGCTGGGAAGCTTTGCGCAGTGTGTATGTGAGAGAGACTGCAAGCATCAAAGTAATGCTGACAAGAAAGCTATATAAGGCCCAGCTGAAACCGGGATAGAGCATGTCTACTCATTTGCAGTCCATGAGAAAGACATTCCTAGAGTTAGAAGAGGAATGACTTTTGCTGTGGCACACAAGGTGTATGTGGTGCTCAGTTCATTGGACACTTCATGGGACGTCCTAGTGACCAGTTTATAGTCCGTGCAAGAGAGGGACTTAACCATGAGTTATTTGACTGGCCAGTTGCTGGAGGAGGAACAGAAATGGCTGGAAAGGCAGCATAGAGGGGGTGACAACGCACAGACCAGGCCTAAAACTGCAATGTACAAAGATGACAGTAGAGCAGCCGAGAACGTTTGCATGGTGAAATGCTGCTTCACGTGTGGTTCTACAGAGCATCTCCAGAGAAGCTGCCCTGAGAGGAGAAAAAAAGGAGCAGTGAAACAAGGTCGTAGAGCTACACAACTGACATTTTCTCTGGCAGCAACATTAACTGAAAAAAACATTTGGCTGTTGGACAGTGGGGCGAGTCAGCATATTGCAAATGACCCACAAATGTTTTCAAACCTAAGACCAGCTAAACAAACATTTGTTAGCTTGGCTAATAGACAACAGTCTGCTGTTAAAGGGGAAGGTAAAGTTTATGTACCTGGTATTGGAGAAACATTGGATAATGTATTATATGTACCAGAGTTAGACCACTCTGTACTGTTTGCAGAGGGTCAATACACCATCAGGAAAGGTGGGAGGATTTGTGCATAAGGTGTTAAGCTGGATAATTTATACGTGTTAGGAAAGAACCAGGATGGTTGTGCATGAACACTTACAAAAACTCCCACGCATGAGAATTGCGTACATTTATTACACAGGAGGTTAGGTCATGCAAGTTTTAGAGTGCTGCAAAAGATGCCAGACCTAGCGGAAGGACTACACATTAAGCAATGCAACACATATTTAGATTGCGCTATTTGTAAGGAGTCAAAGTCCAGAGTGTATCCTGTAAGTAAGAAAAGCTCAAGGCAAACAGAGTTTTTCAGTTAATGCACACTGATTTAATTGGTCCTATGGCGCCCTCTCTAGGAGGGGCTAGGTACATACTAGTCTTAGTAGATGACTACACCAGATATGGGTTTTGCTATTTATTAAAGAGCAAACCAGAAGTTCTACAACAGTTCAAGCAATGGGTGAACTTTGTAGAGCGAAGATATGGCCATAAAGTATGCCAGCTGCAAACAGACAGGGGAACAGAGTTCATGTCTGACAATTGCCAAATGTGGCTGAGGAACTTAGGCATAAGGCATAGATGTACGAATCCGTACTCGCCAGCAGAAAATGGAGTGGCTGAATGGAGGAATGGCGTATTGCAAACCATGAAAGACTCACTGCTGGCAGATGCAGGAATGAGTAAAACGTACTGGGGGGAAGCCATGAAAACAGCCTACTATCTAATAAACAGGGTATGGAGTGTAGCTATCAATGAAACTCCATATTACCTGTTATATGGAAGGAAACCTTCATTGGCTCACCTAAGGACATTTGGCAGTTATGCCTGGGTGCATATTCCCAAAAGCACCAGAAGGAAAGGACAAACAAAGGCCAGAAAACTTAAGTTTGTTGGATATGAGCCAGGTTCCAAAGGGTATAGATTCACAGATGGAACAAAGAAGGTTATGATTTCAAGGTCTGCTAGTTTTGCAGAACAAAACAATTGGGACAGGGTGCATGCTAACACCGAGTTGTTCATGCCAACATGTAGCGCTAGTTCTCAGGAAGGAGAGACTACACAAAGCCCAGTGAAGGAAGAACAGAATAGCAGGTCAGAAATAGTAGGAATAGAAGAGGATAGACCTGAGGTAAAGAGAGAAGTAACAGAAACACAGGAACAGATGATACCGAGGAGATCTGAATGTAGCAATAAAGGCATACCTCCTGATCGGTTCTCAGCAAGTGGGGTTAGAGAGTATAGTGTAAGGTATGAACCCCGTAATTACCAAGAGATGTTATCATTGCCTAAAGTAGAACAAGATAAATGGAAGGAGGCTATGGACAGAGAAATGGAGTCTATGAATGTGCATCAAGAGGATGTAAAATCATTTGGGTTAACAGCTGTTTAGCTTTAAATGGGAGGAGTGTCAAGGTATTGATTTAACAGCTAACCAGCTTATGTAATGTAAGATTTAAGATGTAATGATGGGAATGACTCAGCAGGGTCTGTGTCTCTTTAAGAGCCTTTGTATAAAGGGAAGGCTCCACTGATGTGTTTTCTCTCTCTTCCGTTTCCTGCTGTAACTGTGGTTTGTTGGCTCCTGCTGTATTAGCACGTGTATGTATATTGTTCCTGGTGTAGATAGTGTAAGATAAACCACCATTTAATATAGACCACTGTTTACTGTGTTTACTCCTGGGTTTACTCCTCACGCAATAAGACTGTGCACGCTCTAACATATCTGCCTTCATTTACTTGAATTTCTAATTCACCATGTTTATTGCTCATACTCTGTGTTGGTGTATAGACATTTGAGTCCTTTTTGACCGACCCTGTGTTTACTTTCTACATAACCTGTGTGGTGCCTGAGTTCCCCTACTTCCTTACCACCTGTTTGATTAATGCACTTGGTATGGCACTCACTATTAAAAGCTTGATTTTGCTTGACAGCAAGGTTGATATTCTTTCCCCTACAAACATCTATGTTACATGCACTGATAACCCTATGTAAGTATGAATATTAAAAAGTAAAAATACTAGAAATGAAAATATTTCTTACTGAGTTACAAAGGAAAAATCTTTTGTCCTGTAGAAAGAAAAATCTTCATCAGGGTCCAGTCCAAGTTGGGAATAAACAAAATGGAGACCGCTTTAGAAAGAAGGTTGTAGTTTATTGAACAGCAGAGCCAGACAGAAGCGTGGCTCTAGGAAAGCTGACCACATGTTGCTGGGAGTGGTGGGTTTTTATACCTTCTGGGGCTCTTGAGGTTGTTTCCTGTTCCTGTTTGAGGCTTTGTTTTTCCTGTGTCATGTACTTTGACCTGAGTCTGAGTGTGCCCTTTTGGTATTGGTGGGTTAATCCTATTATGTCTCTAGAGTTTGGGTGGGGTATGTAGATTTTAGGGGTCTTTGTCTTCCTAATCTCATCAGTTTCTTCTAGCTTCTGGCTGCAACCTTCCTGAATGGATTATTACATCTGCATTTCTAAAAGCTGGTTTCTGCTGAGTTTCTGCTTGGGGCTATTAAGAAAAACTGGGCTTGCTTTTCTGCCTTTAAGATCCTTTGGGGAAATATATTCTGCCTTTTTAATATTCCCCAAAATATTTCTTTCTCTGGATTCTTCCCACAATCCCATATATGAGAATAGGGAATATTACTTTTGTTTCTACTTGGAAACCACTTCTGGACTTTGTGTTTGAGGTGGAAAAAATGATATTATGATTTGGGGTTTTACCGATTAGACTGATTTGCCGATACAGAAATGGCTAGTGCATACTACTATAGAAATGTAAAAAGTTGAGATTTTAATGTCTGATTTTACTGCAACAGAGAGAGTTGGAAGTCAATGCCTTTTGTTTCTTCCCCCACCTCTCTTCACACCTTTTTTTGTTTTCCTTTTCTCTACTGTTGTCCCCTACTATTTGCGTTTGTATTTTCACATTTTATGTTGTAAGGTTCTCTAATGCTCAGACTTTTAGGGTTCAAATAGAAGGCTGAACACAGGCTTTCTGAGTAAAATAAAACAGCTTTATTGTTGGCCAAGAACAAAGCTGGGTGCGCCTGAGAAGTCTCAGTGGCAGGCGAGACAAAGTTGGCAGTGCACACCCCGAAGTATCAAATCACCAGCTTTTATACCTGTTACAGAACAAAGAACCAGGAAGTACCTATCCATCACAAAATTACAGCTTAAACTTGCCCAAACCTGCTTAAACCTGCCCCAAATCTACCCCAAACCTACCTCCCTTTTTTGCATACATCTGCCCACCCTGTTATCAACAACTCATTTCTTGTGTACGTGCTTATGTTATCTGCAAGAGATGGATTCCTTGCAATTACTTTCCATAAGAAAGTTTTTACCCTCTCTCTCGCTCTCTCTTGATCCTTATTTGTTTTCTCTCTTTCTCTCTTGATCCTTATATTCCCTCCCTTTTCATTTATTCCTTAGAATGCTTCCTAAGGTTTTGGAATTCAAGCGGAATATTCTTTAGGTACAGGTGTCAATACCATAACCTTAGATGACTTATCAGGCTGACTTGGTCGGGCGGCTACCACTGTTATACTGGAGATCGTTTGAGTTACGATATTACGAATTAGCGGTATTAGACAGGGTAAAACCAACAAGCCTCCAAAGGTCAGTACTATCATAAAAATTACCCTTTTCCAATAATCAAAAATTCTATTAAACCATCCGGAAGCATCCAAAACACCATCCCACATTTGTACTGGGACGTGAGCTATCTTTCTCATTCTATCCGTGATTTCTTCAATGGCTTTTCCTTGGTTGTCAATCTGTAAACAGCAGTTGGTCAAATTGAATTTGCCACACACACCACCTTCTTTAGCCAGTAAGTAGTCTAAGGCCAAACGGTTTTGATAGACAGCGGTTTGAAGCTGAGTATTAGTCTTAGCCAATACACTTAAAGCTGAAGCAGTTTCATTAGTAATTATTTCTAAAACAGCTTGAAGCCTAATAATTCTATTGAGCATATAAATAGGAGTTCTATACCCATACATTCCATCCTCTGCCCAAGTGGCAGGTCCATAAACCTGTATTATTCGCTCCAGGGGCCATTCATTGTCTTTCCAATCCCCTATTTGAGGGGCCCTTTTTGTGCGATGACCCAGTTCTTCATAGACCGGGACACCCAACCTTTCTCCTTGTTGAATGGGGAAAAGGAAGAAACTAGGCTTGATGGTGCCCAAAACACAGGAGCCCTGCCACCGGAATGGAAGAATGGAATAGCCATAATTACCACAAATCCAATATAGGTTGTCAGGGGCTTTCCACAGCAGGGTAACATCTTTAGGGTCATTCCAGAGAGCTTGTAATTGTGGTGTACTATTAAAAGGGTTAGTGGAAGAACCGTCGCCCTTCCATGCGCAGGTGGAGGTGTTGCAAAACCATCCTCCCTCACACCTGAGAGTCCCTACAGAAACATTGAAAGTGGACCCTTCTCTTGAAAAACACATGTGGCCTATGATAGAGGTTTGAAGAGCCCATTGAGATGGTCGCGTTCTCTCATGTCATGTAAAAATAAATTGAGTCAAATTATCTAGGAAGAGTTCTCTAGCCTCCCATGGCCATTGTTCTCCCATGTTTGTCCCTCCACAAACATAACAATTCGTGACCTTTAAAGAACTGGCTATGCATTCTGCCAGATCTATAAAGAGATTCTTAGTCACTTGGGGAATCTCAATACCTTTGGTAATTTCTTGATAAAAGGAGTGAAACAACTGGTGAGTTTCTCTAGATTGAACTTTCTCGGTGACCACAACGATATGACCATAAGGATCCATGCCATTTCCATCAATCCCTATACCCAAATCCCAAGTATACAATGGGGGCTGGTTAAAATGCAAGTGTCAATGCTGCTAACATCGAATGTTTTTGCCTGACATTATATGTGGATGCAGACATTTACTATTTAACCTGTGTATTACTTAGAGCCACTATTAGATAGTATGGAAGGGGGGAGTGAAAGAATGTGCTTGGGAACTAGTTAGCCATAACAATATTTCAGCAGAGCATCTTCAAAGCTGGATGAAATACGAGGAGATAAAATATAGCGCGTTATGGAACGGGAGGGAAATTTCACACTTTAAACTAATTGGAGAATGTGATTAATGACTGTCAAATGAGGGAGGGGAATGTGCTCAGATACTGTGGGATGAAGTAGGAGGGTTCAGATTTTGGCTTCGTTCATGTATGTGCTGAAGCTATGTTGCCATTAAAAAGATTCTTAAAGGAAAATAATGCCTCAAGTTTCTTTGAAAAGCCTCTTCCTTCGGAACCATAACATCAAGCCAAAATCCAACAAACTTTTCAGACTATTAGGGGTTCCGAACCCCTAGTCACTATTCCTAAAACTAAAGGGATAGACTGACAAAGATTCGGAGAAAGGAACATCATGGAAGAAGAAGAATTGCCTGAGATCAGCATCCCTGCAGCAGCAAGTTCCCCAGAGAGGGGAGCAACAGCATGCAAGCCGGTAGAGAGAGAACCCTCGCAAATCCCCCAGCTGGGAGCAAGGCCAAAGAGATTAGGAGAGCTGATCTGGTCTTCAGACTGGGAGAAACCGAGCGTGGAATCCGGAGATTTCGTAACAGCTTCTCCATCTTCAAAAACTTCCAAGACGGATGAGTTGGAGCCACAACAAAGGGATTCTCACAGATTACATCCCCTACACCAGTGGAGAACTGCCAAGCCTTCTGCAGCTGAAGACTCGGGTGAGTGGAGATATCCAATTGCCACCCATAGTCAGTTCATGGAGAATTTGGCAGAGAAATTTGAAACGTTAGAAGTGAGGGGCGCGGAACAATCCCTGCTGAGAGAGGCCCCCAGCCCCCCCCTCGCAGACCAAACAGTTTACCAATCCCTGGAGCCCCCTGCCAGGGCCTCCAGCCCCACAGAGAGAGGGAAACCCAGCCTGGGCCCCCTGCCTCAATGGGGAGTTTGGCAGCCCCCGCAGACAGAGGATCAAAGGCCTCTGAGTGTGCGTCAGCTAATAGAGGCCTTACAGCAGCTTGGGGTGGTGCCAAAGCCAGGAGAGCAACAGCAGGTGGGGCCGCAAATGAGAGAGCAACCGTGGAGGGGCCTACAGCAGCAGAGGGCGCCATCACCCCCCACAGGCCAACAACAGAGAAGGCAGCAACCGCCCCCACCTATTCAGCAACCTTTAGAAAACCTCCCACGATTCGAGAGCTCCTCACCGACCAATGGTTCAAAGATAATCAAACCTCCTTGACGTGCTGGGATGGTTTGGCTTACAAGGGGGGGAAACTGTATTTGCCCGAATCCCTCCATCTTAATGCTCTCAAACACAGCCATGATGTAAAACAGGCTGGACACTTTGGATAGCTAAAAACTCTACATCTCACCCGCCGGCAATTTTAGTGGCCGGGACTGAAACGGGATGTGGAAAACTATGTGAAGAGTTGTACCGTATGTGCCACAATGAAAAGAATCCCGGGGAAAACCCCTGGGCTACTGCAGCCAGTGGCAGACCCTTCCCAACCCTGGGAAGAAATAGCTATGGACTTTATCGTAGACCTACCTGAAAGTAAAGGAAATACTGTCATCTGGACTGTAATAGACCTGTTTTCGAAGCAGGCTCATTTCATCGCCTGCAAAGGGCTCCCATCCGCCCAACGACTGACTAAATTGTTCCTGAAACATATCTACCGACTGCACGGCGCCCCTAGGCGAATAATCTCAGACAGGGGGGTGCAGTTCACAGCAAAGTTTTGGAGAAGTTTTCTTAAATTAATTGGATCATCTCAAGGCTTATCATCTGCTTTTCATCCGGCCACCAATGGAGCTGCAGAATCCGCTAACAAAATGGTGGAGCAATATCTCAGATGCTACGTATCCTATCAACAGACGAACTGGACTGACCTCCTCCCTTTTGCAGAGGTGGCGTACAACAATTCTGTGCACAGCAGCACCGGCTACACACCTTTCAGAGTAGCCACAGGCAAAGAGTTCGGTCCAATACCTGAATATCCCCAAGTGCCAACCGCTTCCCAGACACTTGACCAATGGGTGAGGGGATGGGAGGAAGTTTGGAGAAACACAAAATCTGCTTTAAAAAAGACTTTTGAAACCTATAAAAAGCAAGCTGACAAAAAGAGGGCTCCCCAAAGAACGTTCCAAGTTGGGGAAAAGGTTTATCTGTCGACCAAATATTTACGCCTCAAATTACCCAGCAAGAAGTTAGGACCGAAATTCTTAGGGCCTTTTCCTATCGTAAAGGTCATCAATCCGGTCACTGTAAAACTGAAACTCCCTAGACTTTTGGGTAAAATTCACCCTGTCTTCCATAGTAGCTTGTTAAAACCTTATCGGGGCTCCACTTTAAGACCTCCCCCGAAGAAAGCACCTGGGCCCCTCGTAGTTGCAGGGCAGACCCATTATGAAGTGAAACTTATTCTTGATTCTAGAATTTTTAAAGGCAAATTGCAATACTTAGTACAATGGAAGGGGTACCCGTTATCTGAAGCTACCTGGGTGAAATCAAGTGAGGTGAAAGCTGACAGACTCGTCAAGAGATTTCATGCGAAACACCCCAACAAACCGAAACCTAATCATTAACATATGCTTTTGTTTACATTACAGGATCTGTCGTTTTTGTAAGGGGGGCCGGATGTCAATGCTGCTAACATCGAATGTTTTTGCCTGACATTATATGTGGATGCAGACATTTACTATTTAACCTGTGTATTACTTAGAGCCACTATTAGATAGTATGGAAGGGGGGGAGTGAAAGAATGTGCTTGGGAACTAGTTAGCCATAACAATATTTCAGCAGAGCATCTTCAAAGCTGGATGAAATACGAGGAGATAAAATATAGCGCGTTATGGAACGGGAGGGAAAGTTCACACTTTAAACTAATTGGAGAATGTGATTAATGACTGTCAAATGAGGGAGGGGAATGTGCTCAGATACTGTGGGATGAAGGTAGAGGGTTCAGATTTTGGCTTCGTTCATGTATGTACCGAAGCTATTTTGCCATTAAAAAGATTCTTAAAGGAAAATAATGCCTCAAGTTTCTTTGAAAAGCCTCTTCCTTCGGAACCATAACAGCAAGCAAATAGGATTACAATGGTTTGCTAAGCAATCTGAACTGGCTGTACCCTCTGAGATGTTAAACCATATCCTAGAATTCACAGGGGGTCCTGGGGTCTGTTTATTCATCTGGGAGTACCAATACACATAATTACTATGAGGGATAGGGTCCTTGTGATCTAATTGGTAATCCTTGGCGTTTCCCCAAATATATTTACGGTTTACCAAATATGATCGTTGCCAATCCAGAGACCCACATGGGTCTTTGTTATTTTGGCCTGGTCCTCCTGCATGGGCGATGGCCTTACAGGCATCAAAGCAAACACACATTTCTGAGGGTGATGACCTTGTAGTACAATTGGAACCCAAGGAGACTGTTTTGATGAATTGAGGGCGTTTTTCTCTTGTTTTTCCTTGATAAGCAAACACCTGCACTTTATATTGATATTGCAGTCCTTTCAGATCAGAACAGGTAGTTCGTCCATAATGAACACAGGTACTATATTGGGTATTATTATATTGGCAGGTTCCTTTGGTCCCCCGGCAATCATGGAAGGAATGATAGACCACGGTTTTAGTTATTATGTTGCCTTGATAGGTGGTAATGATACAAGGATCACATGGCTTGGGAGGTGCTGCCCTTATTCTCCTTATCCTGGGCAGTGGAATAGCACATTTTCCCGCCCATGCCTCCGTGAGGTCCTGTAGAGTCCTAATGGCCACGAACCCGCTTCCACAGTTAATTGGAATTGAGTCAGGGAGGTCCAGGTGCTCAGAGCCACAAATACCAATGTGCAGGGCTCGTATAGTGGCTTGACAAATCCTGCGGGGTATTTGAGGATTACAAGAGGAAATCATGTGGTCCTCCCATTGGTTATAACTACTGGGGTAGCATGGATGATTGGGATGAGAATATGAAGTCCAAGAGTGAACCTTAGGGGCGATAATGTACTGGCAAGTGCCAGCAAATTGACCTGCATTCCAAGCCCATTCCAGTAGGTTATAGGGTTTTACAGTCTCGGGAGGGGGGGCTTGTGCCATTTGCCCTGATTTTGGACACAAATTTGAGCAGCTGGTAAGGCTCTGTCATGCCTCCGTCCGAGCCTGAATCGGAGGAGGAAATGGAGCCGGCACAGGACCCTGTTGAGGCCCAGGGAGAGGTGTTTGTGGCTTTGGAGGACTGTGGGGAAGAGCAGGCTGAGGCAGGCCAGGGCCCTTCAGGTTTGGAACAGGGGAGGCAGAGTTCAGGCGAGGAGCAAGCCCCCCCCACCTGATCCTAGAGCAAGGAGAGCAGAGAGGAGGAGAGAACAACATAGGCAGGCTCAATTGCTTGGGAGGAGAGCGGCCCGCCCCACTCCACAAGGCACACCTGGGGATTAAGATTTAAGGAGACGCTGTGGGGTGGGGCATTTGCCGGGAACAAACGTGGTATCTTGAGATAGTTGTGAATTGTGCTCTTGTCTTGGTTTAACCTGGACACTTTGAATTCCGGACCGGTTGGTTTCCTGCTTCACGACCACAGACTGCATTTCTGAGTCTCTCCTTGCAGTCTGCAGGCAAGCTGAGAGTTAAAAGGACTCATTACATTTCTGTTTTGTTTTCTTGTTATCTGTCTTGCCTTGAGGACATTGTAAACTTCTCCGGCTGTATTGAAATTGCCTTTAGCCAGAGGCAGCTGAAAGGAACGTGTGTGTGTGCTTCGGCTGAACTCTTGCCAGCATATGTGGGAGCTTTTGAGGAACATTGGCAGTGATTAAAGGACTGTTTCTCTTGCCAGCCAACTGCTTTGCCTCCGTTCGGGGCCCTGGGTCATCACAGGCTCTCTTGGCTTGGGAGGAAGTTGTGGGCATTGATAAGGCACATTGGCCAATCCACCCTGGTGGGAGTTCATTCAGGTGGACTAGCTTCCCACACGGAGTCCATAAGGGAACCGTTTGGCTGGGGCGCTGAGGGCAAATTCCCCTATGTAGGGCTTTAAGAGCCTCTCTGCATAATGGTAAGGTGGTGCATTGTTGACATGCCCTCAATTTGCGATTGAACCATAAATTCTGGTCGCAGGGGTAGCATGCATGATTGGGGCCAGCATGTTCTTGTCCCACCCATTCATCTTTGTCAATATTTATGAAACATGAGCAAGATCCAAAATACATGCCCATTCCTACTGGTCCCCGATGTTTCAAGAGGTTATCATGGAATCCAGGTTTCCAAACCTCCAAATTGAGAAGACAGAGTTTCTCACTACCATGGGCCAAATTCAGTTTCCAGGTCCCGTCCCTCACTGGCATCCCCATATTCACCAGTCCCAGTATCAAAGAAATCATTATCACTCTCCCAATCCAACTAGTAGGCCTATACTTCCCTACTGTACCAGATGCACTGGATGGAAATAAAAGTATCACAGCCATTCCAAAATTGTAATGCAGAGGAGCCCTGAGAATGTAGTTTTGCAAGTATAAAATATCACTGGGAAATGGACTTTAAAGAAGAGGTGCTTGCTTTGTTTTCTATGAAAGTTTTTCACTAAATTACACTGTTGACCAGGAAGCAACATTTAATTTTAATTAGGTTCTAATATTTTGGGACATACTTCCTAATATGTTTAATTATGAGCAATTTTTCATGTTATATTTAGAGACGTTACCAGCTTCATAGTTTTTGAAAAGATGAAAATGGAGTGTTGAGAATAGCATTTTGATTCCGTATCTGTGTAAATACCAGGTTTGCCCAATGAACAAGACTCCTTTTGTGGATCCAAATAAGTCTGGTCAGGAACACTGGGAAGAATTTTCCATGAGCTTTACCCCTGCAGTAAAGGAAGTAGTGAAATTTGCCAAGTGTGTTCCAGGCTTCCAAAATCTTTCCCAACATGACCAAGTAAACCTTCTGAAGGCTGGAATATTTGAGGTGAATATTTCATTTTTGTTTCTTCTTTACATCAATCAAAATTGATAAAATGAGTGCAGCTATTTTGGTAAGTTTGATGTGTGTCTGCTGTAGTTGTTGGGAAAATGTGGCAAAAATTGCCTCTTCACATTACTATAAACTGTATTTTTGACTTGGAAATTTTATCCTGTCTCCTTAGTCATTTTGAAAAGCAGGGTCCTCAGTTTTCCATTCACCTTGCTGGCTGTATCCAAATTGGTAGATAACAGTCCTCTCTCTCTCTGGCATCTGCCAAGTCAGCTTTCTTGGCTGGTGATCTCTACTGTCTAAAGGGGCCCCACACCTCTACATGCAGTTGAAATCCAATGCTTATTGACTTTATGCAGTCTTGCCTTTTGGGAAAGGCCACACTGAGCATGAGAATGAGCATACAGGTTCTGTCAGAGATGCCTTTAAAAACTTACATTTTAGAAGTGTCAATTATCCTCTTCTCTTGCCTCACTGCCTTTTCTGAGAGGAGAGAATAATTTTGAGATGTGTTGTTTAAAATCAGTTTTAAATACTGGTGCTAAGTAACATTCTCTATCCCCTGCAACACTGTACACAGGGGAGATCAGTTTGCTCACACCAATATTTTTGAGTGCCCCCTGTGGAATGCCTATGGCTTCAACAGTAATAAAATATTTTTTTAGAAGGTGTAATATTTTAATTTAAAATCATTTTTCTATCCAGAGTCAATAAGTACAAGAGTCACTTTTTGTGAGTTGGGTGGCCATATAAATTTGATAAATAAAATGCCAGTAGAAAATACCAAAGCCAAGTGAGGATAACTCCATAACTCCAGTGCATAAATATTTTTTTACATATAGCCTGCCTGTTTCTGAAGTATATAAATAGTTGCTGGGATTTTTTTTAAAGCCTGGACTTAATCATCTCTTTAGTAAATTGTAAGAAAGCCTTTTTAAACAAACAGTATAAATGGATCCAAAGACAGTCTGCTTCTGAATGGAGGATATAGGTTATACAGGATGGTAATCATTTTGTGTGTGGACCATTTTAGAATTAATAGCAATAGCAATAAGACTTACAGTATATACCGCTCCATAGTGGTTTGCAGCACACTCTGAGTGGTTTACAAATGTCAGCATATTGTCCTCAACAATCTGGATCCTCATTTTATTGACCTCGGAAGGATGGAAGGCTGAGTCAACCTTGAGCCAGTCAGGATCAAACTCCTGGCTGTGGGCAGAGTTAGCCTGCAATACTGCATTCTAACCACTGCACCACCTTCAAGATAGAGCTTACTACTTCCTTGCTTTTAGGGTTAAATAGAAAACACATGTTTTGAGCAGGATAATAGTTGGATGGGAGAGCACCAGGAGATTGAAGGGCTGGGAAGTAAAAAGAAGAAGAAGAAGAAGAAGAAGAAGTAAAATCCCAGAAGGCAGTAGAGTTAGATCACTTCCTCTTTAATTTCAAGCTAACAAGTCACCAAGAATTGACCTTGGCTCAGAGAAGACTTTTATCTTCAATTTTATGAGCTGTCAAATTTTGAAGATTCTATATGAGCAGAGTATACATAGATTTACATGCGAGCTTTTCTCCCTAAATTTTCTTTTGACCAGGTACTAATGGTTTGGTTTGCATCTTTATTTGATGCAAAAGATCGTACCATCACTTTTCTTAGTGGAAAGAAATACAGTTTGAATGATCTACATACCATGGGAGCTGGTGATCTGCTGAACTCCATGTTCAAGTTTAGTGAGAAGCTAAATGCACTGAACCTTAGTGATGAAGAAATGAGTTTGTTTACAGCGGTGGTTCTTGTATCTGCTGGTAAGAAACCAAAATGAACCTTTATCTGTACCAAAAAATAAAGTGTCCTTTGTCTTTTCAGAATATAAAAAATCTGCCTTTTAGGTTGGATTCCCCTTCCCCCCTTCCCTGGGTTTCTTCACATTGTTTAACAAATAAGATTTTATCTGAAATTTATCTTACAGTATTTTGTCTTTTCTGAAGGAGCCTCACTAGTGTTTCTGTTCTTGTTCCTTTTATACAGATGGTTTGCATGAAAAGGGGGTGAAAGTCAGATTTTTTTCAGAAGTAGCTACATTTGGGGACTGTTTTACAGAGGTTAGCCAAGGGCATCCATGTTGCCATTTTTTAGTAATGATCTAAACATTTCCTATTTTATTAGGAATGTGTTGTTATTTTCCAGCAACTTTTACGTATGTAAGTTCTTTTGGGGTGTTTTTTGACAGCTCACTTTTAGTTCAGTACTCTTTCTTGTGAACTTCTAAGAACAATATGCTATTGAATTTTAAAATAAAATGTATCTGGGGTGGGGGGGAGGAACTACACGTTTTCTATACAGATATAAAAATGTTCACATGTTCTGATCTCTATTGCAATAAGAAATGTAATTTTGAATTGTCATGCACTCTGATCTATGATAATTATTTTTAGTTACTAAAGTGCAACAGTTAAAAGGAATAATGTCCTTGGTACTGTAAGTGCAAAAACATATTTTCCTTACCATAATTGTTTTATCATGCAAAGGAAGAGATTTTCACTGCAGAATAATTCATAAGATAATATATGGTGGGGGTGGACAACCAAAGGCTACACGTGCTCTCTTACTCTTCTGGGGTGGTGGGACAGAGTATTCTCAACTCACATTCAAACACCCCAGAAAAACGTAACAGTGCATCTTACATTACTGGTTGCTATTAGGATCTTTGCCTGACACCCCACCCCACCCCTGTTAACTGCACACTCTAGCCACCCAAAGTTGTCCTTTCCCACAATAGAATATTGTTAGAACCTTTTTTTACTTTGCTGTCACTCTGGTCTCTGAGGTGTTCTAGTATGTGTATACAGTACTTGTTACTCTGCTCCAAAAGAAAAATAAAGCTCTCCCCACACATCCAAGCTGTTGGATCACAAGTTCAGTTGCCATCATCTCTAGAATGTATTTGCCTACATTAGGGTGCCCCCCACCCCTCACCTTCACTATAACGGCAGGAAGTACATAGCTTGCTAAATTGATACTTAGCTAAGAAGATCAATATGTCAATTTATATAGGCCTTAACCTGTAGTGGTTATGACTTGCCTAGTCTGAATACCATCTACTAACTTCAATGCTTTGATGAATAGCTGGGTACTTTGTAAAATTTTA
The DNA here is from genome assembly GCA_023970755.1 of Azemiops feae. Lineage (NCBI taxonomy): Eukaryota > Metazoa > Chordata > Lepidosauria > Squamata > Viperidae > Azemiops > Azemiops feae. The sequence continues at coordinate 111,351 of JALGBA010000116.1, read as the reverse complement.
TACAATGTCTTTAACTATTTAAGTTGTAAACCAATAACTGTCTCCCTCTCATTGTTTATCTTTCATTTAGAACGTTCAGGAATAGAGAATGTCAATTCTGTGGAAGTGCTGCAAGAAACGTTGATCCGTGCACTCAGTTTGATTACAAAAAAATCATCCAAATGAAGCCTCTGTATTTACCAAACTACTTTTGAAACTGCCTGACCAACGTTCCTTAAATCAGGGCTTTTCAACCTTTTCACCCATTGTACCACTTTTAGGATAAGGCAATATCTGAGTACCACCAGTCGCCCAGCAAGGTGTCAAAAACTTGACCCCCCCCCCCGCAAAAAGGGAAAAAATGATAAAGTACAGGTAGTCCTCGACTTACAACGATTCGCTTAGTGACTGTTCAAAGTTACGACGACACTAAAAAAAGTGACTTATGACCATTTTTCACACTTATGACTGTTGCAGCATCCCCAGGGTCATGTGATTTACATTCGGATGCTTGGCAACTGATTCATACTTATGACCGTCAGTGTCCCAGGGTCATGTGATCATCTTTTGCAACTTTTTGACAAGCGAAGTCAATGGGGGGGGTGGCCAGCTCATCACTCAGGTTGCAGGGTGCCTGTGTGGGGGGAATCCATGGGTCTCTGGTGGAGGAGGGTGGGACTGGGGTGGGTTCCCTCCTTCCCTCCCTCTCTCCCATTGTCCCTTCCTTCCTTCTTTCCCTCCTTCTTTGTCCTTTTCTCCTTCCCTCCCTTCCATTGTCCATCCCTCCCTCCCTCAGGTTGCAGGGTGCCTGTGTGTGGGGGATCCATGGGTCTCTGGTGGAGGAGGGTGGGACTGGGGTGGGTGCCCTCCTTCCCTCCCTCTCTCCCATTGTCCCTTCCTTCTTTCCTTCCTTTCTTCCCTCCTTCTTTGTCCTTTACTCCTTCCCTCCCTTCCATTGTCCATCCCTCCCTCCCTCAGGTTGCAGGGTGCCTGTGTGGGGGGGATCCATGGATCTCTGGTGGAGGAGGGTGGGACTGGGGTGGGTGCCCTCCTTCCCTCCCTCTCTCCCTCTCTCCCATTGTCCCTTCCTTCTTTCCTTCCTTTCTTCCCTCCTTCTTTGTCCTTTTCTCCTTCCCTCCCTCCCTTCCATTGTCCAGCGCTATGCCACCCAGACCCCAGCCTGGAGAATATTACAGCCCTCTCTGTGCGCGCGCAGAGGCAGAGGAGAGTGCCACCTTTAGGACATGACAATATTCGAGTAAAAGCTTACCAAGGTGTCAAAAACTTTATTGAACAAAAAAAAAGCGGAGCCAGGGGGAGGAAGACACTCACCCCTTGCAAGCCTCCTGCGTTGTGTGTACACACACAAACACACACAGACCCACAAAGCGCAATACCAGCCCAAGACCTGCCAGAGCCTCTCGTCTCCTCCCCCCCCCAGCCAAACCCTTCCAGCCACTTTCAGGGAAATTACAGCCCTGCATCCCTCCAGCCTGGCCCCATGCAAAGCAGGCAGGAGACTCCTGCCCTTTTACACCGGCTCCCAGCAATCTCGTTTGCTCGCTTTCTGCAAGCAAGTGAGCTGCAGTCTGGACGCTGATGCCAGCTCCTGCCCAGTTAACTTGCTTGTAGAAAGGAAGCAGAAAAGAAGAAAGGAACTAGTGCTAGTGGCTGCAGGGAGAAAAAGGGCTGGATTCCTTTGCTCCTGCTGAGCCAATTGAGGAAAGGGTGGGGGGGGAAAAGCGGAGCCAGGGGGAGGAAGACACTCACCCCTTGCAAGCCTCCTGCGTTGTGTGTACACACACAGACCCACAAAGCGCAACACCAGCCCAAGACCTGCCAGAGCCTCTCGCCTCCTCCCCCCCCCAGCCAAACCCTTCCAGCCATTTTCAGGGAAATTACAGCCCTGCATCCCTCCAGCCTGGCCCCATGCAAAGCAGGCAGGAGACTCCTGCCCTTTTACACCGGCTCCCAGCAATCTCGTTTGCTCGCTTTCTGCAAGCAAGTGAGCTGCAGTCTGGACGCTGATGCCAGCTCCTGCCCAGTTAACTTGCTTGCAGAAAGCAAGCAGAAAACAAGAAAGGAACTAGTGCTGGTGGCTGCAGAGAGAAAAAGGGCTGGATTCCTTTGCTTCTGCTGAGCCAATTGAGGAAAGGGTGGGGGGGGGAAGCGGAGCCAGGGGGAGGAAGAAACTCACCCCTTGCAAGCCTCCTGCGTTGTGTGTACACACACAAACACACACAGACCCACAAAGCGCAACACCAGCCCAAGACCTGCCAGAGCCTCTCGTCTCCTCCCCCCCCCAGCCAAACCCTTCCAGCCACTTTCAGGGAAATTACAGCCCTGCATCCCTCCAGCCTGGCCCCATGCAAAGCAGGCAGGAGACTCCTGCCCTTTTACACCGGCTCCCAGCAATCTCGTTTGCTCGCTTTCTGCAAGCAAGTGAGCTGGAGTCTGGACGCTGATGCCAGCTCCTGCCCAGTTAACTTGCTTGTAGAAAGCAAGCAGAAAACAAGAAAGGGAACTGGTGCTGGTGGCTGCAGAGAGAAAAAGGGCTGGATTCCTTTGCTCCTGCTGAGCCAATTGAGGAAAGGGTGGGGGGGAAAGCGGAGCCAGGGGGAGGAAGACACTCACCCCTTGCAAGCCTCCTGCATTGTGTGTACACACACAAACACACACAAACACACACAGACCCACAAAGCGCAACACCAGCCCAAGACCTGCCAGAGCCTCTCGCCTCCTCCCCCCCCCCCAGCCAAACCCTTCCAGCCACTTTCAGGGAAATTACAGCCCTGCATCCCTCCAGCCTGGCCCCATGCAAAGCAGGCAGGAGACGCCTGCCTTTTGAGACGGCTGCCTTTTTACACCGGCTCCCGGCAATTGCTCGCTTTCTGCAAGCAAGTGAGCTGGACGCTGATGCCAGCTCCTGCCCAGTTAACTTGCTTGTAGCTTTGCTTTGCCCTCCGTAAAGCCGGGCATCTTGGTAAGAGGAGAGGGGGGGAAAGTCTGGAGCCCTGGGAGGCAACTTGAGGGCCGTGAAGGGTATCGCAAGCTAATGGGGGGGGGGAAGAGGAAAAGAAAATGGAAGAGAGTGAGGCCGCAACAGAGAGAGAGAGAAGGGGGAAAAGAAGGGTCTCAAACCCCTACCTGAGGGAGTGGATAGCTCTGTCCCCTTCAGGCTTGCTTCTGAAGTAAGAAGAGGGGCAGAAGGGCGACAGGGATCCTGCACGAGAAGAAGTCAATCTGGTTGCTGCAGGAGTCCCTGGGGAGGGCGGGGCCTTGCTCTGCGCCTGCGCTCTTCGCACGCCCTCAGTAGGGTTCCTGCAGGCTGCCTCCAAGCAGCATGAATTCCACAAACAAGTGAGCTGGGAAGGAACGGAGCGGGGGGGGAGGAAGGTGACGCGGGGGGGAGGAAGGGGGGGAGGAAGGCGATGCCGCGTACCACCAGCCAGGGGGTCGCGTACCACCAGTGGTACGCGTACCACCGGTTGAAAAGCCCTGCCTTAAATAACATGCACTCTGAAGAACTTCTAGCCTTTAAAGTCCATCCATAGGCGTTTACCTCTTACCTAACGTTAATTGTTTTTATTTTGTGTTAAAATGTTTATGTTTGTACATACTTCTGTGAAGGACTTGTACAATAGTGAAATGATCTCTTATCATGCAGTAAATCCTTCAGGTTGAACCTTATTTCACCACTTTCAAAATGGCCCCAGATTTCTTCTCGATTATCCAAAATAGCCCAATTTGCACAAAAGCTTAAGAAATTACACTAAATATTACAGATGCTGACTTCTTGGTCTTTACAACAAATTGTTTAATTATCTATTCTAAAGAAGATTGCACAGTGGCTACAGATGGAAAACAGCATGTTGAATAAATGGTGCAATGCCATCTGAAGCAAGACTTCATTGGTCCAACTCGACCTTAAAGTACTGTAGTGTAGATACCTTGCTAAGTGAGGAAATTTTGAAAAATTGTTTCTGGCTTCTCTATGGATAGTTTATAAAATAATGTATATTAATTTGTTCACTTTAGTACAAAAATTACACATCCATCTCTGTATGTGTGTGGTTTGGTGGTCCACCCCCATTGTATGCACACAATATATAATATGAATAGAGATGGGTGTATTATCACTTTATAAAATTCATGTATGTACATAATTATGTAAGAATGTAAATAGTTCTAAATAAAATTCACAATATTTTCAACTCTGAAGAAGTTAAAGGAGGATCACCCGTATGCATGCATTTTGGTTATCTGCAGTTGAATTAAGTATATTGAGAGTTTGCAAAGTTTAGAGACTACTATATTAGTATGTTGATATGCTGAATTTCTTAGTTTTCAACACTTAAAACAATGCAAGTGAAGAGAGAAACAGGTCAAATTTAAACCGTTTTGAGAATGTGGGGTTTTTCCCCAAAATTCATTGTCCTTAATATAGTATGCATCCATAGTAGTAGGCATTTTAAAGTTGGTGGTAACCCTTTCTAGTATTTCTGTAAAATTTCCATGGAGAACTATGAAAAATTCAAGAAAAATGTTAGTCATTGCGTATTGGATGTTATGTGAATCATTTATGCTACACTTATATGCAAATTGAATGCTATATAATCACTCTTATAACATTAGTGGGACTTTTAAGTCAGTTTTGTTATATTTGCAAAAGTTTCTCAAAAGAAAGATCTACTAGGTTGTCTGATGTCTGTGAAATTCTGTTAATTTCATGATTTTTTCAATGCCAGTGACAAATTCCTAAACAAGGATTTTGCTGTGTTTTCTGTTGCATTTTCAAATTAATATATTAATTGCTTCATACAATTTCATAATGTGAAAGAAAAAAAAACATTTTAGGTTGGATCAGGGTATGACCAAGTCAGTATCAAACCTTGAGATTTCCCAAAGGATGACTTTGGAAAAGATAATACATTGATATCTCGTATAGTTACGTAGTATTTAACACACCTCCAACTTCCTGTAACTTTATGTGAAGAATTACAATGTCATAGTTGATACATACTGGTTTTAGGCCAACACATCATTAAGTGTATAAATACTTGCTTGCAGTCCTATTATACAGCATTATGTATTTGACTTAAATTAACTATCTCTTTCCCTGCTAGACATCAAAACCTCTATTTTGTTTAAGTCAAACAACTATTGAGATGTGTTATTAATTTTCACCACAATAATTGGTTCAAACAAAAATTGCTCAACTGCAAGTTACAGTTTTTGGGGTAACTATTTTTGAAAATAGTTACTAAATATTTATCAAAAATCCAGAGATAGGTTAGCCAGTTCATATCAATTTTTTAAAAAACAGGCAAATTGCTTGATTCTAGGCTTCTAACATGTACAATGCTTCTCTCTAGAAGGAAAATACTGCTTGAACCTCTGTGAAGAATTGCTTATGTTTTAAAGAACAAATTGCACAAATACATACGTAGGCTAGCAAAATACACTGTAAAATATATTTGTGCAATTTCAGCTTAATCCTGATCTTATTCACTGAAGAAAAGTTCTTCAGTTTATTTAGAAACAAGATGTACAGTAGATCTGAGCTCATCTGAGGTCTGGAACCTTAAGCCCAGTACTTACATTATGCACGGGTGCATCCGGAGCGACTGCGGAGGCTGGCGGCGACAGCTGGAGGCAGCGGCGGCGACAGCCCTCCCCCCTGTACCTGCTTGTTGACTGGGGGGAGAAGCACAGCGATCGTTGAGGAGCCGGCTGGCTGGCGGTTGCGGACTTCTGGGTTTTGCCGGCTCAGCTGTTCGGCGCTCCGCTGAACAGCTGATCAGCGTGGAGAAACGGCGAGGACTTTGAAATCAGCCCTCGCTTGCTTTGCTGCCTTGCTGCCTTGCTGCCATGGACCAGAGCCCACGACAGGCTGAAAGCTGATGCCGCGAACCAGAGCCCAAGCCAGGCTGACCGCTGGGGGCAGGGGCCGGCTGCTGTGAGCTGGGCGCTCATGATCATCGTTCTGGATGCTGGTTAGGTGGGTGGGGGCAGGCCCGGGCGGGATCTGTCTATTTAGCGCGCTGGGAGGTGGTTGCTCCCAGCGCTGACTTTGTTTGCAACTGCTTTGAGCTCGCACGCCAGAGTGTACCCGAATAAACCTGGTTTCCTCTGATCCCAACGTCCTGTTTTCTGTTGGGCTTAGGTCTGTGGTTGGGACCTCTGACAGGGACAACTCACTGCAGCCAACTCGCTTCGGTCAACTCGCCACAGCCAATTCGCCATGGCCAACTCACTATGGCCAACCTGCCGCGGGACAACTCAACATGGCTAACTCACCACTGGCCAACTCGCTGCAGGACAATTCAATTCAATTTAATTATTTAAAATTATTTAAAATTATTTTAATTTTGTCATTCACAATGTCTTTGATATTAGTGTAACTTTTGTTCTGCGGCAAGTTGTCCCGCAGTGAGTTGGCCATGCCAAGTTGTCCTGCAGCGAGTTGGCCATGGTGAGTTGGCTGTAGCAAATTGGCCGTGGTGAATTGGCCGTGGTGAGTTGGCTGTGGCGAGTTGTCGTAGACCCTTCCCTTTGCCATGACAGAATAGTGGGGAGAGCTATGCAGTGGCTTTTATCAACATTCATACAAGAGGGAAAATGAAGATGGTAGTAAACCATTGCATGATTGCCCCTGGCTTTTTCCAAATGCTATGTGATGGTGGGGGGAGAGTCCTTATGTCAAATGTAACATAAGGACTAGACTTATGAATTTTAACTGAAGAAGCTCTGTAATGTGAACTCTGCTTTACTATAGTCACTGGTTATATGCTACTTAAAATACTGAGAAATATATCAGACTTCTGAACAATGTTGATGGGACATTGCTAAGGAAATACAAAAGTGTATGAGATGAACTGATTTTTAAAAAACTGGTTTTATTTGTTTAAAAAGATTAAATATGGGCATTATGATGGCAGAGCAGTTTTCTTATGATTGTGTGTCCTCATTTGCAAAGTTAAAAACTGGAACCTGAAAAAGGGAGATCCTATCTCCTTGGGCCAATGACCTGTGTTTATTATTTAGAACATTTATTTACTACACATCTATAGTACACTGCTTTCCATACAGTCACTTCCTGAAGCAGTTTATATTCAAGCAATATAAATGTTCGTTAAAGGGAGAAACAATAAAACATTCAGATAGGAAAAGCCTGAGCAAAGCGCTGCTCAACATGTTTTATTCTCCAGTATTGATAACCCACCTCAAATCTGACGGAATCTGGGCAGGTAACAGGTAAAATATTAAGTATAAAAAAGCATAAGATAAAAGCACATAAATGAGACACCTGAGAACAACTAAGAGCTGAAAGCATGTTTGAGCAGAATAGTTTTAATGTGTTTACAAAAGATAAACAGGGTTGCGGCCATCTATACTGTAGGGCAGGAGTGTCAAACTGCAGGCCCGCAGGCCGGTTGCATCATACGGAGGCCGCGCCCACCCCAGCTCCGGCAATGTGAAAAAAGTCACGATACGTTGCGACACATCACGTGACGCGGCGAGCTTGATACCCGTACTGTAGGGGGAAGAGTATTTCAAAGAGGAGACACAACTCCTAAGGTTTGATACCTGAAACATATGACAGATTACTGGGGGAGGGTATTCTAAAGTGTAGAAACCATAGTAAAAGTCCATCAAGTATCTTGACAGTTGCTGCACGTGCAGATTTCCAAAGCGCAGTGGAGCTTGGGCATCTTGGGGGCAGGGTTGGTATAACATGTCACCCAATGCTTCCAGTTAAATGCTTCAGTCAGACATAATACAAGTAAATTCACAGATTTTCTGGAGAACTATTTAAACTAAACAACAGGGACAGTGAGTTAATTGATACAGAACATTCCTGTCCCCGGCAATCTAAAAATTATAGGGTTATCAGTGCATGTAACATAGGTGTGTGTGTGGACAAGAATATCAACCTTGCTGTCAAGCAAAATCAAGCTTTTAATAGCGAGTGCCACACAAAGTGCACTAATCAAACAGGTGGTAAGAAAATAGGGGAACTCAGGCACCACACAGGTTATGTAGAAAGTAAACACAGGGTCAATCAAAAAGGACTCAAATGTCTATACACCAACACAGAGAGTATGAACAACAAACAGGGTGAATAAGAAATTCAGGTAAATGAGGGCAGATATGATATTGTTGCCATTACGGAAACATGGTGGGATGAAACCCACAAATGGAACACACAGCTAGAGGGATTTAAATTATTTAAAAGAAACAGACCAAATAAAAGAAGAGGTGGAGTTGCTCTCTATATAAGAAATAACTACATCTCTACAGAAATAGAGCACAACAATGATGAAAACTGTCTTGAATGCATTTGGGTCAATATAAAAGGGGGGGAAATGACAATGCCATAGGTGTATACTATAGGCCACCCAACCAAACAGGAAATAGATGAACTTTTTGTTAGTCAGCTAAGGTATGTAGGAAGCACATCACAATAGTAATGGGGGACTTTAATTACACTGACATCAACTGGGAGACAAACTCTGCACCAAGTGGAAGATCAAACAGATTCCTGACAAACCTAGCAGACAACTTTGTCTCCCAAAAAGTAGAGAAGGGAACTAGGGGATTAGCCATATTGGACCTAATTCTCACTAACAGGGATGAAATGATAGAAGGTGTTGAAGCCACAGGAACCTTGGGGGGGACTGATCATGCAATATTGGAATTCAACATTATGCAAGCACAAGCAATAGAACACACTCAAACTAGAGTCTTGGACTTCAAGAGAGCTAATTTCAATAAACTTAGAGAGAGCTTGGGAAGGATTCCATGGATGAGAATCCTCAAGGGGAAAACAACTCAAGAAGCTTGGGAAATTTTGAAAAGTGAGATAATAAAAGCCCAGTCTAGGACAATACCAACAAAGAAGAAAAATAACAGCTCTCAAAAGAAACCAGCATGGCTGCATAAAGAACTCTCTGATAAATTGAAAGATAAAAAGGACAAGTATAGAAAGGGGAAAGAGGGGCACATAACTAAGGCAGAATATCAGCAAATAGCCCGAGCCTGCAAAGGTGAAGTGAGGAAAGCTAAGGCTCAGGATGAACTAAGGCTTGCGACAAAAATCAAAAATAACAAAAAAAGCTTCTTTCAACATGTAAAAAACAAGAAAAAAGTCAAGGAAATGATTGGCCCATTAGTGGGAGAAAGTGGCAAGAAGGTGACAAGCAACAGGGAGAAAGCAGAACTATTTAACTTGTTTTTTGCATCCGTCTTTACACAAAGGGAAAAAACAGCCCAACCTATTAAAAATAGTGCCATAAAAAACAGAGTAGAAACACAAGTTAAGATAGGCAAGAAAATGGTAAGTGAGCACCTGTCCAGCCTAGACGAGTTCAAATCACCAGGACCAGATGGATTACACCCCAAGGTTCTGAAGGAACTGGCAGATGTGATCTCAGAACCACTGAACTATATCTTTCAAAGATCCTGGAGCACTGGGGAAATACCGGAGGACTGGAAAAGAGCTGATGTAGTTCCCATCTTCAAAAAAGGAAAAAAAATGGATCCAGGAAATTACAGACCTATCAGCCTGACCTCAATACCTGGGAAGATTCTGGAAAAGATAATCAAACAACAAATCAGCGAACACCTAGAGGCAAACAAAGTCATTACCAAAAGCCAAAATTAGTGGACCAGAGGAATGCTGTGGATATAATTTATTTGGACTTCAGTAAGGCATTTGATAAAGTAGATGACAACCTACTACTTGATAAGATAGAAAAATGTGGGTTAGACAGCATCACCACCAGATGGATTCGTAGCTGGCTGACCGGCCGTACTCAGCGTGTAGTCCTCAATGGAACTGCAGCTACATTGAGGGAAGTGAGTAGTGGGGTGCCCCAGGGCTCTGTTCTGGGCCCAGTGCTCTTCAACATCTTCATCAATGATTTGGACAAGGGGATAGATGGGGAACTCATCAAATTTGCAGACGACACCAAGCTGGCAGGAATAGCCAACACTCCAGAAGATAGGCTTAACATACAGAAGGATCTTGACAGACTTGAACATTGGGCACTATCTAACAAAATGAAATTCAATGGTGAAAAAAGTAAGGTTCTACATTTAGGCAAGAAAAACCAAATGCACAGGTATAGTTTAGGAGGTACCTTACTCAATAGTAGTAGTAGAGGGATCTCGGAGTCCTAGTGGACAATCACTTAAATATGAGCCAGCAGTGTGCTGCAGCTGCCAAAAAAGCCAACACAGTGCTAGCCTGCATTAATAGAGGGATAGAATCAAGATCACGTGAAGTGTTAATACCACTTTACAATGCCTTGGTAAGGCCACACTTGGAATACTGCATCCAGTTTTGGTCACCACAATGTAAAAAAGATGTTGAGCCTCTAGAAAGAGTACAGAGAACAGCAACAAAGATGATTAGGGGACTGGAGGCTAAAACGTAGAAGGAACGGTTGCTGGAATTGGGTATGTCTAGTTCAGGGGTAGGCAACCTTGGCTCTTTTATGACTCGTGGACTTCAACTCCCAGAATTCCTGAGCCAACATGGCTCAGCTTGGAAACCTCTCCCTTTCCCCTCAGCGTGGCTGGCTCAGGAATTCTGGGAGTTGAAGTCCACGAGTCATAAAAGAGCCAAGGTTGCCTACCCCTGGTCTAGTTTAATGAAGAGAAGGACGAGGGGGGACATGATAGCAGTGTTCCAATATCTCAGGGGTTGCCAGAAAGAAGAGGGAGTCAAGCTATTCTCCAAAGCACCTGAAGGCAAGACAAGAAGCAATGGATGGAAACTAACCAAAGAAAGAAGCAACCTGGAACTAAGGAGAAACTTCCTGACAGTTAGAACAATTAATCAGTGGAACAACCTGCCTCCAGAAGCTGTGAATGCTCCAACACTGGAAGTCTTTAAGAAGAGATTTGTCTGAAATGGTATAGGGTTTCCTGCCTGAGCAGGGGGTTGAACTAGATGACCTCCAAGGTCCCTTCCAACTTTATTATTGTTATTGTTATTGTTATTGTTATTGTTATTGTTATTGTTATTGTTGTTGTTGTTGTTGTTGTTGTTGTTGTTGTTGTTGTTGTTGTTGTTGTTGTTGTACTTTACTGCAGGCTTTGCACGTTGATAACACTGGTTTGTTATGGACACTGCTGTAGTAAAGCCTGTGCTGCTGTGGTTTTGCAACATCCTGGTACTAAGAGACTTTGGAAATCACGAGTGTCAAACTCAGCACGTTACATGATGTGTTGTGACGTATTGTGACTTTTTTTGCATTGCCGGAGCTGGGGTGGGCGTGGCCTCTGCATGATGCAACCGGCCTGCGGGCCGGCAGTTTAACACCCCTGTTGTAAAGCGTATTGGATGAGGAAAATTGGGGTTATTGCCTTGCATGTCCTGGAGGCCTTACCATTATTAGAAATAGTTGATTTCAAACATTTTTTTCTTCCGTTCAATTGTGTCCTATTCTCAGAGACTGCCTGGACAAGTCTCTGCAATTTTCTTGGCAAAGTTTTTTGCAAGTGGTTTGCCTTCTTCTTAGAGCTGAGAGAAAGTGACTGGTCCAAGGTGACCCACCTGGCTTTGTGCCCAAGGCAGGACTAGAACTCATGCTCTCCCAGTTTCTATCCTGATACCTAGCCACTATACCAAACTGGTTCTCTTAAAACATTTAGTGTCAAATGCATACATTTTAAACTAAATGACTCAATATATAAGCCTTATCAGTTTCAGTATAAGTCCATCACTCTTTTTTAAAAAAAGTAATTTTATTAAATATTACAAATGCAACAGTAAAAACTAATACAAACTTTAAAAAATTAAAAATAGGTGCAGAAAAGAAAAAAGAAATAGAAACAAATAGAAAAAATATGGTAAAGAAAAGAAATAAATATATAAAGAAGTTACTTCCCTTTTCATCACAACAAGTGCAATTTTAGTAACTTATCACCTTCTCTTAAAATATGCAAAATTCTTCAGAACTTTAACAAGTCTCTTTTGTAAATCCAATAAAGGAAAATTATCCAGGTCACTCTCTTGGTTTGTTATTTGTATATCCCTTTTAATTATTAAAGACATCAGCCAGTTTCTTTTGTATGTCCAGTGTAACATTTTTTCCATGTCATTCTTGTAAACTGTTATTTTTAAATCCAGCTTCAAATCAGTCTCAATCTTGTCAGGAAAAACTTGTTCCCACCATCTGTTCACTATATATGAAAAAGCACTTAATGTCAACGCTGTTAATATAGGATATTATTGCTTTGACAAGATATGCAGAACTGTCTGGTATTTTTAGAGTTAATTCAGAAGACAGAAAAGAAGGAGATCATGAGGAAAGCCCGGGAAAGAAAAGGAAGTAAATCTTTGGCCTCCAGCCTAATTGGAAGACATGACTGTAAAATAAGGGAGGGGTATAGCAAGAAAAGGAAGACGCAAGCCAGAGAAATTCAGTTTCTGGCATCCGTCCATGTAAGTGCCAAGGTTATTTTTGCAATAAATGGATTCTAGAGGTAAAGGCCTCATGTTTCTCATTAAAGGCAATCTTCCTTTGGAACCATAACATCATGCCAGAAACTAAACCCTTTTCAACCAAATGGAGGTGCATTACACCCACCTCTTTCTCCGAGGCTGGAGTGAGAATAAGAAGAATTCATGAGGAGGACAATCTATCATGAAACGGGAGTTTGCTAAATACAGCCCGGCAGCTGCTAATATCCCAGAGGGGGAGGTGACAGACAGCATGCTGTGGGAAGATGAATTTGGGCAGACGAATGAAAATCGGTGGACAAACAACGGACAAACTGCCACTCAAGGACTGGGTGAGTTACTGGAAATATCTCAAACCCCAGGGGAGAGAGGCAGAGACCCACCCCTGAAAAAAGAACAACCTTCGATGGGGACCCAGAGAAACTGATTTTTTTCCTTAACCAAGTACGCTCGCACTTGAATCGCTAGGCTTATCTCTACCCAGACCCAGGGGCTATGGTCGATGTGATTGCGTCCGGCCTAGAGGGAGAAGCATCCGAATGGCTGAACAATTTATATAATGAGAAAGCCCCAGAATTGGAAGACCCCCAACTCTTCCTCCTGGGTCTGAAAGAAAGATTTGAGGACCCATCCCTTGATTTAAAAGCAAGAGAACAAATCCACAAAATGAAACAAGCTGGCAGGCCTGCCCTGGAGTACGTGCGAGAGTTTCGCAAGATAGCAGGTCAGATAGAGGGGTGGCCAGAGCAGTCCCTAATCCATCACTTCATTGAGGGATTAGATAATCACCTCTCCCAGGCCTGCATTATTCGAGCAGTACCTGACCGACTGCACGAGTGGTACCAGACAACGGTGAAGCTAGATGTTCAGCTCGCCCGCTATAAAAAGCCTTCCCCACCTGAATCTGAGCAGCAACCAGAGCAATCCGAACAACAATCACCCCCACAAGACCCTCCGGCTACCACGATGACTGAAAGAACCGGGCCACCTGCAAGCGTGTCAATAAAGTGTTTCCGGTGCGGAAAGAAGGGACATCGAGCAGCAAACTGTCCGGTCCCCTACCCCCAACTGCAGAGCAGTCCGGAACCAGCAATGAAAAGGAGACCTGCCCAGCGGCTAATGAGAGAAAAATCCAACTGGGCCACGCAAGCACCTGTTACCCAGATTACCCCTCCCACACAAGAGAACGCCGGGGCTCCAGGTGGACCCGCCCCTGCTCTACCCTCCTTTGACGGTGACGACGAAGGGGAGAACGACCCGATGGTGAGTCGACAAATCCCATCTTTTTCACTGGCCGCCAAGCTTACAATCCCTAAGTCGGGGGCACAAATAGACTTAAACGTACTAATTGATTCTGGATGCACCCGATGCATTATTAGCCTACCCTTTGCCATGAAAATGGGCATACGGGCAAAACAACTCTCCAACCCTGTGAGGTTCGAGCAAGCTGATGGCTCCCTGATGGGAGGGACTTTAGTCACACAATTAACTGAGCCCTTACGCCTAGAAATAGGGGCACACTGGGAATTTATTTGGTTCCTGGTGGCCCCAAAAATGACTGAAACTGTGATTCTAGGCTTAGCCTGGTTGGACAAATGGAAGCCACTTATCTGGTGGGAGAAAGGAATGAGAACTGTGAGACTACCTATAGGGCCTGAGCCTCCCACTGATTCAACTGACGTTGCGGGACACTTTAGGCCACCTAATGAGTGAGCACTCATAGCTGCCTTACCGTCACCAGATGAATCACTCATCCCCAATGAATACCGGGACTTAGCAGAGGCATTTAGTGAAAATGAATGCGATGTCCTACCCCCTCACAGACCCAATGACTGTTCTATCGAACTGGTGCCAGGAGCCAAACTTCCACGCCGAAGAATGTATGCCATGTCCCCCCTCGAGATGGAAGAGATGCAGCAATACGTGAATAAAAACTTAGCGAGGGGGTTCATTGAACGGGCCAAATCTACTGTGGGAGCCCCCGTGTTATTTAAAGAAAAAAAAGATGAGTCTCTTCGTCTCTGCGTAGACTATAAGGGCCTCAATGCTGTGAGTGTGGAAAACAGATACCCCCTCCCCCTCCTAAAGGACTTATTAACTCATCTGGCTAAGGGGAGTGTCTTCACTAAATTAGACCTGAGAGAGGCGTACTACCAAGTGAGAATAAAAGAAGGAGATGAGTGGAAAACTGCCTTCAACTGCCCCGTGGGGAGCTATCAATTTAAAGTCATGCCATTCGGACTACAGGGGGCCCCAGCCGTATTCATGCAGTTGATTAATGAGGTCCTACATGAACACTTGTACAAAGGGGTTCTGGTGTACCTTGACGATATTCTGATATACAGCACAAATATGACTGATCACATAAAGCTGGTGAGAGAAGTGTTAAAGAAACTATTGAATGCCAAGCTTTATGCCAAATTGTCAAAATGTGAATTTCACCAGACCCGATTAGATTACCTCGGCTACAGAATCTCCAACGAAGGCATTGAGATGGATCCAGCCAAGGTGAAAACTATAATCGAATGGCAGCCCCCAAAAACCCGCAAACAACTTCAGAGCTTTCTAGCTTTTACCGTCAATTCATCCCCTCTTTTGCCAAAATTGCCCTCCCCTGTCTAGGGGAGCCCTTTGTAATTCAAGCCGAGGCCAGTGATGTGGCAGTTGGAGCTGTATTGCTTCAAAAGAACAAGAATGGAGTCCTGCAACCCTGCGCCTACACCTCCAAAAAATTTACGGAAAGTGAACAGAGATGGGCGATATGGGAGAAGGAGGCCTTTGCAATTAGATGGGGGCTGTTAAACTGGCGACACTACCTGGAGGGGAGCAAGGTGCCATTCGAAGTATGGACAGATCACAAAAACCTAGAGGCACTGAAAACTCCTCGCAAATTGTCCCCAAAGCAAGTATGGTGGGCACAGTACTTTAACCGCTTCAACTTTACTCTAAAGTACATACCGGGGGGGGGGGAAAAACGTCCTAGCTGATGCGCTATCGAGATTGCCCCAATACAAAAGCAAATGTGAAGAAGTTAATGAGGCGATTATCTCCAACCCACAACCTGTTGCACAAATCACGCCTCGCAGGGTCCCTAATCCGGATGACCCTGGAGCAAAGAAAATAAAACGAGAGCTCCTCACCGATCAATGGTTCAAAGATAATCAAACCTCCTTGACGTGCTGGGATGGTTTGGCTTAGAAAGGGGGGAAACTGTATTTGCCCAAATCCCTCCATCTCAATGCTCTCAAACACAGTCATGATGTAAAGGAGGCTGGACACTTTGGATATCTCAAAACACTACATCTCACCCGCCAGCAATTTTGGTGGCCAGGACTGAAACGAGATGTGGAAAACTATGTGAAGAGTTGTACCGTATGTGCTACAATGAAAAGAATACTGGGGAAAACCCCTGGATTACTGCAGCCGGTGGCAGACCCTTCCCAACCCTGGGAAGAAATAGCTATGGACTTTATTGTAGACCTACCTGAGAGTAGAGGAAATACTGTCATCTGGACTGTAATAGACCTGTTTTCGAAGCAGGCTCATTTCATCGCCTGCAAAGGACTCCCATCCGCTCAACGACTGACTAAATTGTTCCTGAAACATATCTACCGACTGCACGGCGCCCCTAAGCGAATAATCTCAGACAGGGGGGTGCAGTTTACAGCAACGTTTTGGAGGAGTTTTCTTAAATTAATTGGATCATCTCAAGGCTTGTCATCTGCTTTTCATCCGGCCACCAACGGAGCTGCAGAAGCCACTAACAAAATGGTGGAGCAATATCTCAGATGCTACGTGTCTTATCAACAGACGAACTGGACTGACCTCCTCCCTTTCGCAGAGGTGGCGTATAACAATTCTGTGCACAGCAGCACCGGCTACAAACCTTTCAGAGTAGCCACAGGCAAAGTGTTCAGTCCAATTCCTGAATATCCCCAAGTGCCAACTGCTTCCCAGACACTTGACCAATGGGTGAGGGGATGGGAGGAAGTTTGGAGAAACACAAAAACTGCTTTAAAAAAGACTTTTGCAACCTATAAAAAGCAAGCTGACAAAAAGAGGGCTCCCCAAAGAACGTTCCAAGTTGGGGAAAAGGTTTATTTGTCAACCAAATACTTACGCCTCAAATTACCCAGCAAGAAGTTAGGACCAAAATTCTTAGGGCCTTTTCCTATCGTAAAGGTCATCAATCCAGTCACTGTAAAACTGAAACTCCCTAGACTTTTGGGTAAAATCCACCCTGTCTTCCACAGTAGCTTGTTAAAACCTTATCGGGGCTCCACTTTAAGACCTCCCCCGAAGAAAGCACCTGGGCCCCTCGTAGTTGCGGGGCAGACCCATTATGAAGTGAAACATATTCTTGATTCTAGAATTTTTAAAGGGAAATTGCAGTACCTAGTACAATGGAAGGGATACCCGATATCTGAAGCCACTTGGGTGAAATCCAGTGAGATGAAAGCTGACAGGCTTGTCAAAAGGTTTCATACGAAATACCCCAACAAACCAAAGACTAGTCATTAATATATGCTTTTGTTTACATTACAGGATCTGTCCTTTTTGTAAGGGGGGCCGGATGTCAACGCTGTTAATATGGGATATTATTGCATTGACAAGATATGCAGAACTGTTTGGTATTTTTGGAGTTAAATCAGATGACATACAAAGGAAGAGATTTGTGAAGAAAAGCGGGAGACAGGGAAGGGAAGTGAATCTTTGGCCTCCAGCCTAATTGGAAGACGTAAATTATCACTGTAAGTAAGGGAGGAGTTTAGCAAGATAAGACAGACGCAAGCCAGAGAAATCAGATTCTGGCATCCGCTTTGTAATGTGCCGAAGTATTGTTGCAGAACTCCTGGAAAGAAATGCAAAATAAAGTATCAAAAAGGGAAAATAATGTCTCAGGTTTCTTGGAATGCTTCTTCCTTCGGACCACAACATCAGTTTCAGGACTTCAGCCAGAGGTTTCCCATAATGCTGTGGTTGGACCTAAAAAGGGTACTTTGCACAATAAAGCCCAAGGTAGGACGTCTGATTTACTGACTCTGGGAGAAACCAGAAATCAGGAGGGGGTTCTGCCATTTTCAGTTGATCACATCTTGGCACAACAGCCACCTCCTTCTGATTCTGGGGATTCTAAGTCTGTGCCTGAACTGTCTGGAGAATTACAAACATCATTCCCTGTCCTTCCCAGTAAAATAGAAAGCCAAGTTGGTCCCCAATTTCCCAGTCCTTCTTTAGGGATTTGGGGCTCCAACACCCATATACAGAATATGCAAGCATGGGTTAAGCTTTTGAATGTAACAGATTGCTGGATTTGCACACACATACCCCCCACTGGCACACATGGATTGGTCATGGAAGCTACACCCTTAGGAGCTTTTATGTTAAGCATGAACAATGTAACTAGGGGCTGGACACTCCCTGTGTTTGCGGCAGGAAAGCTGCGGATTGCTAAATTAGGGGCACGTATACAACACCCTGCAGCAGTTTGCCTTAGTCATTTTAATTCTTCTTCTAGATATAAGTTGGGGATCTATGCACCTTGCACAGTCACATGGAAGGTCAGTGCTAGCATGTGGGATGATTGGTATAGATGTCATCAGACCTTTGGCCTTAAATATAAAAAGGACCCCTCTGCTCTCTGTAGTTTGTTTGCAGCAATGGGACTCATGGCTTATATGTCTGGTGTTAGAGCTTATATGCCTGAGGGGTTGGAAGGCAAACCAGGCATTTATCTTGCTAACCACCCAGACTGGTGGTTTCTTTGTGGTTGGTTTGCCTATAAATCTTTGCCAGCTTATTGGTCTGGTACCTGTACCATAGGAATTATCTTTCCCTCTGTTCGTATTATCCAACATTATGATTGGAACTTTCACGTCCGCAATCGGCGGGACGAGGACCACCTTGAGCATGAAGAACATATTGAACATCATCCTGTACCTCATAACCTGGGCAATGCTATTGCACAAGCGTTAATTCCAGCTATAGGAGTTGGTTTAAATTATAACTCTATTATAGAATTGGGTGACTGGACAGAGGAAATGTTTAAGCACACCATACAGGCATTTGCACAACTCAATAAGGAACGGGGAAATACGGGAGGTAGTGGTACAGAATCATCAAGCATTGGACATGGTACTGGCTGCAAAAGGTGGGGTGTGTGCTTTAGTCCACTCACATTGCTGCACTTTTATAACTGACTATCAAGTTAACATTAGTCATACCATCCATCTCATGGAAGAAGGGATTAGGAATTACCCTAAAGATCTGAAGATTTCTACTGATACTGTATGGGAGGTTTTCTTTTTTTTATATAACAAGTTTTATTGCATTTTTTTGTTTTACAACCAAGTGCTTAGGACTCATCGTGGAGATAGGGCACTCCATAGAACAAAATAGAAAATACAATCATACATGAACAATTTAAGTTACTTCTTTAAAATTTCCCTCTCTATTTTATCAATCAAGAAAAAGAAACAAAAACAAAAACAAAACTACCAATAATATTTCCACCCGTTTTCGAGTTTAATTAACTATTAACATATTCCAATTTGGTATTACATAAACATATAGTATACAATTCGGGTATCCATATAATATAAATTATTCCTAACCTATACATATTACTCAAATTATTCACTTTATATTTCTCAGTTAAATTCTATCTCTTATTCTATTCTATTTCACATACATATTTTATAAATGAACATAACTTTAAGTTTGTTTTTTTAAAACCATTTTACATTAGCCTAAATTTTTTCTAATTATTTCTAAAATAAACATATAATGTAACTATTATATATATATATATATATATATTAATATTCCTCCACTATATTCTATCTCCTATACTCTATCAAACATTTTTATAAATCAGTCCAATCTTCAATCATTGCAAGTAAAAATATCAGTAATATTTCACCAATCTCAATACAACTCCTTTAGTTTTAACTTTTCCAATTTTCCATAATTGCCATTCCAGACCATAATCAAATCCATAATTAACATCAATATTAACTCAGACTAAAATCTTAGACCTTAGAAATCTCAAAAATATTAGCTCACTTGAAGTCTCTAAAAACCATTTTACCCGTCAAATAAAGTTTTAACACTCATTTTTAAACCTAATTCTAGCTTTCTTTTTATGCCAAGCAGGTTTCCACAATAGGGCCTTTAGCTCTTCCCATCTTAATATTTGACTATACACATTTTCCCACAGTTGCGTCTGATCATAGTCTTCTTCTCTTTTTCCCAATATTGTCTGCACTATGTAATCAGTCTTAGTCAGTATGGTGATTATTCGTTGTTTGTATATATTGTCAGCATTTTTAATGTCTCGTGTTTGAAAGTCTATTTCTGTTGTTTTTAAAGTTATAGATGTTTTAGTTGAATTCTGCCATTGGTCCTCAGAAATCTCCATCATTTGTATATAAGGTGTAGCATCTTCCTCTTCAGTAGGTTGTAGATATAAATCCTCCATCTCATTAAGTTGTAAATCTAGTTGTGTGTCATGATCAGTTAAAGTTTGAGATTCAATTTTTAACTCTGAAACATCCTCTTTCCTGAGCGTCCTGAAATGCTCTCTTAATTCCTCTTTCATTTCCAAAAAATTTTCTAGTATGAGTCCATAGTTAAGCTGTGAGTGGGATTCCATTCTTCTTTTTTTTTTATAGTGAAAGTTCAGCTTAAAAAATAGATTAGAATATTATAAAATATAAAATCCAAACAGAAATAGAAAAAAAAAGGAAAACAAACAATCAAACCCAGCAGAAAGATAAAGACAACAATAGTCCCAATCAGTGTTGTGAGTATCTAGTTTATAATCCAAAGTGATGATATAAAAGGATGTCTAAAAGTCAATTATTATAATGTAATCCTTAAACGAAAGAAAATCCATTTTTCTAGTAGGTATATTTTATATTATAAAGTCAAACGAACTAGAAGTAGAAGATTAAGTAAGTTCCAAAAGATATACCAGTGTCTGGGCATGACACCGAGTTCAGCACTTCAGCTGCAAATGGTTACATTGTTACGATAAGGCTTTCTGGGCTTCATGCCAAGTTCCGAGCTACATTGTAACCATACAATCCACATAGATCCACCCAGACAGCCAGAGGTTTTTTTTTCTTTTTAAAGTAAATAAAAATGTTCAGAAGGGGGGGAGGAAAAGAAACACTCTACCCCCCTCGTATGGGAGGTTTTCAATGGTATATTTTCATTTCTTACCAGTTGGCTCCCAGGATGGGGATGGTTTAGGGAATTATTCCTTGGTCTTCTCTTTGTAGTATTTCTTATTCTTGTTTCCTGCTGTGTCCTTCACTGCTTGCCCCTACTCACCTCTGCTTGTTCTAAATGATGTGGGCAATGTGTTACAGAAGCTTATCCTCTGTCTCTTCAGTTGGGCTCTCATGCTCCTGCGCACTGCTCGCAGCATGAAAGGGGGGGGATTGATGACCAGGACTTAGGGGACAGTATCAATATACAGATGGCCCCTCTGTTTGCACCTTTGCCATTCTTCTGCTCCCGGGGCTTGTCTGGCCTCTCCAGTTTGCACCAGCTCTTCAGAGTCCAAATCCAAGAGGACAGGGAAAACAGGGGTAATGACGGGGGGAGTCAGCTTTGGAAGCAGTTGACTGGGGTTGCCAAAAAATGTGTTAAGTTCTGCGAGTCGAGACTCAGCAGTTAGGTAGAGGGCTTGTAGAGCCTGGGGAATACCTTATTGTATCAGTTGTGTCATTATGGCCTTGTTGAGCCCCCTTTTGAATTGTGCCCTTCAGGCTTGCTCTTCAACGTATGCTCTCACTAAGTTATTGCCTTAGCACAGTTGGTAGATGCGTTGTTCGGCAGTTTCTATCCAAATAGGGTCTCCAAAATGCTCTCTAAATCAAGTGACAAAATTTGAGTAACTATCCAGGACAGGGTCATTGGTTTTGATGAGTGGAAGCACCCATTTGGCAGTGGAGTAGAATAAAAGTGTGAGGATGAAGGAGACTCTTGATCTGTCTGTCAGAAACTCCCCAGGTCGGGTGCTGATGAATACATTGCACCATGCTAGGAATATTCTCATCTTATCAGACTCACCAGTGAATCTCTGCGGTAGGCAGCCAGGAGACTTGGGTATGAGCAAGGCAGGAACAGGTAGTTGTTCCTGGGCTGGTGGAGCAGGTAGTTGTGATTGCAGAGGAATGCCTTGTTGAGTCAGGATCTGCATTTACTACATCATTTGTTGAAAATTGGCTGCAAGATTCCTGATTTCGTCTTCAATGCCATCTTGGCATCTGTTGATAGAGTGGAGGTCTGGCTCATCTGCTATTGCTGCAGCTCTGGGATCTGAGGTCAGTTGCAGCATATTCTGGAGCCCAAGAAAAATTTTGGTGAAGGGAGTAGCTCAGGATATTTTGGCAGTTCAAATGGGTATAAAGATTTATTGCAGAATACAGATAGATAGATAGATAACCTTTATTGTCATTTTTTACTGTCGGCACATTGGCACACATTAAAAATGAAATCATCAAACTGGTGTGTATATGGATTGAACCAAACTTAAATCTGGAAAAAAGAGAAACTGACAGAAACTAACAGAATTACAGAATTACAGAGCTGGAAGGGACCTTGGAGGTCTTCTAGTCCAACCCCCTCCTCAGGCAGGAAACCCTATACCATTCCAGACAAATAGTTGTTCAATCTCTTCATAAAAACGTCCAGTGTTGGAGCATTCATAACTTCTGAAGGCAAGTTGTTCCAGTGATTAATTGTTCTAACTGTAAAGAAATTTCTCCTTAGTTCTAGGTTGCTTCTCTCCTTGATTAGTTTCCATCCATTGCTTCTTGTCCTGCCCTCAGGTGCTTTGGAGAATAGCTTGACTCCCTCTTCTTTGTAGCAGCCCCTTAGATGTTGGAACACTGCTATCATGTCACCCCAGTCCTTCTTTTCATTAAACTAGACATACCCAATTCGAGCAACTGTTCTTTATATGTTTTAGCTGTCAACTCTGCAACGAACCTGAGTACCCAAGACTTAAACGTTAATTGACTCAGGCTGTACCAGATGCATAATCAACCTCCCTATGGTGCTAAAGCTAGGAATTCATGCCAAACTACTGCCCCTAGCCATGAGGTTTGAACAGGCAGACGGGTCTCTTATCGGGGAAGCTCCTGCCACGAAACTAACCGAACCAGTGCGTTTAGAAATGGGGGAGCACTGGGAAATCATCTGCTTCGTAGTGTTCCCAAAATGACTGAATCTGTAATTCTCGGATTGGCTTGGCTCAATAAACAGTGCCCTTTGATTTGGTGGGAGGATGGAGTGAGGACCTTAAGGTTAGCGATGGGACCCCTTCCACCTCACACACCCAGCGAGGTGCGAGAAGCTGTCGATACTAAAGACCAATTCCTAAGAAAGCACCTCATCCCCTTTTGGTTGAGGGGGAGACTCATTATGAAATTAAACGAATCCTTGAGTCTAGATTATACAAGGGGAGATTACAGTACTTAGTACAGTGGAAGGGATATCCATTGTCAGAGGCAACATGGGTGAAAAGTACAGACGTCAAGGCAGATCGGATAATAAACAAAGTTTTATTGTAAGCATCCTCAGAAACCTCGGGGAGATTCCTAACTTCTCTGTTTATTTCTCTACAGGATCTGTTTTCTCTTTGGGGGGGGGGGGGTCAACTGTCAACTCTGCAATGAATCTGAATGAAGCCATTTGGCTCATTTTTTGTTGCCACCAGAATGGGGGGGGGGTGGTGGAATTTTTCTGCTAGCTTAAACAATTCTCTGTCCCATAGGAACCAAGGTCATTTCTGTTCATTAGACTGGAGGGGCTGAGACTTCTGTTAGAAAGCCCGCCAAACTATTCTATTGGGAAACGTAGTTGATTGCATAGTACTGGGGTGGGAAGTTTAACTTTGTATACTGTAACTTTTTGGAGGGAACTTTAGTCTTGGTTTCACTTTTGACAGTGCGGATACTTTGTAGCCAATAAACATGTTCTTAAAGGAAACCTCAAGCCTCAGAGTTCTGTTTTAGTTGGTCTCATCTATCGGAACCATGACATTAGCCTCCAGTCCCCTAATCATCTTTGTTGCTCTTCTCTGCACTCTTTCTAGAGTCTCAACATCTTTTTTTACATTGTAGCGACCAAAACTGGATGCAGTATTCCAAGTGTGGTCTTACCAAGGCATTATAAAGTGGTATCAGCACTTCACGTGATCTTGATTCTATCCCTCTGTTAATGCAGCCTAGCACTGTGTTGGCTTTTTTGGCAGCTGCAGCACACTGCTGGCTCATATTTAAGTGATTGTCCACTAGGACTCCAAGATCCCTCTCACAGTTATTGGCATTAAGCCAGGTTTTACATAGTCTATACCTATACGATTGGTTTTTCTTGCCTAAATGTAAAACCTTACTCTTCTCATTTTATCTTGAAAGAAGAATTCTACTCATTTTTTAAAATTAGAGATTCAAAAATTATGGCCTTTTCTTAAGTGCTTTGTAATGTATTGACAACAAAGAGCTCCTGCATCCATCTATTTAATCCAGAGAATGAGTCAGCATTACAAGACAATGTAGCCTTGAGATGGTGAATCCTGGCTGAATGCCCACATATTTTGCAAGCTTACACTCTCTACAAAACTCTGAGCTACTAACGGTCAAGGGAAATGAGCGAG
Source organism: Azemiops feae (assembly GCA_023970755.1). Classification (NCBI taxonomy): domain Eukaryota; kingdom Metazoa; phylum Chordata; class Lepidosauria; order Squamata; family Viperidae; genus Azemiops; species Azemiops feae. Next base: position 87,226 of record JALGBA010000116.1, on the reverse strand, counting down.
AATTAAGAAGGCATTCAAGATGGGCTGGGCTTAGATCTCTTGCGGGCACGCAGGGACTCATGACTTATGATGCGTTTGACCCCTCCCCCGGGCTCTGCCTGGTCATCTCCTACAGTCCCCTCCTCTAGTGATGTATTAATCACTGCCTGGACTCACCTGCTCGTCACCATCCTGGAGGCTTTCACCATCCAGGAGGGACAAGGGTCTAACTGACAGGTGGTGGCGCTGACAGCATCAAGGGCTCTATCCACTTCATCAGGGCCAACAGGATCAAACTATTCCCAGATAACAGGGCAAGACCTCTCCCTGGACATCTCACATGAACTATCTCCACGAATGGTATCCAACTGGGAATGGATTCGAGCCACTTTGTCCATCAGGTGCTAAACAAACTCCTCTGCCCAGCCCTGTAAAAGATCGCCCAAGTCCCCCTGAAAGCCAAAAGAGACTCTCTGATAACCACTGCCACCCCAAATCCCCAAGGATCATCAGCCTCAGCCACAGCAGGGAGACTGGTACACCAGCAATAATCCCCACTGGTCCTGAAGGCCTAACTTAAGTTAAAGAGTCTCAAACCCAGTTATCTGCAGAGCAGAGCCTCTAAGAGCCCTCAGTGACTCATGGATGACAATAGCCACTCCAGCCCCACTTCCTCAAGGTTGTGGCTGGTGCCAAACCTGAGACCCAGGTGGGCATATTTCTGAGAAGAGAGAGACACAATGTCAGACCTGCCATAGCTTAAAGCTCTAAGTAAAAATGATCATTGGCTCCATTCATTGGGAAAGGTGTATTTTTTATTAGGGATCAAGTGTATTGTAGTAATGAATGAATTTTGGCACCAGGGACCAGATTTATGGCACAATTGCAGTCTCTGTGCAGGGGGAGGACTGAGGCTTCTTCCTCCCCAATAACATCAGCAAAGTCTGTGTACTTACTTGGGAGATTGGAAATCTTTCTGTTAACCTTCGCGAGGGGGAGCTGCTGGGGGGATTTCAGATGGCTGATTGCTGTGAGAAATGCAGTGAGGACTATCAAAGACAATAGACCAGTTCTTCCACCTAAACCGGGGTTGTGGTGTTGTAACCAAGTGGTTCCCAGCACCATTGGACGTTCGATGTGGTCAGCCATGAAAAGGGTTAATGTTTCAGGATGTTGATTTATTGTCAATTGCAAAGGCACTGTTGCGTGAGCGATGGAGCCTGCTTTTAAAATTTGGCCATCAATAGTTATTACTGGCAATGGAGACTTCAAAGGGACAGTGGGGATCTTAAGGTTCTGGACTGTGGCTAGGCTTATGAAGTTGGTAGTTGCCCCAGAATCTATCAAAACAGGGATGGTTGTTTCCTGACCACTGGGAAGTGTTAGGATAGAATCAAATTTTACCTGGGCATGCAAGCAATTGAGCCCATTCAGTGCTTGGGAGCCCCCCCCCCCATGATCTCATGGAGGGGGGGTCATTTGTCATTTCCCTGGCCTTGAGGCTTGTTGTCTGGTTGGTTAGTGGAGACATTGCTTAGCTGTCTGTAGTCTCATTTGGCCAACTAAGTAGGGTAGTCCTTGACCATGTGTCCAGATTCTCCACAATAAAAACAAAGGTTGAGTTCTTTGCATCATTGTTGTTCCCCTGCTGTGGGAGCCTGTCTGGCTGCTCTGATGTGCATCAGTTCTTCAGCGTCCAAGTCCAAGGGGGTAGAAAGTCTCAGGGTAGTTACGGGAGGAGGCAGCTGTGGAGGCGGCTGGAAGGGACTGCTGAAAAGTGCCCAAATTTCTGCAAGTCAAGACTCTGCTGTTATAGAGGGTAGGTAGATATCCTGTAGAGTGCGTGGAATACCTTGTTGGATCAGTTGTCTGGCACTGACCTTGTTGAGTCCGCTTTTGAACTGTGATCTTAGGACTGGCTTGGAAAAGATAATCAATAAATTAATCTGCGAACAGCTAAAAGCAAACAAGGTTATAACCAGAAGCCAACATGGGTTCGTCAAAAACAGATCATGCCAAACAAACCTTATTTCATTCTTCGACAAAGTGACCAAATTAGTAGATCAGTGAAATGCTGTGGACATAGTATGCTTAGATTTCAGTAAAGCATTTGATAAAGTAGAACACAACCTACTTCTTGGCAAGCTAGTAAAATATGGGATAGACAGCACCACCACCAGGTGAGTTTGTAACTGGCTGACAAATCGTACTCAACATGTAGTCTTCAACGGAACTACATCTACATGGAGGGAAGTAAGCAGTGGGGTACTCCAAGGTTCCGTTTTAGGCCCAGTACTCTTCAATATCTTCATAAACGGTCTAGACGAGGGAATCAAAGGGGAAGTTGTCAAATTTGCAGACAACACTAAGCTGGCAGGAATAGCCAACACCCCAGAAGACAAGCTCAGGATCCGAAAAGATCTTGACAGACTTGAACACTGGACCCTATCTAACAAAATGAAATTCAACGTAGATAAAAGTAAGGTTTTACATTTAGGCAAGAAAAACCAATTGTATAGGTATAGACTAGGTAAAACCTGGCTTAATGCCAATCACTGTGAGAGGGATCTTGGAGTCCTAGTGGACAATCACTTAATATGAGCCAACTGTGCGGCAGCAGCCAAAAAAGCCAATGCAATCCTAGGCTACATTAATAGGGGGATAGAATCAAGATCATGTGAAGTTTTAGTACCATTTTACAAAGCCTTAACAAGACCACACTTGGAATACTGCATCCAGTTCTGGTCACCACAATATAAAAAAGATGTTGAGACTCTGGAAAGAGTGCAGAGAAGAGTAAAAAAATGATTAGGGGCTGGAAGCTAAAACTTACAAAGAATGATTACAGGAATTGGGTATGTCTAATCTAATGACAAGATGGACTAGGGGTGATATGATAGCACTGTTCCAATATTTGAGGGGCTGCTGCAAAGACAAGGAGGTCAAATTTTCCAAAGCAACAAAAGGCAAGATAAGAAACAATGGTTTGAAACTAACCAAGGATAGATGCAAACTAGAACTAAGGAGAAATTTCCTAATGGTGAGAGCAATCAACCAATAGAATAGCTTGCCTTCAGAAGTTGTGGGTGCTTTATCACTGCAGGCTTTCAAAAAGAGACTGGACAACCATTTGTCTGAAATGGTATAGGATCTCCTGCTCGAGCAGGGGGTTGGACTAGAAGACCTCCAAGGTCCCATATTCTATGACTCTATCACCTACTCTCTTCTTCCAGATCTTAAAAGTCAATCTGCCCTCCATTTCCCTACCTGCACCCTGGTGGATCATTGCAGCATTGCAGGCAAACTCTGCCCACAGCCAGGAGTTCAATCCTTATGGGCTCAAGGTTGACTCAGCCTTCCATCCTTCTGAGGTTGGTAAAATGAGGACCAGATTGTTGGGGGCAATATGCTAACATTTGTAAACTGGTCAGAGAGTGCTGTAAAGAAGTATGGAGCAGTATATAAGTCTAAGAGCTATTGCTACCTTGTGGCTCTGCCTTCATCCAATATGTGGACAATTTTCTGTTAGCCTCGTCCTCAATGTACAAATGCTGTACTGACATCCACCATTTACTCTCCTGTCAGGCTGAGAGAGGGCAGAAAGCCTAACCCACCAAGCTGCAGTATGTGTCACAAGAGGTGACCTACTTAGGGTACATAATCATCCATAGAACTTGTAAACTGGCTACAGAAGGCATCCAAGCCATACTCTGCCTGAACCCCCCCCCCAATGAAATGCCAAGCGTGAGCTCTTTTAGGGGTCTTAGGATTTTGCAGACCCTGGATCCTGTCATTTGGAGAATTAGCTTGGCCATCCATCCAACTATTGCCCAAAGATGTCCCCAAGCCCATACAATAGAATAAAGACTTGACACTTGCACTCAAAAGGGTGAAACAAGCCTTGGTGTCAGTTTCAGCCTTGAGCTTGCCAGATTACCAAAAACCCTCCTCTCTGTTCATCCATGAAAACCAGTGGGGTGGCTTCATGAGTATTGGTTCAACAACTCAGTTCCACCTAGCGACCAGTGGCTTATTATTCAGACCAGCTAGACCCCATAGCGTGAGGAACAGTCCCATGCCTCCATGTGGTCACAGCCACATTCAAAATCATCAAACGCTCAAGCGACATCATCCTAGGGCACCCGCTAATTCTGAAAGTTCCCCACAATGTGTCAGCTATCCTACTGAAGCCCCAAAGACAAGCCTTCATTCACCAGAAGGTAGTGCAATATGAGGCAGAACTTTTCACATCGGACCACATCTTGACCACTACCAAACTGTGAACCCTTCTCCATGACTGCCTCCACCTCATCCACAATGCGGAACAGCCCCAACCAGACATGATGGATACAACTCTCAAAAATCCGGACTTTGAATTTTTTACGGCCTACCTGATTGAGGGAACCTGCCTCTCTGGGGCCACTGTGGTTACTCTCTTCAAGGTCATATGGGCATCATCACTCTCACCCTCACCCATTTTGCCACCAAGTGTTGATGATGTGAACTCAGAGTCCTTCAGGCACTGTAACCGCTGGGGATGCATGCAGCCAATGGCACAGGTTGCTACCGCTGCCTTAGGTCTTTTGAGACATGGATATGCCCTGAATAAATTAAGGTTTTTATTAGTGAGAAAGGGAGGCACATTTGTTACGCTTGTTCCTTCCTCATGGAACAAAGTGGCACAAATCACTGTAAAGTTGAGGCTAACATATTTCCAATGGAAGCCTTTTTTTTTTCATCAGAATAAAAAAGTCAACTTTTTGGAAGGAACAGCACATGATACCAACATTATCAGCAAAAAAGCATTGCATAACTGTTCTATTGTCAGCTTAATGGGTTTTTTTTTTTTGTGATGAGAAGATGGACTCCTTTTAAAAACATTTATGTTTACACTCTTTATACATTTTGTCACTGTGTAAGAAATTTTATGAACTGGAATAGCCATAGCAACAAACCAGCCAATGAGAACTGTTTTGATTAAAACACGGTATTGGCTGTGTGAAGCATGTGATCCAGCCTAGGTCTGGACATGTCTTAGTCTTCTCTGTGTTGTTTTTTTCTGATCTCCAAGTTAAGAGTTGTTGATGTTCCCCAGAGCTGAATGAAACTGTATGTATCATGTTTATATATATTTTATAGATAAAGTTTTTCTAAACTATGCCTCCTGCTTATTTTGAATGTGTGCTTATTGTTTGGGCTTATTTTTGCGCTGGAAAGCTGTAAAACTCTTAACAGGTTATGGGCCCAGATCCCAGCCAGCCCTTGCACACAGTACAGGAAAGTTCAGACTGAAGAAAAAGATTGTGGCTCAACACGGAGCTGTAATTAAGCTGAAGGACTGTCTGAGTTAAATAAGAAAGAAAAAGGCAGAGACTCAGCTGAAGGCTTGAAGGATGGCTGATTTAAAGGAGAGCTCTCTGCCTCGATTGGGACAAAAGAATTATCTTATTTGGGCTGCAAAAATGGAATGCTTCCTGAAGGCTCAGGAACTCTGGGATATTGTGATTAATCCACCCCAGGGGCAATTAGCAGCTGCAGATCAACAGAGGCATGATAAGGCACTGGCTTACATCATCTTAAATGTGGAAAATGAACAATTCTTAAATGTAGCTGACTTAAAAACTGCAAAAGAGGTTTGGCTGAAGCTGAGAAGTGTGCACGTGAGTGCTTCAGCATGCAATGTAGTGCAATTATCAAGGCAATTGTACAGAGCCCGGCTGCTGCCACAAGAGAGCATAGAAGAGCATTTGTTCCACATGCAGAAACTGTTTGTTGAATTAGAACAGCGAGGAATGCAGATTCCTGAATCTCAGAAGGTGCTGTTGGTACTAAATAGTCTTGATGAAACGTGGGCCATCGTTTCAGCTGTTTTTGAATGCAGACCAGAACAGGAATTAAGTATCGAAGCACTTAAGGCCTGTTTGATTTCTGAAGAACAGAAACGCCATTTTAGAAGAAGCCATGAGTAGAAATTCCTGAGGTGGGGGTCCAAGGAGCAGAGAGAGCAAAGCAGCAGACTGACTGTCTGCAGAGATCAGATTACATCTCAGCAGAAAATTCCCAAGAGGAAAGAACAGGAGAAAAATAATTGTTTTATCTGTGGGGCTGAAACTCATTTAAAGAAAAACTGTTTACAAGGAAGAAACACAGCAAATGGACAAGCTGCTGTTGCAAAAGTTAGCTATTGTACTAGCAGAGACAAATGGTTAATAGACAGTGGGGCTAGTCAAACAATTGTTAATAATTCTAAATTGTTTTCCAGATTGGATTCAACTGGAGGAGATGCAGTGGCCTTAGCAAATGGCCAGAAGGCAAAAGTCATGGGGAAAGGCAGTGTGCTGATTCCATGTCTGGAGGAAAGGTTTAATAATGTATTATGTGTGCCTGAAATGGAGCATAATTTACTGAGTGTCTCCAGTCTTGACAAACAAGGGTTTGAGACCACATTTGTAGATGGGAAATGTCTCATAAAAAGAAATGGGAATGTATGTGCACAGGGCATAAAACAGGATAATCTTTATGTGTTGCAGGCACAAAAGGTTAAATGTGCCCAAACATTTGGTAATGTGGCACAACATGATTCATGAATTCATCTTTTGCACACAAAGCATGGCCATGCCAGCTTCAGAGTGTTGCATAGGATGCCAGAGTTTGCAGAGGGATTAACCTTAAAAGGGTGTAAGGCATACTTAGACTGTGCAGTATGTAAATCATCGAAATCTAAGGTATTCCCAGTGAGCAAGAAGAGCACAAGGCAGACAACAAGGGTTCTAGAGCTGGTACATGCAGATTTAGTAGGACCAATGCAAGCCAGCTTGGGAGGAGCCAGGTATGCGCTGGTCATTGTAGATGACCATAGCAGATTTGGTTTCTGTTATTTGCTAAAGAGCAAAACAGAGGTGCTGCAGAAGTTCAAGCAATGGGTGAGCTTCGCAGAAAGAAGATATAGACAACAGGTATGCCAGCTGCAAACTGACGGGTTCAGAATTCATGTCAGCACGTTTTCAACAGTGGTTGGGGCAGCTAGGAATAAGACATAGACGCACAAATCTGTACACAGCAGCTGAGAATGGTGTGGCTGAAAGACGGAATGGAGTCTTGCAAACTATGAAAGACTCAGTGCTGGAGGATTCTGGTCTGAGCAGGTCGTATTGGGGTGAAGCCATGTTGACTGCTAATTATTTGGTCAATAGGCTGTGGAGTTCCTCTATAAATGATACTCCATATGCTGTGCTATATGGGAGAAAGCCATCTCTGGCACATTTAAGGGTGTTTGGAAGCAATGCATGGGTGCATATTCCAAAGGCAATCAGGAGAAAAGGGCAACCAAAGGCTAGAAAGCTCAGATTTATGGGCTATGAGCCTGGCTCAAAGAGCTATCGCTTTAGTGATGGGAGCAGAACTATAGTAATTTCCAGATCTGCTAGCTTTGCAGAACAGAATTGGGGCAGAATTGATGCCAATTCTGGGGATGATCCACTTAGTGACGGTGACTCACTTAGTGACGGTGTCAGCTTTCAGGGAGGAGAAGCTGAAAAAGGACAAGAAAAGGAGTCGGAAGAAGATGGTGACTCTGATGTGAAGCAGGAAAGGGTTGGCAGTCGAGCAGTCAATTCCACGCAGGTCAGAGTGATGGAACAAAGGGATTCCACCTGATAGGTATTCGGTTGGGAAAGTAAGGGTGTGTAATGTGTGGTATGAACCAAGAAACTATCAGGAAGTATTAGCACTACCCAAAGTGGAGCAAGTGAAGTGGAAAGAGGCCATGGACAAAGAAATGAAATCCATGGATGAACATAAAGTGTTCACCTCTATGGCTTTGCCACAAGGCTACAATGCTGTAGGATGTAAATGGGTATACAAAAAGAAAGTGTTACCCAACAATGAAGTCCAATATAAGGCAAGATTAGTGGCACAGGGGTTTTTGCAGAAGAAAAATGTGCACTATGATGAGGTATTTGCACCAATGGTAAAAAGTGAAACTATAAGGTTGGCACTAGCGTTGGCAACGGTACGTGGGCATAAAATTTGGCACTTTGATATAACCACAGCATTCCTCAATGCAGAGTTGGAGGAAGAAATTTACATGGTTCAAGCACCAGGGTATGAAAGTAAAAAGCCTGGCACTGTGTATAAACTGAACAAGGCCATTTATGGGCTGAAGCAATCAGCCAGAAACTGGAACATCTGGGGGGCGGAGCTAGCTTGAATGGACGACGGACGCTGAATTTCTGCCTCCTCCGGACCATCGCAGAGAATTGATTAAGAAATACAACACCCAATTAAGGACTATGAAAATGTAAGAGATTATGAAACGTGAGTTACTTCCCTTGCTTTCCTCCTGAAGTTTGGATTGTATTTGATTCAGTTTTGGACATTCTCCCAGAGAAGCTCTGAATTTGGATGTTTGACTAAGAGACTTGAGAGGCCTTTGAAGGCTGATGGGGAGAGGAGGGGCCTTATGATTGAAGACTGATAGGAGAAAGAATTTGGAGAGAGTTTAAAGGAATACAGCTGAAAAGATAATAGCTGATTTATAAGTGTACAGTGTGAAGGCCCGTTACTCCCTCCTTCCAGTCGAAGTGTTGAGATCTGGAGAAAGTGAAAATATTAAACACCTTTAAGACAGAGCCTTGATAAGGCGTGTGTAATAAAGATAGTTGCTGCCTTTGGATTTTTTAAATTTCCATCATATTGCTTTCATGGAGATAAGTTGATAAGGACAAGACAAAGGGAGGAAGTGACGTGTATGGACTATAGACTGTAAAAATTCTTAGAAGGTTAAGAGCTCTTTTTGGTGGTTGGATGTCAAAATGCAGCCAAAGTGCAGAAAGTGTTTGGCAAAGACCCAAAGCAGGCCTTAGACCTTCAGATTTACGTCTGATTCGAGTGGGAAAAGCTTTAGAAATGTGTCAACGCTGTTAATATAGGATATTATTGCTTTGACAAGATATGTAGAACTGTCTGGTATTTTTAGAGTTAATTCAGAAGGCAGAAAGGGAAGGAGGAAAGCCCGGGAAAGGAACGGAAGTAAATCTTTGGCCTCCAGCCTAATTGGAAGACATAATTCATGACTGTAAAATAAGGGAGGGGTGTAGCAAGAAAAGAAAGACGGCAAGCCAGAGAAATTCAGTTTCTGGCATCCGTCCATGTAAGTGCCAAGGTTATTTTTGCAATAAATGGATTCTCAGAGGGAAGGCCTCATGTTTCTCATTAAAAGCAATCTTCCTTTGGAACCATAACATCATGCCAGAAACTAAACCCTTTTCAACCAATTGGAGGTCCATTACCCCCACCTCTTTCTCCGAGGCTGGAGTGAGAATGAGAAGAATTCAGGGGGAGGACAATCTATCATGAAATGGGAGTTTGCTAAATACAGCCCAGCAGCTGCTAATATCCCAGAGGGGGAGGTAACAGACAGCATGCTGTGGGAAGATGAATTTGGGCAGACGAATGAAAATCGGTGGACAAACGGACAAACTGCCACTCAAGGCCTGGGTGAGTTACTGGAAATATCTCAAAACCCAGGGGAGAGAGGCAGAAACCCACCCCTGAAAAAAGAAGCCTACAGCCCCTCCAGTTCATATCAGACAGCCTTTCAGACCCTGTCTTCCTCTATCAGGGACCCCAGCCCTGAAGAGAGAGGGAATCCATGTCTGAGGCCTCTGCAACAATGGGGAGTATGGCATTCGAAGCAGGCAGGGAGCAGACGACTTTTGAGCTCACCACAGCCGATAGGGACCTTGCAACAGATAAGGGGTGGTGCAGGGCCCAGGAGGTCAGCAGCTAGAGGGAGGATGGCCACAACAAGGAGATTGGCCCCAGCCCCTGAATGTGCAACCCCTGGGCATAAACCAGCAACCAGGATGGGGCCAGCAGCAGCAACAGCCACAGTGGGGGCCCCAACAACATATAATTACTCCATTCAGAGCAACCTTCGATGGGGATCCAGAGAAACTGATTTTTTTCCTTAACCAAGTACGCTCGCACTTGAATAGCTGGGCTTATCTCTACCCAGACCCAGGGGCTATGGTCGATGTGATTGCGTCTGGCCTAGAGGGAGACGCATCCGAATGGCTGAACAATTTATATAATGAGCAAGCCCCAGAATTGGAAGACCCCCAACTCTTCCTCCTGGGTCTGAAAGAAAGATTTGAGGACCCATCCCTTGGCTTAAAAGCAAGAGAACAAATCCACAAAATAAAACAAGCCGGCAGGCCTGCCCTGGAGTACGTGCGAGAGTTTCGCAAGATAGCAGGTCGGATAGAGGGGTGGCCAGAGCAGTCCCTAATCCATCACTTCATTGAGGGATTAGATGATCACCTCTCCCAGGCCTGCATTATTCGAGCAGTACCTGACCGACTGCACGAGTGGTACCAGACAACGGTGAAGCTAGATGTTCAGCTCGCCCGCTATAAAAAGCCTTCCCCACCTGAATCTGAGCAGCAACCAGAGCAATCCGAACAACAATCACCCCCACGAGACCCTCCGGCTACCACGATGACTGAAAGAACCGGGCCACCCGCAAGCGCGTCAATAAAGTGTTTCCGATGTGGAAATAAGGGACATCGAGCAACAAACTGTCCAGTCCCCTACCCCCAACTGCAGAGCAGTCCGGAACCAGCAACGAAAAGGAGACCTGCCCAGCGGCTAATGAGAGAAAAATCCAACCGGGCCACGCAAGCACCTGTTACCCAGATTACACCTCCCACACAAGAGAACGCCGGGACTCCAGGTGGACCCGCCCCCGCTCTACCCTCCTTTGACGGCGACGACGAAGGGGAGAACGACCCGATGGTGAGTCGACAAATCCCATCTTTTTCACTAGCCGCCAAGCTTACAATCCCTAAGTCGGGAGCACAAATAGACTTAAACGTATTAATTGATTCTGGATGCACCCGATGCATTATTAGCCTACCCTTTGCCATGAAAATGGGCATACGGGCAAAACAACTTTCCAACCCTGTGAGGTTCGAGCAAGCTGACGGCTCCCTGATGGGAGGGACTTTAGTCACACAATTAACTGAGCCCTTACGCCTAGAAATAGGGGCACACTGGGAATTTATTCGGTTCCTGGTGGCCCCAAAAATGACTGAGACTGTGATTCTAGGCTTAGCCTGGTTGGACAAATGGAAGCCACTTATCTGGTGGGAGAAAGGAATGAGAACTGTGAGACTACCTATAGGGCCTGAGCCTCCCACTGATTCAAATGACGTTGCGGGACACTTTAGGCCACCTAATGAGCGAGCACTCATAGCTGCCTCACCGTCACCAGATGAATCACTCATCCCCAATGAATACCGGGACTTAGCAGAGGCATTTAGTGAAAATGAATGCGATGTCCTACCCCCTCAGATCCAATGACTGTTCTATCGAACTGGTGCCAGGAGCCAAACTTCCACGCCCGAGAATGTACGCCATGTCCCCCCTCGAGATGGAAGAGATGCAGCAATACGTGAATAAAAACTTAGTGAGGGGGTTCATTGAACGGGCTAAATCTACTGTGGGAGCCCCCGTGTTATTTAAAGAAAAAAAAAGGGTCTCTTCGTCTCTGTGTAGACTATAAGGGCCTCAACGCTGTAAGTGTGGAAAACAGATACCCCCTCCCCCTCCTAAAGGACTTATTAACTCATCTGGCTAAGGGGAGTGTCTTCACTAAATTAGACCTGAGAAAGGCGTATTACTGAGTGAGAATAAAAGAAGGAGATGAGTGGAAAACTGCCTTCAACTGCCCCATGGGGAGCTATCAATTCAAAGTCATGCCATTCGGACTACAGGGGGTCCCAGCCGTATTCATGCAGTTGATTAATGAAGTCCTACATGAACACTTGTACAAAGGGGTTCTGGTGTACCTTGACGATATTCTGATATACAGCACGAATATGACTGATCACATAAAGCTGGTGAGAGAAGTGTTAAAGAAACTATTGAATGCCAAGCTTTATGCCAAATTGTCAAAATGTGAATTTCACCAGACCCGATTAGATTACCTCGGCTACAGAATCTCCAACGAAGGCATTGAGATGGATCCAGCCAAGGTGAAAACTATAATCGAATGGCAGCCCCCCAAAACCCGCAAACAACTTCAGAGCTTTCTAGGTTTTGCCAACTTTTACCGTCAATTCATCCCCTCTTTTGCAAAAATTGCCCTACCCCTTACAGATTTACTAAAAACAGGAAAAAAAGGAGGGAAGCCGCGACCAGGCCAACCACTAGCATGGACTATGAGCTGTCAAACAGCTTTTGAGAATTTAAAAGGACTATTTGCTGCCGAACCGGTCCTAAAGCACCCCTGTCTAGGGGAGCCCTTTGTAATTCAAGCCGATGCCAGTGATGTGGCAGTTGGAGCTGTATTGCTTCAAAAGAACAAGAAGGGAGTCCTGCAACCCTGCGCCTACACCTCCAAAAAATTTACGGAAAGTGAACGGAGATGGGCAATATGGGAGAAGGAGGCCTTCGCAATTAGATGGGGGCTGTTAAACTGGCGACACTACCTGGAGGGGAGCAAGGTGCCATTCGAAGTATGGACAGATCACAAAAACCTAGAGGCACTGAAAACTCCTCGCAAATTGTCCCCAAAGCACGTACGGTGGGCACAGTACTTTAACCGCTTCAACTTTACTCTAAAGTACATACCAGGGGGAAAAAACGTCCTAGCTGATGCGCTATCGAGATTGCCCCAATACAAAAGCAAATGTGAAGAAGTCAACGAGGCGATTATCTCCAACCCACAACCTGTTGCACAAATCACGCCTCGCAGGGTCCCTAATCCGGATGACCCTGGAGCAAAGAAAATAAAACGAGAGCTCCTCACCGATCAATGGTTCAAAGATAATCAAACCTCCTTGACGTGCCGGGATGGTTTGGCTTACAAAGGGGGGAAACTGTATTTGCCCGAATCCCTCCGTCTCAATGCTCTCAAACACAGCCATGATGTAAAGTAGGCTGGACACTTTGGATATCTCAAAACACTACATCTCACCCGTCGGCAATTTTGGTGGCCAGGACTGAAACGAGATGTGGAAAACTATGTGAAGAGTTGTACCGTATGTGCCACAATGAAAAGAATACTGGGGAAAACCCCTGGATTACTGCAACCAGTGGCAGACCCTTCCCAACCCTGGGAAGAAATAGCTATGGACTTTATCGTAGACCTACCTGAAAGTAGAGGAAATACTGTCATCTGGACTGTAATAGACCTGTTTTCGAAGCAGGCTCATTTCATCGCCTGCAAAGGACTCCCATCCGCTCAACGACTGACTAAATTGTTCCTGAAACACATCTACCGACTGCACGGTGCCCCTAAGCGAATAATCTCAGACAGGGGGGTGCAGTTCACAGCAAAGTTTTGGAGGAGTTTTCTTAAATTAATTGGATCATCTCAAGGCTTATCTTCCGCTTTTCATCCGGCCACCAACGGAGCTGCAGAAGCCGCTAACAAAATGGTGGAGCAATATCTCAGATGCTACGTGTCCTATCAACAGACGAACTGGACTGACCTCCTCCCTTTTGCAGAGGTGGCGTACAATAATTCTGTGCACAGCAGCACTGGCTACACACCTTTCAGAGTAGCCACAGGCAAAGAGTTCGGTCCAATACCTGAATACCCCCAGATGCCAACAGTTTCCCAGACACTTGACCAATGGGTGAGGGGATGGGAAGAAGTTTGGAGAAACACGAAAACTGCTTTAAAAAAGACTTTTGAAACCTATAAAAAGCAAGCTGATAAAAAGAGAGCTCCCCAAAGAACGTTCCAAGTTGGGGAAGAGGTTTATCTGTCGACCAAATATTTGCGCCTCAAATTACCCAGTAAGAAGTTAGGACCGAAATTCTTAGGGCCTTTTCCCATCATAAAGGTCATCAATCCGGTCACAGTAAAACTGAAACTCCCTAGGCTTTTGGGTAAAATCCACCCTGTCTTCCATAGTAGCTTGTTAAAACCTTATCGGGGTTCCACTTTAAGACCTCCCCCGAAGAAAGCACCTGGGCCCCTCGTAGTTGCGGGGCAGACCCATTACGAAGTGAAACATGTTCTTGATTCTAGAATTTTTAAAGGGAAATTGCAGTACCTAGTACAATGGAAGGGATATCTGTTGTCTGAAGCTACTTGGGTGAAATCCAGTGAGGTGAAAGCTGACAGGCTCGTCAAAAGGGTTCATATGAAACACCCCAACAAACCGAAAACTAATCATTAATATATGCTTTTGCTTACATTACAGGATCTGTCCTTTTTGTAAGGGGGGCCGGATGTCAACGCTGTTAATGTAGGATATTATTGCTTTGACAAGATATGTAGAACTGTCTGGCATTTTTATAGTTAATTCAGAAGGCAGAAACAGAAGCAGGAAAGCCCGGGAAAGGAACGGAAGTAAATCTTTGGCCTCCAGCCTAATTGGAAGACGTAATTCATGATTGTAAAATAAGGGAGGGGTGTAGCAAGAAAAGAAAGACGGCAAGCCAGAGAAATTCAGTTTCTGGCATCCGTCCATGTAAGTGCCAAGGTTATTTTTGCAATAAATGGATTCTCAGAGGTAAGCCCTCATGTTTCTCATTAAAAGCAATCTTCCTTTGGAACCATAACAAAATGGATGTGAGGAAAAAATCGCCTGAGAAGTCACTGACTCAACCAGATAAACTTGATATTCTTTTACAAGAGATAAGAGAAATGAAGATAAATATAAAAGAAATGAAGACAAATATAAAGGAGGATTTGAAGCAAATAAAAGATAAAATGGATAATATGGATGTAAGAATAACAGATCTGGCGAAACAAAGTCAGGATATGACACGAAATATTACAGAAATGAAGACTCAGATGGGAGAACATGATAAGGTGTTAAAAAGTCAGACAACTATGATGCATCAGGTGAAAAAGGATTAGATTGAGATATTTGATCGTCAGCGCCGATCAAATTTACGTATACGTGGATATCCGGAGAAAAGTGAAGAAAATGAAGCAAAATTGATTCAAGCAGTATTGGATTGGGCTACCTCGATCCTCCCAGATGTCCCCTTTACAAGATATGATATTGATGCAATACATAGAGTCGGCCCAAAAAGGTTGGGAAGAAAATTGCTGAGAGATATTGTGGTGCAACTGATGCGCAAATTGCAAAACATGTCTATAATGTTTGGGGGGCATCAGATACAAGTTTTTCCAGATTTATGCAATGAGACTTTACAATGGAGGAAAGAGATGCATCAAGTTTGTCAAATATTGAAGAAAAATAACATATGCAGAGCACATCATAAGAAAGGCAGGGCTAGATGAATCAAAAGCTGGAATTAAGATTGCGGGGAGAAATATCAACAACCTAAGATATGCAGATGATACCACTCTAATGGCAGAAAGTGAAGAGGAACTAAAGAGCCTCTTGATGCGGGTGAAGAAGGACAGTGCAAAAGTTGGCTTGAAACTCAACATTAAGAAAACCAAGATCAGGCTTCCGGTTCCGGATCGCGGCGCTGGCGGACGGGTGGGGAGATCGCTCCCTCCGCTGTCCGGTTTTCTCTCGCCGGGGGACCCTGAAAGGGGTCGAAAGTCGCCTTGGAGGGGCGATGAGCGGGGAAGAGGACCTTCCGATTGATCGCGGAAGGGCGGTAGCCCTTCCGTTTGATCCGGAGCAGCTCTTCGGACCAACAGAGAAAAGATCGGCCACCCACATGGCCCATCATTAATGCCGTTTCCAGCCGAGGCCAAATTTACAGCTAAGCACATTGAAACCACCGTGGAGAAACCGGGTGAGACTTTACCTTCCTGTATCCCAACTATTCTCCTGTCAAAAGCCTTTTGAAACTTCTTCCCCCTGCGAGGAGAGAGGGAAGGAAACGTTTTTTTCCCACCCTATACGATGGTGGCGCCTGACTACGTAGGGAAAATAAAGCCTGAAAAATACAATTAAATAACTGGATTTATATTACCTTGATATCTGGGGACCCAAAAATTCCTATTCTCACGGGGACCTGTCACCTTATCTATGAAAAAGAACTTTACCGGGATAAAAACCTAGCCTTGGTCTTCAAAAAGATTTTAAATGCTGTCAGGGACATCTTGTGGTGAAGCATGGTATAGCAAGTAAATATCTCTGTTAAAGAGACCTGCTTACAGCCCAGACTTGTCCTTGGCACTATCTAAAAGAGATAAAAAGCTGGGAGAACAGCTGGACAGTTTTTAGGAATTGTGGAGGTGAATATTTACTGACTTTCATCTAAGAAATAGCCTTCACTA
Organism: Azemiops feae; assembly: GCA_023970755.1. NCBI lineage: Eukaryota > Metazoa > Chordata > Lepidosauria > Squamata > Viperidae > Azemiops > Azemiops feae. Next base: position 71,019 of record JALGBA010000116.1, on the reverse strand, counting down.
AAGGACTATAACCGTGTTAGAAATGGAGGAAGGCCAGCAACAACTTAATTATAAACTCATACTTGAAAAAATCCTTGAAGCTACTGAGATAATTAAATCCAGACTGAAAGACAAAGGTGCCAGCTTAAACCTACAAAATGAAACTCTGACTTCAACGAAAGAACCTATAATTCAAAAACCAACAGAGGCGGAAGAAATTAATACTAAGACAGAGGACTTTAAAGATCAGCAAATACAATTTACTGAAAATTTTGACAGACAAACCCTGACCGCAACTAAAAAACTTACAACCCAAAAAACAACAGAAGTGGAACAAAGCAACACCAATATGGAGGCTGTTAAAGACCAACAAATACAGCATACTGAAAACCTAGATAACCAAATAACAACTATAAAGCTGGATGTGACTCTCTACCTAAACCAGAAGAAACCTGAGGAACAAGAAGACCAAATTGTATTGAAGGAGCCCCCAGGACAACAACCTAACGATTATGAATGTGCCAGGCTTTCTGGAAAACTGATAACTAGATGGTCTCCCTTGGTTCAAGCAATATGTACAAGAATGAAGGGAGATTTATCTGATGATTTAAAGGCATTGGTATGGAAGCCTGGTTGGCACAAAAAGAAAGCTAGAGTTAGATTTAAAAAGAAATGGGATCTTTTGATTTATGATAGAGGATCCTAAAGTCTCAACTAATGGGCTAAAGGGAGATATTTAGATGAAGGGAAATACGATTATTGGATTTAAATATTGTTGTTAAATGATAAAAAATAATGGACAACTGGCTTAATATTTAGGATTTAGATTTATAAGGGAAATGAAAATTAATGATCAAGAATTAGCTTTGAACTATTGTTTAGCCCAGATAATATAGATGATGGACTTGAGACAATAAAGGACACTTTATTAGTAAGTGATGATGTATTAGGATGAGAAATAGAAAATGTTTATATAAGATAAGAATAGATTTAAGTAAGTAATATGTATATTCTAGATATGATAATTTTTATGTAGTGAAATAATGGAAATTTGGATTACCCGAAACTTAAACACTATGGATATTAAAGGTTAAATTGGTATAATGTAATAAAAAATTAAAAATTAAGTAAATCTTAAAACAGGATATGGATATGTATAAGCAAAAAATATATTGATAAATGTTCTAACTTTGCTATAATTAAAAATTTATAAGCCTAAATGTGATATAACAAATGTTAAGGGAAATAGAGAAGGAATTTCTGATGATGTAACCTGAGATATGTTTTAAACATTTTGTTTTTGAACTACTGATTACCCAGTCACCACACTGCTTTCCGAATACTCAATGTAAAATTGGAAAACCAATAAAACTTGTTTTTTTAAAAAAAAGAAAACCAAGATCATGGCATCCGACCCTCTCAATTCCTGGCAAATAGATGGGGGAAAAATGGAGGTAGTGACAGATTTTATCTTCCTGGGCTCCAAGATCACCACAGATGGGGACTGCAGCCAAGAAATTAAAAGACTCTTGCTCCTAGGGAGGAAAGCTATGGCAAATCTAGACAGCATACTAAAAAGCAGAGACATCACCCTGCCAACAAAAGTACGTATAGTCAAGGCCATGGTTTTCCCAGTTGCAATGTATGGCTGTGAAAGTTGGACCATAAGAAAGGCTGAGCGCCAAAGAATTGAGGCCTTTGAACTATGGTGCTGGAGAAGACTCCTGCGAGTCCCCTGGACTGCAAGGCAATCAAACCGGTCAGTCCTAGAGATCATCAACCCTGACTGCTCTTTAGAAGGTCAGATCCTGAAGTTGAAACTCAAATACTTTGGCCACCTAATGAGAAGGAAGGACTCACTGGAGAAGAGCCTAATGCTTGGAAAGATTGAGGGCAATAGAAGAAGGGGACGACAGAGAATGAGGTAGCTGGATGGAGTCACTGAAGCAGTAGACGTGAGCTTAAATGGACTCCAGAAGATGGTAGAGGACAGGAAGGCCTGGAGGAACATTGTCCATGGGGTCGCGATGGGTCGGACATGACTTCGCAACTAACAACAACAACAACAGCTGGGGATATCTGGTTTTTTTGAGATTTTCTTATGGTGGAAGGTTTTACAGAGTTGAAACAAAGGAGGCGATGGAGAAATTAAGGGAGCACAGAATCATCAATAAAGAAGATCTACAGGAGAAGGGGAAGCTGGATGAAACAACAGGAATTACAAGTTCTGTAATGTATTGGTCACAACTGTTTTGAATCACTTGCTTAATGTCTAATCACTTGTTTGAATGTCTGACCTTGATTCTACTGTTATGTAACGGCTGCTGTTACTTAAGCCAGACTTGCTGTCTCCAGGCTGGTAATTAGGTTTTGGGCGGGAAACTGTTGCTTTAAACCTATTGGTTGCCGCCTGGAGGCTAACCATATAAATAGCTGCTGAAGCAGTCCACCACGAGGACGCCGAGCGAATGGAAGACACTGACTCAGACTACGAAGTCGATAAGCTACAGAGACACCAAGAGAAGGGACCAAGGCCAGATGACAAGGCAGTTCCGTTCCTTAGGTGCATGGGTTGTGGAGGCCGCCATCAACGCACGGATTGTCATTTCCGTACAGCAACGTGCAGGGCGTGTGGCAAGTCAGGCCACATTGCCACCGTCTGTCGAGGTCGCCAGAGGGACCATCCACAGGAAGACTCAATCAGGAGAGGTACCAGAGCCCCGGGGCAACACCGAGTAGGGTTCTGCGCCAGCCGAAGGAGCATTCTCCGCACTGGTGCCCATCGCCCCCTTAAGCCAAAGCTTCGACTCCAAGTCAAGCTTCAGGGAGTTCCATCTAAGATGGAACTAGACACAGGCTCAGCGATGTCCATCATCTCTATAGGAACATTTAGGCACATATGCAGCAATAGATGGGCCAAACTTCGGCCATCTAATTTAATGCTCACCGACTTCCAAAACTCCCGAGTGGTGGTCAAGGGTGAAGCCACACTCCTAGTGAATTTCAAGGGGTTTGCAGGCCCACTTGATGTTGTGGTAGAAGGCCAACGTACGAGCCTCATAGGGCTTGATTGGTTCGACGCATTGGGCATTCAAGTAACCAGAATTCACCGGACACAAGCAGCAGATTTGTCTTCAGTCTGCCAAGAATTCTCAGATGTTTTCAGTTCATGCCTAGGGGAGTACAAGGGTCCTCCGATAGCCTTCAAGCTTGATCCTATGGTAACACCAATACGGATCAAGCCTCGTCGAGTGCCTTTTGTTTTAAAACAAAAAATTGACGCAGAACTGGACAAGCTGGTCAGTCAGGGGGTATTGCAGCCCGTAGACAGTGGGGAGTGGGAGACCCCAATAGTAACGCCACTAAAGGCCAATGGGGAAGTGCGAATATGCGCTGACTACAAGTGTACCATTAACCGGGCACTTCAGCAGCACGCGTACCCAGTGCCAGTTATCAGCCATATTTTGGCGTCATTGCAAGGGGGCCGCGTGTTCGCCAAATTAGATTTGGCACAGGCCTACCAACAGCTGCCGGTGGACGAGGCCACGGCAGCCGCCCAAACCATCGTCACCCATCAGGGGGCCTTCAAGGTCAAACGCCTACAGTTTGGGGTGAGTGCAGCCCCAGGGATTTTCCAGGGAGTAATGGAGCGAATGCTCAAGGGCATTCCAGGGGTCTGCCCATACTTCGATTATGTTCTCATCGCCGGAGAAACCGCAGAGGTCCTGGCTGAATGGCTTAGAGCCATCCTTCAGTGGTTCCGCACAGCAGGACTCAGATTAAAGAAAGAAAAATGCAAGATTGGGGTTGAGTCAACGGAGTTCTTGGGGTTCTGCATCGATGCTGACGGCATCCATCTGGCGTACTCAAAGCTGAAAGCGATTCAGTAGGCCCCAAGCCCGAAGTCCAAGGGAGAGCTTCAGGCCTTTTTGGGCCTTCTTAATTTTTACCATGCCTTCCTTCCAAACAAGGCCGCTGTGGCAGAGCCGTTACACTGGCTCTTGGACAGACAAGCCCAGTGGAAGTGGACCAGCGTCCACAAAAGGAGTTTCCAAGCAGTCAAATCACTGCTGTCCTCGAACTCTGTACTCACGCATTTTAACGAAAGGCTGCCAGTCTGCATCGCGTGTGATGCATCTCCATATGGGGTTGGGGCTGTGTTGAGCCATTTGTCTGCTGATGGGAAACAGTCTCCCATCGCCTACTATTCTAGGACCCTGTTGTCCGCAGAGCGCAACTACGTACAAATTGATAAGGAGGCTTTGGCAATTGTGGCTGGAGTTAAAAAATTCCATGACTACTTGTACGGTCGCCAGTTCACGGTCTTTACAGACCACAAGCCACTCCTAGGGTTGTTCACTACGAACAAACAGACACCCCAGATTCTGTCGCCTTGAATGTTGAGGTGGTCTATTTTTCTGTCAGCCTACAGCTTTAGGCTGGTTCACAAACCGGGCAAAGAAATGGGCCATGCAGATGGCCTTAGCAGGTTACCCCTACCACATGTAGAGCCAGCTCCAGCTCCAGCTGCATGCATCCTGGCTATCCAGGATCTGCCGGAGTCTCCCCTTCATGCTGGGGACGTAGCTGCTGAGACAGCAGCTGACAAAATACTGAGTCGTGTGTTGAATTGGGTGCACACAGGATGGCTAGACAAATGTCCAGGCCCAGAATTTCAGAGCTTTTTCATGCGAGAAGATGAGCTTTCAGCTCATAAAGGGTGCATCCTTTGGGGAAGTAGGGTCATAGTTCCCAGCTCATTAAGACCCAGAGTGCTTGAGTCTATGCACGAGGGCCATCCGGGAATAGTCCGGATGAAGGCACTCGCAAGGAGCTACCTTTGGTGGCCTGGGCTAGATAAGGCTATCGAGGCCCAAGTACATGGCTGCATCACGTGTCAACAGTCCAGACCGGAAATGCCGCAAGCTGCTGTCCACCAATGGGAGGACACTCACACACCGTGGTCAAAAATCCACGTTGACTTTGCCGGGCCCTTTCAGGGACAGCTGTTTTTAATAGTGGTCGATAGCCATTCAAAATGGTTAGAGGTTGCACCAGTTCCCACTATGACTACTGCCAGGACCATCCAGGAACTGTGCAGAATCTTTGCAACACACGGGCTTCCAGACGTCTTAGTATCAGACAATGGGGCTCAGTTTACTGCCTCAGAATTCCAGTCCTTCCTCAGGACAAACCTCATAAGGCACGCCACGTCGGCTCCCTTTCACCCGGCCTCGAACGGACAAGCGGAACGCATGGTCTGCACAACCAAGGAGTCTCTTAAACGGATTGTCACAGGAAACTGGCACCACAGATTGGCAGACTTTCTACTCTGCCAGCGGACAACTCCATGCGCAGCTATGGGCAGAAGCCCAGCTGAGCTACGATGGGGCTGACGCTTGATCACTAAACTGGACAGGCTCCACCCTGACCGAATTGCATCGGACGCTGCACGGCCAAAGGCGCCCAGAAGTCTGCAAGTGGGTGACCGTGTTTGGACCCGGAATTACGGGCAAGGGGCTTTGTGGGTGGCAGCAGTGGTTGTAAAGGTGTCAGTGCCACTTTCCTACGAGGTGGTCCTCAAAGATGGGCGAGTCATTCGCCGGCACATTGATCAGCTGTGTCAGCGGCTGGCGGATCAGTCACCGGCTCAGGACTCCCAAGAGGGCCAAACACAGGGCCCGCACGACAGCGGTCCAACAGAAGGGTTTGCATGCTCCGACAGAACCCTCCCTCAAGGAGACGGGGGAATGGCCATAGAAGAGCCTCCTCCAGACACACAGACTGCATCCGCTGAACAGGACAGGCAAACGGCGCTGAGAGACAGCCCTGCAGACTTTTCTGCGCGAATTGACTTTGTGTTGGACCGACCGGGACTGGCCAGCCAAAGGGACTCGAGTCAACCTGACTCCACTGAACCTCTGAGTCCTGGTCTACCCAGCCTGGCAGGCAAGCAGGTAGACCAGGGAACCCCGGCAACCCTTAGGCATTCTGAATTGTCAAGAAGGCCACCTATCTGCAAGATTATGTTAAACAATTAAGGGTTTGAACTATCTAGGGGGAAGGGGTGTAATGTATTGGTCACAACTGTTTTGAATCACTTGCTTAATGTCTAATCACTTGTTTGAATGTCTGACCTTGATTCTGCTGTTATGTAATGGCTGCTGTTACTTAAGCCAGACTTGCTGTCTCCAGGCTGGTAATTAGGTTTTGGGTGGGAAACTGTTGCTTTAAACCTATTGGCTGCCGCCTGGAGTTACTCGGCTATAAATTCACAGATTTTCTGAAGGAATATTTAAACTAAACAGCGGGGACAGTGAGTTGATACAGAACATCCCTGTCCCTGGCAATCTAAAAATTATAGGGCTATCAGTGCATGTAACATAGATGTGTGTGTGGACAAGAATATCAACCTTGCTGTCAAGCAAAATCAAGCTTTTAATAGCGAGTGCCACACAAAGTGCACTAACCAAATAGGTGGTAAGACAGGGGAACTCAGGCACCACACAGGTTATGTAGAAAGTAAACACAGGGTCAGTCATAAAGGACTCAAATGTCTATACACCAATGCACAGAGTATGAACAGCAAACAGGGTGAACTAGAAATTCAGGTTAATGAGGGCAGATATGATATTGTTGCCATTACGGAAACATGGTGGGATGAAACCCACATATGGAATACACACCTTGAGGGATTTAAATTATTTAAAAGAAACAGACCAAATAAAAAAGGAGGTGGAGTTGCTCTCTATATAAGAAATAACTACATCACTACAGAAATAGAGCACAACAATGATGAAAAATGTCTTGAATGCATTTGTGTCAATATAAAAGGGGGGGAAATGACATTGCCAAAGGTGTATACTATAGGCCACCCAACCAAACAGAGGAAATAGATGAACTTTTTGCTAGTCAGCTAACTAAGGTATGTAGGAAGCACATCACAATAGTAATGGGGGACTTTAACTACCCTGACATCAACTGGGAGACAAACTCTGCACCAAGTGGAAGATCAAACAGATTCTTGACAAACCTAGCAGACAACTTTTGTCTCCCAAAAAGTAGAGAAGGGAACTAGGGGATTAGCCATTTTGGATCTAATTCTCACTAACAGAGATGAAATGATAGAAGGTGTTGAAGCCATAGGAACCTTGGGAGGAAATGATCATGCAATATTGGAATTCAACATTATGGAAGCACAAGCAATAGAACACAGTCAAACTAGAGTCTTGGACTTCAAGAGAGCTAATTTCAATAAACTTAGAAAGAGCTTGGGAAGGATTCCATGGATGAGAATCCTCCAGGGGAAAACAACTCAAGAAGCTTGGGAAATTTTGAAAAGTGAGATAATAAAAGCCCAGTCTAGCACAATACCAACAAAGAGGAAAAATAACAGCTCTCAAAAGAAACCAGCATGGCTGCATAAATAACTCTCTAATAAATTGAAAGATAAAAAGGACAAGTATAAAAAGTGCAAAGAGGGACACATAACTAAGTCAGAATATCAGCAAATAGCCCGAGCCTGCAAAGATGAAGTGAGGAAAGCTAAGGCTCAAAATGAACTAACGCTTGTGACCAAAGTCAAAAATAACAAAAAAAAGCTTCTTTCAACATATAAAAAACAAGAAAAAAGTGAAGGAAATGATTGGTCCATTAGTGGGTGACAGTGGCAAGAAGGTGACAAGCAACAGGGAGAAAGCAGAACTATTTAACTCATTTTTCGCATCTGTCTTTACACAAAGGGAAAAAGCAGACCAACCTATCAAAACTAGTGCCATAAAAAACAGAATAGAAACACAAGTTAAGATAGGCAAGAAAATGGTAAGTGAGCACCTGTCCAGCCTAGATGAGTTCAAATCACCAGGACCAGATGGATTACACCCCAAGGTTCTCAAGGAACTGGCAGATGTGATCTCAGAACCACTGAACTATATTTTTCAAAAATCCTGGAGCACTGGGGAACTACCAGAGGACTGGAAAAGAGCTGATGTAGTTCCCATCTTCAAAAAAGGGAAAAAAACAGATCTAGAAAATTACAAACCTATCAGCCTGACCTCAATACCTGGGAAGATTCTGGAAAAGATAATCAAACAACGAATCAGCGAACACCTACAGGCAAACAAAGTCATTACTAAAAGCCAACATGGGTTTGTCAAAAACAGATCATGCCAGACAAATCTTATTGCATTCTTTGACCAAGTGACAAAATTAGTGGACCAGAGAAATGCTGTGGATATAATTTACTTGGACTTCAGTAAGGCATTTGACAAAGTAGATCACAACCTACATCACCACCAGATGGATTCGTAGCTGGCTGACCGGCCGTACTCAGCGTGTGGTCCTCAATGGAACCGCATCTACATGGGGAGTGTGTGGGGTGCCCCAGGGCTCTGTTCTGGGCCCAGTGCTCTTCAACATCTTCATCACGATTTGGACGAGGGGATAGATGGGGAACTCATCAAATTTGCAGATGACACCAAGCTGGCAGGAATAGCCAACACTCCAGAAGACAGGCTTAAGATACAGGAGGATCTGGACAGACTTGAACACTGGGCGCTATCTACAAAATGAAATTCAATGGTGAAAAAAGTAAGGTTCTACATTTAGGCAAGAAAAACCAAAATGTACAGGTATAGTATAGGGGGTACCTTGCTCAATAGTAGTAACTGTGAGAGGGATCTCGGAGTCCTAGTGGACAATCACTTAAATATGAGCCAGCAGTGTGCTGCAGCTGCCAAAAAAGCCAACACAGTGCTAGGCTGCATTAACAGAGGGATAGAATCAAGATCACGTGAAGTATTAATACCACTTTACAATGCCTTGGTAAGGCCACACTTGGAATACTGCATCCAGTTTTGGTCACCACGATGTAAAAAAGATGTTGAGACTCTAGAAAGAGTACAGAGAAGAGCAACAAAGATGATTAGGGGACTGGAGGCTAAAACATATAAGGAACGGTTGCTGGAATTGGGTATGTCTAAAATGAAGAGAAGGACGAGGGGGGACATGATAGCAGTGTTCCAATATCTCAGGGGCTGCCACAAAGAAGAGGGAGTCAAGCTATTTTCCAAAGCGCCTGAGGCAGGACAAGAAGCAACGGATGGAAACTAATCAAGGAGAGAAGCAACCTAGAACTAAGGAGAAACTTCCTGACAGTTAGACAATTAACCAGTGGAACAACCTGCCTCCAGAAGCGGTGAATGCTCCAACACTGGAAGTTTTTAAGAAGAGACTGGACAGCCATTTGTCCGAAATGGTATAGGGTTTCCTGCCTGAGCAGGGGGTTGGACTTGATGACCTCCAAGGTCCCTTCCCTTTTTATTATTATTATTATTATTATTATTATTATTATTATTATTATTATTATTATTATTATTATTATTATTATTATTATTATTATATAGCTGCGCAGCAGCTATTTGTGTTGCTTCTGTTCCTAGTTAAATAAATCTGTTGCTGTTTCAACACTCGTCTCGCTTAATGCCTTCAAGAACCGAATACTTAACAAGTTCGTTGTAGAGATAGTATATAAGCATTTGTAATTTTACAATATATGTTTTGGTGTAGAAATTAAGAGTAAAGATGGTCAAGGGAGGTGGAGTGGGCAACCAAAGTCCGTGCAGGGCTCCTCTTTCCCCCCCCCTGGAGGCCCGAAGCGGTGGAGAGGAGGAAGATCTCCTGAAGAAGGGAAGGTGAACAATATATATGTATATGGGTGGGTAAGAGGTTATTTATGTTCTGGGATAATATGCTTACTTTGTAGTTTTAGTTTTGTAAGATTTATGTTAGAGCACATATGGAGACCAAAGGGAATATGTAATATAAGGAATAGATGGGGAAAACGTTGAAGGTAGCTACATGGAATGTACATGGCTTGGGGGGGAAATATAAACGATCAAGAATTGAAAAATCAATTAACAAAGAGAAAATAGATATTGTATTTTTACAAGAAACACATCAAAAGAAAGGGGTGAATGAACTTAGGTTATATTGGGCTGATGTATATGAAAAGGCATTTGGTACATCAAAAGCAAGAGGGGTAGCAATCATTGTAGCTAAAAGATGTGAATTTAAGATAAAAGCCATAAAAAGGGATGATATGGGAAGATTTCTTATAATGCAAGGCTTGATTTATGGACAAGAGGTCACTTTAGCAAATTTGTATGCACCTAATACAAATCAAAGAGAGTTTTATAATAGGGTATATAAAGAAATAGAAGAAATAAAAAAAGGTTATGTGATAATGGCAGGTGATTATAATATGGTTATGGATACAGGAATTGATAAATCTAATCCATCAAAACCGGAAATAAAGTATAATAATACAGATTTAAGAAAATTTATTAATAGAAATAGATTAAAAGATGTTTGGAGAGAATTACATGGCAATCAAAAGAGTTATACATATTTTTCTAGTAGACATAAAAAATTTACAAGAATAGATTACATATTTGTAACATTGGAAATATTATCTAAAATAATGAAAGCAGAGATAAAAATAATTAAAATATCAGATCATGCAATGGTAACTATGGAAATGGAAATAGATTGTGTTATGTCCTGGGACTGCTGAATGACTCAGCAGGCTCAGAAGGCTGCAGAAGAATCCACGTGGTTGCCCGGGACCAGACAGGCTGTCTGCCAGCGTTGTGCACATGCACAAGGTGGGAGACTAGCCTTGCATTGATTGGCTGACGCTGTCCCTTGCAAGGGAGTATAAAAGGCCTTGGCGCCATTTTGTGTTCTGTTCTGTTAGTGATCTCAATAAAGAGTTGTGTTTGTTACTCCTGCCTCGCCTCGATGTCTTTTCGGCTGAAACAGAACATTGGCGACGAAGGTGGGATTCGCTGCAAGAAGAAACAGGAGAAGCTAGGCTGACTCACCAGAGGAGGCCTGAAGCGCTGGGAAGTTCGGCGTCCAGAGGAAGCGATTGCCTGCCAGTACGAAAACGCTGGAGGTGAGCTCGGCTTCGAGGGACCTCTTCTCATTCCTTGCAGCGAGAGGCATCAAAGAGGCTAAAGGCTGTAACGATGTCAAAGCTGGGCCGTGTGAGTTCAAGGATCTGGAAGAGATGCTCCGGGATCTCTTGGTTTGCGGACTGCGAAGTCGTGAGCTGCAACAGAAACTTTTTGCAAAAGAAGTTGTCTCATTCCAAGATGCTTCGAGAGAGATTGCAGCTGAAGAAGCAGCGGGCGGCGCTGAGAAGGCATTGCGGCTCGCCAGGAACCCTCCAGCGGCGGTCTCCATCCATCAAGATGTCGCTTGAGAGGAATCTGAAGTGGATCCAGAAGAGAAGAGGCCTCAAGGGCGCAGAGAAAAAGAGACAGCATCCCCTCGGTGTTTCGGTTGTGGAGGACGCCACAAGCGAGCGGATTGCCGGTTCCGCTCCGCTATCTGCCGGGCATGTGGCAGACAAGGCCACATTGCATCCGCCTGTTTGGGTTGCCAGAGGGAACGGTCTGCAAAAGAATTGCCTCTGAAAGGTACCAAGGTCCCCAGCCAACACAGGGTGGGCTTCTGCGCATCCCGTAGGGGTGTTTTCAAAACCGGGGTTCACAGGCCACTTAAAAAGAAGCTTCACATTGACGTGAAGTTGCAAGGGGTTCCCTTGTCGATGGAGTTGGACACAGGGTCCGTTCTATCGATCATTTCCTTTGACACCTTCAATAAGGTTTGCAACAGAAGTGGCCTACGAGTCAAACTCAGGCCTTCAAGTTTAATCCTTACTGACTTCCAGAATTCCAGAGTCAGTGTGAAGGGGGAGGCCACACTCAGGGTGCAGCGTAGGAGTTTTGAGGGGCTGCTAGATGTGGTGGTAGTTGGGGGTGATCGTGTGAGCCTTATTGGGCTCGATTGGTTCGAGGCCCTTGGAATTCAAGTGACTGGACTTCACAATCTGCAAACATCAGGCCTTGCAAAAGTTTGCAAGGAGTTTGCTGATGTGTTCAGTTCAGAGCTTGGCTCATACAAGGGGCCTCCCATTGCTTTATGTTTAGACTCAGCCATCACACCCATCAGGATCAAGCCCCGAAGGGTGCCCTTTGCCCTAAAAAACAAAATAGATGCAGAGCTGGACAAGCTGCTCCAGCAGGGCATTTTAGAGCCTGTGGACTCTAGTCCATGGGAAACACCTCTAGTTACGCCACTGAAAGCCAATGGAGAAGTCCGGATTTGTGCGGACTATAAATGTACACTTAATAAAGCAATTCAGCAGGCCCCAAGTCCCCAGTCGAAGAGTGAACTTCAAGCCTTCCTGGGGCTGTTAAAATTTTATCATTCTTTCCTTCCCCACAAGGCTGCAGTGGCTGAGCCGTTACACCAGCTCTTCGACAAACAGGCTCCATGGAAATGGACGAAGGTCCATGAAAGGAGTTTCACAGAGGTCAAGGCCTTGCTCTCTTCAAATGCGGTTTTAGCCCATTTTAATGAGCAATTGCCTGTGTGCATAGCCTGTGATGCATCCCCTTATGGGGTTGGGGCTGTGCTGAGCCATCTCAAGGCTGATGGGACACAAGTCCCTGTGGCCTACTATTCCAGGACTCTCTCATCTGCAGAGCGTAATTATGCGCAGATTGACAGAGAAGCCTTGGCAATAGTAGCTGGAATAAAGAAATTCCATGATTTCTTGTATGGCCGCCATTTCACGGTTTACACAGACCATAAACCTTTGCTGGGTTTGTTTACAACAACAAAACAAACCCCACACATTATATCTCCTAGAATGCTGAGATGGTCAATTTTCTTGTCAGCATATGACTATACCCTGGTTCACAAACCAGGTAAAGAGATGGGCCATGCAGATGGTCTCAGCCGATTACCTCTACGACAGATAGAGGCAGATCCTGATCCTGCCCTTCACATTCTCTCCATTCAGGAGTTGCCTGAATCTCCCCTCAATGCTAGGGATGTGGCTGCAGAAACTGCCACTGATCACACGCTCACACGTGTGCTGACATGGGTGTTGTCAGGATGGCCTGACACATGCCCGGGTGCAGAATTCCAAAGTTTCTGGCAAAGGAAGCACGAGCTTTCTACTTTCAAGGGGTGTCTCCTGTGGGGTAGCAGGGTAGTCATCCCGGCCTCATTGAGGACTAGAGTCTTGTTCTCTCTGCATGAGGGACATCCGGGAATAGTCCGGATGAAGGCGCTAGCACGTAGCCACCTCTGGTGGCCTGGGCTCGATAAAGAGATCGAGGCCCAGGTGCATGGGTGCCAAGTGTGCCAAGAGTCAAGGCCAGAAATGCCCCAGGCCCCTGTACATAGGTGGGAGGAGACACATACACCATGGTCGAGGGTACACATTGACTACGCTGGGCCCTTTCAGGGGCAATTCTTCCTTCTCCTCATGGACAGCCATTCCAAGTGGCTAGAGGTTGTTCCTGTTTCCTCCACTACTACTGCTAGGACCATCCAGGTGCTGAGAGGAATCTTCGCCTCACATGGTCTTCTAGATGTCCTTGTCTCAGACAATGGACCCCAATTCACCTCTTCTGAGTTCCAGGGTTTCCTTCAAGCCAACATGATCTGGCATGCCACATCTGCGCCGTTTCATCCAGCTTCCAACGGTCAAGCTGAGCGTATGGTGCGTACTACCAAAGATGCTTTAAAGAGAATCACTCATGGAAACTGGCACCACAGGTTAGCTGACTTTCTTCTTTGTCACCGCACCACACCTTGCACTGCCACTGGAAAGAGCCCAGCTGAACTCCGCTGGGGTCGCAGACTCATGACTAAGCTGGACAGGTTGCACCCTGACCGGGTGGCTTCACAGGTGTCACAACCGCGGGCACCTAGGAGACTACAGGTGGGCGATCCGGTCTGGGCAAGGAACTATGGACCTGAACATCTCTGGGTGACAGCAGTGGTATGCAAGGTCTCTGGGCCACTGTCATACGAAGTGGCCTTGGATGATGGTCGTGTGATCAGACGTCACATTGACCAACTGTGCTGGAGGTTGTCCAGCCACTCTTCCACCCCTGGCTCTGCTCTGGGGGGGGGGAGGACCACAATTATGATTGTGGACCACAGTCTCTCCGCCAAGGTGGACCTTCAAATGTTCCTGCACATAATCCTGAAGGGGGTTTTGCCATGGAGGCGGTTCCTGACTCTGGCACAGGCACTGGGTCTATGGGACATTGCTGTCAATCGGCTACTCAGGCCACTCCAGCTGCTGGTCTTGGGCTTGAAGGACAGTGTTCCCAAGAGGGGTCCATTGTGGATTTGGGGAACTCCACCCCACCACTGGACTTGGGGAACTCCACCCCACCAAGGAACTCTGGTTTGGGTTTAGCGGATCCAGCCAGTCAGCAGTTTGGAGGGTTGCCTGGGTCTCGGGGGCATCAAAGTCCTGGTTTGCCTAGCCCAACAGGCGAGATGGCACGCCAGGCACAAACGCTGACTCCAAGAAGGTCAGAGCGGGCCAAGGGTCCACCCAAACACCTAAAGGACTATGTGAGGTTCCTGTCATGTATTGGGGAGGCTTAATAGTTCTCTAGAACTCAGGACACACTCATAGAAGAGTGTTCTATTGATAGCCTGCAACACTATGAGGTATTCTTGTAAATACAAGAAATGGAATGAAGGGGTCTGCCAGTGTGCAGGCATAACTGTGTTAGAAATAATATCAGGATAATGACACACATGTATATGTAGGTTGCTCTAAAACTGTAAGTATTCGCCTTTTGTTTTATCCAGGAGGGTAGGGGTGTTATGTCCTGGGACTGCTGAATGACTCAGCAGGCTCAGGAGGCTGCAGAAGGCCCGGGCAATCCACGTGGTTGCCCGGGACCAGACAGGCTGTCTCCAGCATTGTGCGCATGCGCAAGGCGGGAGACTAGCCTTGCATTGATTGGCTGACGCTGTCCCTTGCAAGGGAGTATAAAAGGCCCTGGCGCCATTTTGTCTTCTGTTCTGTTCGTGATTTCAATAAAGTAGTTGTGTTGTTACTCCTGCCTCGCCTCGATGTCTTTTCGGCTGAAACAGAACAGATTGTGATTATAAACAGGCAAGTAGATGGAGAATGGATTTGAGGATTTTTAAAAATAAAGAGATTTTAGAGAAAATGGAAAGAGAATTAAAAGACATGAATTAAAAGAAGAAGGAGGTAGTAATATAGGTGTAATATGGGATGCAATGAAAGCAGTGGTAAGAGGTTTAGGGATAAAATATTCTTATAATAATAATAAAGTTGGAAGGGACCTTGGAGGTCATCTAGTCCACCCCCTGCTCAGGCAGGAAACCCTATACCATTTCGGACAAATGGCTGTCCAGTCTCTTCTTAAAAACTTCCAGTGTTGGAGTATTCACCGCTTCTGGAGGCAGGTTGTTCCACTGGTTAATTGTTCTAACTGTCAGGAAGTTTCTCCTTAGTTCTAGGTTGCTTCTCTCCTTGATCAGTTTCCATCCGTTGCTTCTTGTCCTGCCTTCAGGCGCTTAAAAAAACAAAAAGAGAAATATATAAAAAGGTTGGAGGAGGAAATTAAAGAACTAGAGAGTAAATATATAGAAAGTAGAGAGAATAGGATTATGTTAGAATTATCAGCTAAAAGAAAAGAGTTGCAAAATATTGAGTTAGAACAGGTTCAAAGAAATCTAATTTATTTAAATAGGAAATTTTATGAAAATAGTAATAAAAATTCTAGAATGTTGGCTAGAGCCACACAAGTTAAAAAGGCAAAAAGCCTGATCGGAGTAATAAAGAACGAAAAGGGAGAAAGTTGTAACATGATGAGAGAAAAATTGTTGATATTTCAGAAGTTTTTTGAAAAGTTATAGAAGGGAAAGGAAATAAATGTGAATGAAAGTCAGGCATATATAGAAAAGAATTTAACCTGTAAAATTCGAGAATATGATAAAGAAATAATGGAATCACAAACAGAAGAGGAGATACTGGAAGTTATTAATAAATTGAAAATAGGTAAATCACCAGGGTTAGATGGACTAGGCGCAGAATATTATAAAAATTTTAAAGGATTATTGGTGCCGAAGATGAGGTTAATGTTTAATAAAATAATGGAAGGGGAAATTATTCCAAGTTCCTGGAAGCAATCTCTGATAGTATTGATAGTGAAACCTAATAAAGATCTTACAAATCCAGGATCATATAGACCAATATCCCTTATTAACCAGGATGCTAAGATTTTTACAGCAATATTGACAAATAGATTGAATACATTTATAGAGAATTATATTAAAAATGATCAGTGTGGATTTATAAGAGGCCGACAAATGTCAGATGTAGTAAGAAGGGTATTAAATTTAGGCTATTACATAAAGAATCAAAAATTAAAGGCTGGTTTATTAGCATTAGACGTTTTCAAGGCCTTTGATTGTGTGTAATGGCCTACATTGAAAATATTAATAGAGAAGTTAGGCTTTGGAAAAAAATTTAGAAAGATGATAAATCAACTATACTCAGAGAATAAGGCGAGAATAGTCATAAATGATGGTGTTACAGAGACAATAACCTTAAGCCAGGGAACGAGACCGGGTTGCCCCTTATCCCCAGTTCTATTTGTATTATTGATGGAGGTTTTGGCAAATGCAATCAGGAAAGATTTATTGATTGAAGGAATTGGTGTATATAAGAAAACTAAAATAAATTTATTTGCAGATGATACATTATTAACATTTCAAAATCCCATAGCTACTATAGAGAGGATATATTTACATTTGAATGAATTTGGGAAATATAGTGGATTGCAAATAAACTGGGAAAAATCAGAAATGATGTTATATAACCATAGTAAAGAAGAAATGGATGTATTGAAAGAAAAATATAAATTAAAAATAGTAGATAGTATCAAATTAGGTATTGACATCCCAAAAAATATTCAAGAATTAAAGAAGATAAATTATGAGAAGTTAAAGAAAGATATAAAAGATAAAATGGATAAATATGGAAAAGTAAAATTATCATGGTTCGGAAGAATTGCAGCAATAAAAATGAAAGTTTTACCAAAAAATATTTTTTTGTTTTGGATGATCCCAATTAAGTTTTAGGATCAAGAATTAAAGGAAATACAGAGATTGCTGGAGGTGTATTGTAATGGAGGTAAGAGAGCAAGAATAAGTAAAGCATTATGGTATGAACCATTAAAAAAGGGTGGGCTGGGTCTTCCAAATGTTAGAAATTATTGGGTAGCTAATCAATTAAGGGTGGTCCCAGATATTATAGCAGTACACAGAGATTTATTATGGAGCAATATAGAATTGAAGGAATTAAGGGAAATAGGCGATCCTATAGAAACATATTGGTTTAAAAAGGATATTTTAAAAAATTGTTAAGAGAATTCAAAATCCCTTTTAAAAAAATTTGATGGAATAAATGGAGATATCGGTTAATGCCAGGAATTTCTCCTTTAACACCAGTGGTAGAAATGGAGAAATTCCCTAAGACTGAATTGAAAGATTGGATTAGTAAATTAAAAAAAAATCAGATATATAAATGGGAAGGCTGGAAGAACAAGATAAAGAATATAATACAATTAAAGAATGTTTTATCAGATACTAAATTAAATTGGTTGAATTTAATACAATTAGAGAAATGGATAAAAATGGAAGAAAAATTTGAGGTGAAAGAGACAGTTAACAAAATTTGAAATGATTATAAAGGAAAGTGAGGAAAATGAAGAATATATAGGTAAAGGAAGAATGGGGAAAATATACAGAATAATAACTGAACTAGAAGATCAGGCAAAAGGTTTAAAATTAATCTGGGAAACAGATTTAGGAGAAATAAACGGTAAAGATTGGAAAAATATTTGGAACAGAAGAGTATATAAGAATATGTCAGTTAGAGTTAAGGAAAATGGATATAAAGTGATATGGAGGTGGTACCTAACACCACGTAAATTAAATCAAATAGATGTTAAATATACAAATATTTGCTGGAGGTGCGAGAAAGAGATTGGAACATATAAACATATGTGGTGGGATTGTGACAGTGCACAAAAGATATGGGACATGGTGTTTAGGGAAATTAGAGAACTTTTGAAGGTAAATTTAGATATGTCACCGAGGATTACATTACTGTTACTGGTGGAAAAACAAGATATAAATGAAGCAAAAAAAGGAATTGATTGTAAATTTGATAATGGCAGCTAGATTAGTGATGGTTAAATACTGGAGACGGAATTGGGTTATTCAAAGAAATGAGTGGTATAATGAAATATGGAATATGGCAATAAATGATAAATTAACAACAGAAATTAAATTTAAAAAAGGGATGATTAAAGTAAATAATTATAATGAAATATGGGATGATTTTATAAAAACAGTTTTGGTGGAAGGCAAAGGGAATAAACCTGCTCAAGAATATATGCTGTTTTGGAGGGGATAAGGGCACAATTGAAATATATTGTATATTGTTAGTTGTTATATGAGAAGAAATATAGGTAATAAAAATGGTCTCCAGGGGTGTGGGTGCACTGTAGTATTTGTATTTTTTTATATTGTTTTTTATTTAGATTTATATGTGTTGTATTATTTGTATTATTTATATGTGTTGTTACTGCCGCACCAACGCAGTTGCATTGGATGGGTGTGAAGAGAATGCTCAGGTATTTGAAGGGAACTGTGAATTTGGGTCTTCAAATACAGGTCTCTGAAGAGTTAAAGTTAAAATGTTATGTTGATAGTGATTATGCCAATGATGTGCAAACCAGAAAGTCCAATTCTGGGTTTGTGGTATTATTTGGAGGGACTTTGATTGTATGGAAGTCCAGAAAAAAAAAAACCAACTGTAGCTATTTCTACTGCAGAGGCAGAATTTATTGCTCTGTCTGAACTTTGTTCAGAGGTAACCCGGTATGTACAGCTGTTAAAGGATTTAAGTATAGAAGTTAAAGAAGCTGTAACAGTATTTGAAGATAATGCTGCTTGCATTAAAATGGCAACAGGTGACAGAGTGAAAAGTAGAAGCAAGAATGTGGACATTAAGTATTGTAATGTCAGAGAAGCCATCAAAAGTAAACTAATTCACTTGCTTCATTGTTCTTCAGATGACAATCTGGCAGATGTAATGACCAAGCCATTGGGTGGAGTACACCATGGGAAGAGTATTAAATTATTTGGTTTTATGTCTATTCCAGTCATAAAGGGAGGAGTGTCACTGTGTAAGAAATTTTATGAACTGGAATAGCCATAGCAACAAACCAGCCAATGAGAACTGTTTTGATTAAAACACAGTATTGGCTGTGTGAAGCATGTGATCCAGCCTAGGTCTGGGCATGTCTTAGTCTTCTCTGTGTTGTTTTTTTCTGATCTCCAAGTTAAGAGTTGTTGATGTTCCCCAGAGCTGAATGAAACTGTATGTATTATGTTTATATATATTTTATAGATAAAGTTTTCCCAAACTATGCCTCCTGCTCATTTTGAATGTGTGTTTATTGTTTGGGCTTATTTTTGCTCTGGAAAGCTGTAAAACTCTAACAAATTTGTATGAACAAGACAGACTAACTGCACAATAACAACTTTGGGTTGTGTGCCAGTTGCGGCCTTTCCTGGATGAGGAGTCCCTGTGCTCAGTCATTCAGGCCTTAGTCATCTCATGGCTGGACTATTGCAATGCGCTCTACATGGGGCTACCCTTGAACAGCATTTGGAAGCTACAGCTGGTGCAGAGTGCAGTGGCACAGGCAGTTCTTGGGGCCCCAGTTATGGCCCATGTGACACCACTGTTCCACAAGCTGCATTGGCTGCCAGTCTGCTTCCAGGTGCAATTCAAGGTGTTGGTAATCACCTTTAAAGCGCTTCATGGCATGGGTCCAAGCTACTTGAGGGACCCACTGTGATCGGAACACCCCACCCATGCTGGTAGAGGAGGCATGCTGCGGGCCCCATCAGTCCGATTATTCTGACTGTGAATTGCAGCAAAAGGACGGGAAATCAGGGAGAACTATATGCTACTAAACAAATTCAAAGAAAGCCACCATCAATATTTAGGTGTGGAAAAAGGGAAAGAGGTTTTCCACTTGGTTACCTAATGTTTGAGTTTCAGAACCTGGAAATAGAGTTGCTATTTTTGTTTACAACCTGCAGCAAAATCTGGATGCACCCTCCATTCCCCCCCCCTCAAAATGACAGGAACTGCATTGTTTCTTTTTTTCCTTTGAGGTTTCTCCATGCTTTTGCTTTTAAATCCTTTATTAAACTAGCTCTAGAGGTTGAAGTAACAACTACAAGGTTTACAAGATTATAACATGAGTCTGGAATTAAAACATGGTAATTATTGTTGGTGGACCTTATACAGTAATCCTTTCTGTAAATGTCAGTAGATATAATCTACCTGAACTACAGAAACTCTTACATAATTGTTTTTTTCACAGAACACCTTGGTTTTACTTCTATTACACTTAAAGATATTATGACAGATATAAGAGAAACAATTTGGGAGGGGGTCCCCAGAACATAATGTTATCCTTCTCTAATTTCCTATTCAGAAAATAATAATAATAATAATAATAATAATAATAATAATAATAATAATAATAATAATAATAATAATAATAATAATAATAACAACAACAACAACAACAACAACAACAACAACAACAACAACAACAACAACAACAACAGCAACAATAATAATCCCCCAGTGAGGCACTACCTTGATGTGGTTGTGGGGCTTGTGTGCTCTGAGGAAGATGAGAGCTATGCCAGAGGTTCAACCATACTGAACAGGTCTCATCAGAGGAGTCAGACAAAGAGTGTCTCTCCCATAAAAAATATGGTGAGACGTAAATTTCAGAAAGTCATACTGGCTCGGATGTTGCCCGTGTTAACAAGGTCCACACTAGATATAGTTCCTGGATATCTGGTGAAAAATGGGCTACAGGACTCAGGACTGTTGGCTGAGCAACCAGGACCAGCAGCTGCAGAACTACTGGAAGAAAAATATACAGTGATTGAAAACAAAGAAATAATGATCTGTTATTACAGATCAGGTCCAACAAGAAGAGGATATTTGAAATGAATGCACCAGTTCTGGAAAGAACAACATCCAGAATCAGAAATAACAGAACAGAGGTTAGCACCATGGTGGCGAACCTATGCGTGCCATTGCCACAGATAGAGGGACGCCGGGCCAGGCTGCTCCCCTCCCCCTCTCTACGCATGCAGAGTCTGGGAATAGCCAAGAGATCTGGGCGGGATGAGGCTATAAAGGAGCAACTTTGGGCGGGAGCAGCATTTGGTGCAGACAGCGAGCGAGCGAGCAGGAGCCAACAGTGGTAAGTTTCAGTGGCTGCTGCTCGGAGCCCATAGAATGGCCGGCCACGCAGGGGAGGAGGAGGACGAGGGGTGGCCTGGTGTCTGAAGCTGCCTTGGCTGGTTGCTGGCCTCAGCAGGCCCCAACAAGGCAGCATTCAGTCACCGGCTGCCTAGCCTCATGGGGCGGTGGCGGCAATGGTTGGGAGGGGGGATTGGGTTCTGGCCCCTTTTACCTCATCCAGGGGCCATGGAGAAGTTACCTGCCCAGCCTTGTGCACGGCAGCAGTGGCGGCGGTGGCCCGGGCAGGCTCTGGTAAGCCAGGCAGGGCCGAGGAGCCAGCCAGCCAGCCAGCGAGAGCAGCGTTGGATGGGGGGATTGGGATCTGGCCCCTTTTACCTCGTCCAGGGTCCGGGGAGAAGTTAGCTGCCCGGCCTTGTGCGCGGCAATGGCGGTGGAGGCGGCGGCAGCCCGGCCAGGCTCTGATTAATCCAGGCAGGGACAAGCAGGGACGAGTGCTTCCCCGCCTGCATCCGGGACGCCGTCTCACAGGTGCTGAAGGGCTATGACTGGAGCCTGATGCCCATGCCGGTGCGGGGCCATGGGGCGCTGAAGGCCAAGCTGCATGTCAAGCGGCCCATGAATGCCTTCATGGTCTGGGCACAGGCGGCGTGCAGGAAGCTGGCCGACCAGTACCCGCACCTGCACAATGCCGAGCTCAGCAAGACGCTGGGCAAGCTCTGGCGGTGAGTGGGCCGGCACGGAGCCTGGGCAGGGAGGGGCAGCAGTGGCAGCCATGGGAGGGGGGGCGGCAGCTCACCTCGGTCGGTTGGTCTGTCTCCCCTGCGGCCGACCCTCTTCCCAGGCTTGTGATTCAGTGTGTGATGCAGACGACGGCTGTGGCGGCTGCCCGCCTGGCTCCACTTGCCTGGCAGGGCGGGGGCGCGCTCGTGCACGGGGACGCATCTGGGGCTGCTGCCTCGCTTTCCGTGCCGTGCTGGGGCTGGGCTGGACTGGGTGCAGAGCCTCCATGCTGCTTCTTCCCCTGCGGACATCGGGAGTGCCCACCCCGCCTACCCCTCATCCCGGGGCAGCTGCCGCCATCCCGCGCTCTCCAGCCCATCGCCGGACAGCCGGGCGCGCCGAGCTCAGACCTCAGGCAGATGGAGGCCGGAGGGGAGCGAGAGCCACGGCTGCCCGGCTCCTCCGCCTGAGGACGCGTGTGGGGAAAAGCGCTGCCCGGCTCGGTAAGCCGCGGTCCACCCACAGAAGGAGGAGGAGGATGGAGGAGGGCTGGCCGGGGACGGGCACAACGCTGCCCATGGGGGCAATCTGACCAGCCCCAGCCTGGAGGGGGGGAGAGGCCGAGGGAGCTTGAAGGGAGGAATCCCAGCACGCCTGGCTGGCTGGCGACAGGCTGGAGAGCACTGGATGGTGGCAGCTGCCCCGGGACAAGCGTTAGGTGGGGTGGATGCTCCCGATATCCGTGTTGAGGAGGCTCCGTGCCCAGCCCCGGCACAGCATGGAAAGCGAGGCAGCAGCCCCATGTGCGTCCCCATATGCGAGTGCACCCCCGCCCTGCCAGGCAAGCGGAGCCGCGGCATCTGCGGCAGAAGAGTGCAGGCAGGCAGCCGCGGCTCTTGCTCCCCTCTGGCCTCCATCCGCCCGAGGCCTGAGCTCGGCAGCTGCCCCGGGACGAGCGTTAAGTGGGGTGGACGCTCCCGATGTCCACGGGGAAGAAGCGACAAGGAGGCTCTGCGTCCAGCCCAGCCCCGGCAAGCGAGGCAGCAGCCCCATGTGTGTCCCCGAGCTCGAGCGCGCCCCCGCCCTGCCAGGCAAGCGGAGCCGCGGCATCTGCGGCAGAAGAGCGCAGGCGGGCAGCGGAAGGCACAAGGAGCCCCGATCCCAGCACAGCCCCTCCCCACTCTCCTCAGAAGAGCTGCGGGGCTCAGGAGCCTCCCCCCATGCCCCCCCACCCCCCCCAGGGAAGAAAACCATGGCGAGACTCTCTTCTGTTTTAACTTTTTTTCCTTGTCGCTTTTTGGAGTTTTCACCCTGCTTTCGTGAGACGGCAGCGTTTGGGAGGGGGTTTAGCTGCCCCTTCCCCCCCAAGCCATCAGCTGAGCAAGATGCCCTCCTGCCCACTGCCCCACCCGCCAGAGACCCCCTGGATCTCCCCCAACCCTGCCCGGCCCCCACAGGCATCCCTCCCCAGGAGCAACATCGAGCTGGCCACGCCCACTCTGGCCATGCCCACCCAGTCTGCCATGACCACCGTAGCCACGCTTACCCAGTGGGCCATGCCAACCCAGCGGGCCACGCCCACCCGGCACCCGGCGATACATAAGTGGGTTTTGGGTTGCAGTTTGGGCACTCGGTCTCTAAAAGGTTCGCCACCACTGGGCTAGCAGATCAATGTCAATTTATAATATGAAATAAAGTATTCACAGAAGCAAAATGGGAAGAACTGCAAAGGTTTACCCAGGGCAAAGAAATCAAATCCTTACCACAGACATATCAAACACAAGGCCTGTGGGCCACATCCGGCCTGTGAGGTGTTTAGATCTGGCCCGCGGGGCTGCCCCGGAGATGGTGAGGGTCTGGCCCCCACTGCCTTGGCCCCGGCCCACCCCAACCTGCAACCAAAGGAAAAACCTGAATCCAGTGGGCCAGAAGGCAGCCCAGCCACCGCGCCCCTCCGGTTCCTTCTCCTCGGCCCCTGGGCCCAGACGTAGTTGCTGCTCCTTGCCATAGCCAGGGCTGGATTTGCAATTATGTCCACCTGCTTTGTCCTGCAAAGCGGGGCTCACCCGCCGCCCTCACCCGCCGCCATGCCAGGAGCCCCAACTAAAGGCCGAGCGCTCCGGCCTCGCCCTGCCAAGGAAGGGGGCAGCAGCCAAGGCTACGCGGTGTCTCTCTGGCTGAGGTTCATTGGGTGACACCCTCCCCTCCCCCAGTGAACCTGGGTTACTTACCTCTTTTTTTTTTTAAACAAGTTTTATTGGTTTTTTTGTTTTTACATCAGAGTGCTTGGGAAACAACGTGGAGATGGGGTAATCAATCATAAAAAAAAACACAATCATACATATATAGTTCAGGTTAATTCTTTAAAGATTCCCTCTCTATTTCCCTCAATTGATATAACATAGTCAAATTAATACTGTTGTGGTCCGAAGGAGGAAGCACTCCTTGAAAACGGACACATTATTTTCTCTTTTAGTTACTTTATTTTGCATTCCTTGCCAGGAGTTTTGCTACAATACTTCGGTACATTACAAAGCGGATGCCAGAATCTGGCTTGCGTCTGTCTTATCTTGCTAACTCCTCCCTTACTTTACTATCATGATTTACGTCTTCCAATTAGGCTGGAGGCCAAAGATTCACTTCCCTTCCCAGTCTCCCGCTTTCTTCATAATTCTCCTCCCTTTGCATGTCATCTGATTTAACTCCAAAAATACCAGACAGTTCTGCATATCTTGTCAATGCAATAATATCCTATATTAACAGCGTTGACAAATACATTTCTAAATAGAGTTCAATCAATCAAAAAAAATATCAATAATATTTCACCTATATCAGTCCAAATCCTGTTTTAAGCTTTACTAACTTACAATTACCATGTTCCAATTTAGCCTTAAATAAACACATAATTTACACTTCGGGTGTCCCTAATTTCCCTTATTTCATAGGATAATAATTATATCTAAAATGAACATATTATTCCAAACGTTGTATTTCTACACTTCCCAACTATATTCTATTTCTTATTCTGGTAACTCATTTATAAATACCATATCTTCTTTTATCACAATCCATTTTCTTGTTCTCCTTCCATTGCATAATAATTATCACACCTAAAACAAAAATATTACTCCAAAAAATACCTTCTTACTCTATTTCAAATATATATTTTATAAATCAATCCATATCTCAGGTAATTATCATACCTAAAAACAAACATATTATTCCAGAAGATACCTTCTTACTGCATTTCACATCTATATTCTATTCTTTATTCTAATAACTCCTTGTTTACAACTTTTTCCATATTACAATTCCAAACCATAATCAAATCAATAATTTTCATCTCAGTGGTATTAACTCAGTCAAAATCTCTAAAAGCCTTTTTAACCCATCAAGTAAAATTTTAAATCTCATTTTTAAATCTAATTCTAGCTTTCTTTTTGTGCCAGGCAGGTTTCCATAAAAGAGCCTCTATATCATCAAATCTCAGTGTTTGGTTATACATATTTATCAACAATTCAGTCTGGTCATATTTCTCTTCTCTTTCTTCCAGTACTATCTGAGTAGTATAATCAATTTTGTTCAATGTGGTAGTTACTCATTGGTTATCCATGTTGTCACAGTTTTCAATGCCTCGTATTTGCAAATCAGTTCCTGTTGCTTTTGGCATTACAGATGTTTTAATTGAAATCATTCTTTGATCATCAAAGTTCTCAATGAGTTGTACGTGGGATTGTATGATGTCCTCTTCTATGTTGATTTGTTCCTCTTCTATTGTTATTTGAGTTATGAAGTAGTCAGTAAGTTTACAGGTAGATTGTGGATGAGATTCCTCCATCTCATTAAATTGTGTATGTTGTTACATACAGGCCTCTTTGGAGTTGATCTGTTCCTCCTCTGTTATTCCTTGGTCCATAAGTTGATCAGTCAAGATTTGAGGTTCAATTTTTGGTTCTGAAGTATCATCTTTAATGTTCATTCTAAAGATCCTTTGCTCCTTAAGTTCCAAATTTTTTTCCAGTATAAGCCCATAGCCAAGCTGTGGGTAAAACTCCTCCATTTCAGTGGTAAGGTAATCTTTTAGTTTTTTAGTGGAGGCTATTAACAATCAGCCCGTATCCACCTCCACACAGCTGTTACAAATTCTTTATCTTTTCCCTTTTATGGTAATTTGAAGGTCAAATCCAGCCTCACAGTCAAAGAGAAGGTATAGTTGCAATGTCATTTTTCGCCACAAGATGTCCCCAGTAAACAATAAAATCTTTTTCCAGAAAGGTTAAAAAAGGAATAAAAATAAAAGAAACAATATTGTCCAGTTTTGTAAGCAAATAAAATAATAAAATTCTGTAGTAGGGATTTTTTCAGGACCCCAGAGTATTCAAGAGTAGAAATAGTCAATAAAAATTAATTTATTATTTATTGTCCAAAGCTCGTTTTCCCAAGTAAGCGAACGCTGCTTTATCAAAATAGGGAAATAATTCCAGGGGCTTTTCACAGGGAGATAGTAAGGGTAAAGAGAGGAAAGGAAAGGTCTCACCCGGATCTTCCACGGTGGTTCTTTAATGCTTAGTTGTTATTTTGACTTCGGCTGGTGCAGCTAAATGATCGGCCATGTTAATGGCCGATCTTTTCCCCGTCGGCCCAAAGGAGCTGCCTCGGACCGCAGAAGGTGCTGCCGCTCCCTCCGCAGTCAACGAGAGTCCTCCTCAGCGGTAGTCACCCCTCCAGGGTGACTTTCGACCCTGTCCAGGGTCTACCGGCGGAGGGAAACCGGCCAGCAAAGAGAGAAGACTCTCCGCTCGACCGCCCACGCCTCTTGTTGAGGATTTTGTCAGGTGCTCTCAAAGGCTGCCCCAACTTTACTCTTGAATTTTGGGGTTGGAAAGCGGATGTCAACCTTGTGTTGTGAGTCCGTGCCAGCCAGTGGACCCGGCAGCTGAGTCCGGGGACTCAGAGGAGGAGGAGGAGGCATTTGGAGAGCCATCAAAGTCGGAGGCAGGCTCTGATGAGTTACAAGACTCACAATCTGATGAAGAGCCTGGCCCTTCCAATCGTGTTCCAGATGAAACTCAGCTGTGTGGGGAGGATGAGTCAGACTCTGAGGATTCACAGCTGGTAGACATTATTGATGCTCGTAAATGAAGGCAGTTAACTAGAGCAGGTCAGAGGGACTCAATACAACAGCTCCAGGGGAGGAGGAGAAGGCATTGAGAAGCCACGCCTTGGGGCTGCTTTATAAAAAGGGAAGGTGTGGGCGGTGCTGGTTGCTGAAGGCAACCATTTGCAAAGTACTTCTAGGGATCATGGTCTGTTTGTTTTACCGGTGAATTTCTTGTTTAACTCCTGCTCTGTTTGCTTTTTTAACCAATTATCTGTTGGAAAAGTATTCTGTTGTTTTTGTTTTGGAGAAAACCTATCAGGACTGTTTTTGAAATAAAAAGAGGTTGGTTTTTCCAGCCTACTGTTAAAGAGGGGTTTGTTCTTGTGACGCAACAAGGACGGACGTAGGCTGGGACAGAACAGTTTGCCTTCAGCCTCCCACCCCCTACTATTATGGAGTAGCTACGTGCTGAGAATGCTCAGCTCTCCCAGCAGCTGGCTTTGTTGGCAGCCCAAGTAGCCCAGCTCCAAGCACACGTCCCTGCTGCTCCACCACCCAGGAGAAAATGCCAAGTTGCGATGCCGGACAAATTTGATGGCAATCCGGACATGTTTCCTGTTTTCATGGGACAATGCCATCTGTTTATCAGTGTGAGAGCGGCTGATTTCCCCAATGACCGGGATAAAGTGGGGTTTATGATAAGCCTTCTCTCTGGTGCTGCAGCTCGTTGGGGCACACCCCTGCTAGCCCAACCTAGTCCATTGTTGGACAACTTTGTGGGGTGTTGTGATTACATGCGGATGATGTACGAGGACCCCATTAAGACGCAGACTGCTACCCGATGTTTGAAAGCTCTGAGGCAGGGCCAACGCCCCCTACAGGGCTATATCAGCGATTTTCGGCTGCTTAGCCAGGATTCAGCCTGGAATGAGGCTGCGCTCGTGGACGCTTTCCAAGATGGATTGTCGGAGATGTTGGATGAGCTGGCCCGTGTTGATGTTCCCCCGGACCTCAATGGGCTCATCCATCTCTGTCTGCGGATCGACGCTCAGCTGCAGCAGTGTAGGAGTCGCCGTGCCACCCCAGAGACTGTTTTTGAAATAAAAAGAGGTTGGTTTTTCCAGCCTACTGTTAAAGAGGGGTTTGTTCTTGTGACGCAACAAGGACGGACGTAGGCTGGGACAGAACACCTTGCAACGGACCTGGTCAAAGCCATTTTCCTTGTTTCTGGTTGCCACAAGATGGGGGTGGGGGTGGGGGAATGGGACGTTTTCTCTTAGACTAAACATTTTCCTATCCCGTGGGAACCAAGGTCATGTCTGTTTCCCTCAGCTGGGGAGGATGTTTTAAGTATTAGGAAGGCCACCTGGATGTGTTATTGGGGAATGCAGTTGATTGCATAGCCAGTGTGGTGTGGTGATGAGCCTATGGTGAGTCATCCCATAGCACCTTTTACCCTGTCTGCAAAAATCATAGTGCCCAAAACAGGGGCCCAATTGGACTTAAACGTTTTAATTGACTCTGGATGCACCCGGTGCATAATTAATCTCCACACCGTACTAAAGCTGGGAATTCAGGCCAAACTCCTACCCTTGGCCATGAGATTTGAGCAGGCAGACGGGCCTCTCATTGGGGGAGCTCCTGCTATGCATTTAACTGAACCCGTGCATTTAGAATTGGGGGAGCACTGGGAAATTATCCGTTTTATAGTAGTTCCCAAGATGACCGAAGCTGTCATTCTCGGGTTGGCTTGGCTCGATAAATGGTGTCCCTTAATTTGGTGGGAGAATGGAGTGAGGACACTAAGGCTGGCAATGGGACCTTCCCCTCCTATTACACCATGCGAGGTACAAGACGCTGTCTCTATGGAAGATCAGCAATAGCTCCATGAACTGTTGGGAGTGGCTGTAGAACCCATTCCAGGAATTAAGCTTGTGCCAAGTGGATATCGGGATCTAGTGGAAGCTTTTGGTGAAAAGGAGTGTGACATTCTTCCCCCCCCCCACCCTGTGACTGATTGTGCAATTGAAATCTTACCGGGGGCTAAATTACCTAAGCCAAAAATGTACTCAATGACACCCCCCGAGTTAAAAGAACTGAGGGAGTACATTGACAAAAACCTGGCCAGAGGCTTCATTCAACTTGCAAAATCCCGAGTGGCTGCCCCGGTGTTGTTTAAGGAGAAGAAAGATGGCTCACTGAGATTGTGCATGGATTTTAAAGGGTTAAATGCAGTCAGTGTGGAAAATATGTACCGCCTTCCTTTGATGAAGGATATGCTGGCCCACTTTCACAAAGCTGGATTTGAGAGAGGTGTATTATTGGGTCCGTATTAAAGAAGGAGATGAGTGGACAACAGCTTTCAACAGCCCCCTGGGAAGCTTTCAATTTAATGTCATGCCTTTCAGCCTCCAAGGGGTCCCTGCTGTGTTCATGCAATTAATTAATCAGGTGCTACATGATCACCTATATAAGGGGTTTCTAGTCTATCTTGATGACATCCTTATTTACATGGAAACCATGGCAGAGCACGTAAAACTAGTGCACGAGGTTCTAAAGAAGTTATTGAAAGCCAAACTTTATGCTAAACTTTCTAAGTGTGAGTTCCATCAATCTCGAATTGACTATCTTGGATACAGGATCTCTAGTGAGGGGGTGGAAATGGACCCCGCCAAGGTCAAAACTGTGCTAGAATGGCAGCCTCTACGAACCCAAAAGCAGCTTCAAAGCTTCCTAGGGTTCGTGAACTTCTACCAGCAATTCATTCCTTCATTTGCCAAGATAGTTTTGCCAATCACAGAATTGCTAAAAACCAGAAAAGGGGGGGAATGCCGCGGCCCTGTCAACCCTGGCCTTGGTTGCTAGAATGCCAAGCGGCATTTTAAAACCTTAAAAGACTATTCGCTGCTGAACCTGTTTTGAAACACCCTGATTCTGAGGAGCAGTTTATAGTCCAGGTCGATGCCAGTGATGTTGCAGTGGGAGCTGTTCTACTGCAGAGAAATCAAAAAGGGGACCTACAACCCTGTGCTTACACCTCCAAGAAATTAACAGACACCGAAAGGCGGTGGGTACTATTGGAAAAGGAAGCTTTCGCAGTGAGATGGGCATTATTAACATGGCACCATTTCCTAGAGGGGGGCAAAGTGTCTTTTGAAGTGTGGACTGATCATAAGAATCCGGAGGCCCTAAGGACCCCCAGAAAGTTGTCTCCCAAACAAGTCCATTGGGCACAATACTTCAATCATTTTAATTTTGAGTTAAAATATTTCCCTGGGGGGAAAAATTTCCTGGCTGATGCCTTGTCTAGACTGCCCCAGTACAAAA
Source organism: Azemiops feae (assembly GCA_023970755.1). Classification (NCBI taxonomy): domain Eukaryota; kingdom Metazoa; phylum Chordata; class Lepidosauria; order Squamata; family Viperidae; genus Azemiops; species Azemiops feae. Next base: position 40,660 of record JALGBA010000116.1, on the reverse strand, counting down.
GCCACCAAGAGGACATTGTTAACGCTATCATTCCCTCTTCACAATCTGCGGCACAAATAACCACCTGGAGCCAGACACACGCACACACTGACTCCTCAAATAGTGGTGAAGGAAGCACAAAGAAGCATTACAAACTGACACCTGGTTCCAGGCAAATAAGACTATAATGACCCACTTCCGGTTTGCCGACGTGGCTGCCATGGACGTCTGGAAGGTGAGCTCCGTCTTCCACATCCAATTTCGCTTCGCTGGGGGACCCTGGAAAGGGTCAAAAGTCATCCTGTAGGGGCGACCAGCAAGGAGGGGATCACCGCTTGATCGCGGGAGGGCGGTAGCCCTTCCGCTCGATCCGGGGCACCCCTCCAAACCAGCGGACGAAAGACCGGCCATAGAAATATGGCTGCAGACAACCGAAGTCACATTTACCATCAGGCAACTATAAAGCAGCGTGGATGAGACTGGGTGAGATCTACCTCTCTTAAATCCTAACTATCTTTTTTACCTGCATAAGCTGCTCAAAGTACTTTCCCCCCTGTGGAGAGGGAAGGGAGATACTATCCCTCCCTCTAAAAACAGCGGCGACTGACTATCCAGGGGAGTTTAAAATGTTGCAAGAATAACTTGATCCTAATTGGAATTTTTTTTTTTTTTTAAGTTTGTGGACTAAAAGATTTTTTATTTTTACTGAAGATCTGGGTTTTTACTTACAAAAAAGAAGTAAAATTGAAGATATTATAACAATTTTGGACTTAAAAGGAAACTCTAAACGGTAGGGGCGACATCTTGTGGCTAAACCTGATATCACAACTTGTTATTGCTTAAAAGAGACTTGGCCAGTAGCCCAGACTATAGATAAGACTTTTGTAACCTTGAGATATCAGCTGTGAGAAGCCCAGCTGTGTTCTATACTCAGTGACAATATTTTTTTTTTTGCATTTTCTGATTGTAAAGCTTTTAACAATATACTACTAAGAGAATATGGATGAAGATCAGGAACAGATTCTCTTTATGTTGAAAGCAATTTATGAAACTATTCTTACAGCTACTGATGAAATAAGAATTTACAGAAAAGAACAAGATGTCAGCCCAGATATACGAACTCAAACTTTGATTACAACTAAAAAATCAACTACACAGAATATAATAGAAAAGGTGGAACAATTAAATATTATGACAGAAGATTCAACTGATCAACAAACACAGTTAATGGAAAACCCAGAAAAGGGACTGACAACATGGAAAAGACTTCCTATATAAATCAGAAGAAACCTGAGGATCAAGAAGAAGAACAGACTGAAGAGAAGATAAACAGTTCAGGACAACTATGTCGAGATGGAAAAATAGAGAGACGATTTGTTAGTCCTCTCAAAAAAATGGTGACTGGATGGCTTTTTCTACGTCAAACAATATACATAACAACACAGGGAGATTTATTTGATGACTCAAAAGCACGGACATGGAAGACAATTTGGCAAAGAAAGAAAGCTAGAATAAGACTGAAGAAAATCGGGGTTTTGACCTATCAGTGAGAATTAAAATAGAACATACTCAAATAGATAAGATGTGTACTTTGAATACTAGATATTGTTATGAGTTGAGATGAAGAAAACTTTGGTCATTTAAAACTTGGAAGTATAAATATTAACAGTTAAATTTGAATATTTATTTGCTTATAAAGGTTAAATGTAAAGGTAATTAAGATATATATAAGCTAAAAATCTATTGATGAATGTAATAAATATGTTTTTACTTAGCGGTAATAATAAAAACTACTAGCTTAAATATGAGATAGTAGATATTAAGAGAAAAAGAGAGGAAGTATTAAATGTTGAAATAAGAGAAATTTTGGTTATTAAATTTAAGATATTTGGAAATTACCAGAAAATAAGAACGTTATATTGTATTATTAATTAGTTGATGTAAAATGGTGAGAATTCAAATAGATAAGACGTGTATCCTGAACATTAGATCTTGTGATGAATTGTGATAAAGGGAATTGGGGTTATTTAAAACTTGGAAATTATAAGTATTAAACGTTAAATTTAAATATTAATGGGAAACTAAAAATTGGGAAAAACTAATTAGGACATTGATTGTCTAAAAAGATTGAATGTTAAAACAACTAGGATATGTATAAACTAAAAATTATTGATAAATGTAAGAAAGTTATTTTGGGGGATTTCCGGTGACGTCGCTGAGGCTAGACATGGGGGAAAACGCTTCGTCCCCTGGGTCCGATTTTCTTTTGATGGTGGGCCCGTTTGGGCCAAATGCCGCCCCGGAGAGGTCAGAGACGGAGAAGCAGCACAGATTGATAGCAAGCAACTGAGCCGGGTGAGAACTTGTTCTTCTTTCCTGCTGAAGGTGGACCTTTTTCAAATACCCTGTCTTTAACTTGAGCGTAAAGTTTTTAGGGAGGGGTGGAGTTTTTTTGTTTCTCCCCCCTCCTGTATATAAGTGGTGGTTTAAGCTACTTTGCATTTTGAAAAATAAACTCTCAACACAGTAAAACTGTTTAAGTCTTAGTAGAAATTTGGGAAGCTTGCTTTTTTAAAGATACTTTTTCTTTTTGTTTTAATTCGGAAAAGCTATTGCAATTGTACTGCTTATTTTCAAAACTTTACAAACGTTATTTCTTTCCTTCACTCTGGACTGCCTTTTTTTTTCTTTACTCAAGTGCTGGGAATGGATACATTGTATTCCTGGTGGCTACTTTTTTTTCTCTCCCTTTGTCTGGTGCTTATTCAGATTAGGAACTTGGCTTCATGCCCAGACACTTGGCTGTATGCCCAGACATCCTTATCTGACCTTGAAGCGGGCTGAAAGAGGCTTTTTTCTTTTTCTTTTTTTGCTTTAGCCTGGCTATACAGCATAGACTATTCATCCTGGATATATGATATTTGGAGTCATCTTTTTCCTCGGATTATAAACATTTTGCTACGAACAATTGAATATCAAGGAACTTTTTTCTTTCTTTCTGCTTTTTTCTCTCTCTTCTGTCTTTGAGCAGAAGTTGGTGGATTACAAATTGGATATTTTCCTTCATTGTTTTTTTTTTTACTTATTCTTTTTTCTTCGCCTGTTTTCTCTTTCCTTTTGTGGATTTTTTTTGAACATTTTTCTTTATTGGGAGTTTTTTTCCCCTCCCCTTTATTATTATTATTATTGATTTTGTTTTGTTTTTCTTGCTGGCTTTTTTTTTCTCTTGGATATTTTTTGGTCCTTTTTTTTCTTCTCTTCGTTGGAACTATCCTCTTTTTTAATCTTTTTTTTCTGACTCCTCTTCCTAGCAATAGGAGTCTATTGGATTACAATTGGCCATTGGGCCACCTGGTGGATTATAATACAACATATCAACTCAACGATGAGTGCTTCAAACTCGACTAAATTTGGGAGAAAAGGATCTTCTGCCCCCGCCTCGACTTCTGTCAGTCCAGTCTACCAAAAACCAATTACTATAGCGTTAAAGCAAGAAAAAATGGAAGCCCAACAAAAGGATACTTAGGCAATATTACAGGCAATCGCAGCTCAGGCGGCGTCTTCGACTAAAAACCACAAAGGTTTGAAAAAGGATCTTGACAAAAATTACGAAGATTTGAAAAATGATTTCATTAAAATGAATCAAAAAATCGAAACCTTCCAACAGGCGATTACAGATAATCAACAAAGGATCCAAAAGATAGAAGATAAATCAGTGGAAGTTGACCAGAAATTAGAATCCTTACAAGAGGAGAATCACAGACTGGCCCAAACAAATGTGGAACTGGAAGATACTCTTGCGGTGATAGAGATGGAAAGAGCATCATACTTCTTAAGATTTCAAAATATAATAGAAGACAAGGATGAGAACCTGTCAGGTTTGATAGTTGAGCTACTAGCAGACCTCTTAGGAATGGGCAAGGCCCAAATGGAAGGAGAAATAGACCAGGTTTTTAGAGTTAATTCAAGTTACGCTAGAAGAAACAGAGTCCCCAGGGAAGTCCATGTCAGATTCCTTAAAAGATCTACGCAAGATGAAATTTTGAGAATAGTAAGAGATCAACCATTAAAATACAAAGAAAAAGAAATACTAGTGCTTAAGCAAATTCCCAGAAGGATAAGAGAGGCTCGAAGAGAATACCAGTTTTTAACTAGGAAATTGATTGACAAAGGAGTGAATTTTAGATGGTTGGTCCCAGAAGGGATATTAATTTTCTGGAACTCGAAAAGATACAGATTGGATACCCTGCTCAAAGCAGCAGAATTTTTTGACAATCATAGATCCTTTTTGGAAAAAGGGGATCCTGAACCTAAGAAACAAGAGGAGACGGGTGCGGTAGGAGCATCTGAACAACTAGAGGAGGAAGAAGTTAAAAAGACCACCTTAGAGGAAGGAGCAAGACCGAGAGACCAGAGACAGATAAGATCACCTAGAAGATTGAGATCCAGATACAATTGAAGTCATGGAGGAGATTGGAATCTTATCAATAAATATAAATGGACTGAAATCTCCCTCAAAGAGGAGATTTTTTTTTACTAGACTACAAAAGTTAAAAATGGACATAATTTGCCTCCAAGAGACACACATTAAGAGACAACATTTTAGAATCCTAGAACAACCGAAAATGGGCAAGCTCTATTTTACACGGGCACCCCAAAAGAAAAGAGGTATAGCCCTCTATATAAAAGAAAAGATGAATCCTAATCAAGTCTATGCAGATGAAGAGGGGAGAATATTAATGGTGGAAATTATGGTCGACCAAAAACAGATATTGATGGTTCCAATATACGCACCTAATGATAAGCAGGAGCAATTCTACTACCAACTACATAAAATAGTGGACTTAAACTACCAAAATCTTTGTATATTGGGAGACTTCAATGCAATAGCAGACCCAACCCGGGACTACAAAAGCCATAAACAAGGGAGAAAAGGGGGAAATACTTTACCCAAGGCCTTTTTAAAAATGAAAGAAGAATTGTCCATTCAAGATATATGGAGAGAGATGAATCCAGGAAAAACACAATATACATTTTACTCGAATAGGCATAAATCCTGGTCTAGAATTGATATGATATGGACATCCTATGATTTGAAAACGATAATACAAGTGATTGAGATAGAAACCAATGTTTGGGCAGACCATAACCCAATAAAAATGCTTTGGAAAGGCACTAAGAAAAAACCAAGATGGTCTCTGAATAAATCTATACTGAAAGAGTGTAGAGATAGAGGTCAGGTAGTCACACTGATGCTGCTGTTCATGTTTTACCCACTTTATTTTCAGATCCTTTTTTTAGTCACTCTTTTTTCCATCAAAACGCTAGGGGGTTGTCACAAGCTTGCCATATTCCACTCGACCAAGCCAAGCAGATTGTTTTATCCTGTCCCCAATGTTCTGGGGCATCCCCCTCGGGGGACACAGGAGTTAATCCCCGTGGTTTCACCTCTAATCAACTATGGCAAATGGATGTTACTCATGTTCCCTCTTTGGCTCCCTGGAAGTATATTCATTTATCTATTGATACTTATTCAGGAGCGCTTTGGGCCATGCCTCAACGAGGGGAAACAGCGAATCATGTTATTTCTCATCTTTTTTCGGCCATTACAGCCTTGGGCAAGCCCTCTTCTTTAAAAACTGATAACAGGCCAGCCTATTCTTCATCGGCCTTTTTGCAATTTTGTACAACCTGGAATATTGTTCTTACTCATGGTCTCCCCTATAATTCCACGGGTCAAGCCATAGTGGAGCATGCTAATCGGTCCTTTAAGGACTGCCTCCACAAACAAATAAAAAAAGAGGGCTCTCGAGTACCTAATTTTTCGTGGGTAACACAACAGGTTAAAAAAGTATTATTTACCTTAAATCAATTGAATGTTTCCATTCAAAATTTGACCGCTTATCAGAGACACTTTCAACAGAAAACAAGCTTGCCTCCCCCTCTAGTATATTATCGGGCATTACCAGATAAAACATGGTTGGGCCGGTCCCTCTGATTACGTGGGGACGAGGATATGCTGCTGTGCTTGCTCCTACAGGACCTTTGTGGATTCCAGCGCGTTGCGTCCGCCCAGCCAAGGATGTCGTGGCATCAGTCCCTGGATCCGGTCCCAGAAATGGCAAAGGTGACTCTCCAGACGGCACAGCGACCAATCCGATCCCGTCGTGCCAGTCCAGTGACATGGGGAGATGTGAAGAACTTGACCGCCAAAGCGCAGGCAGTGCTGCAGCAGCAGCAAGTAGAGCAAACTCCCAAGAACTTATGCGCTGCCATTTTTGCGGTTTTAACTGCAAATTCCTTAGCCATCATTTGTTTGTGTTTGATTGTTAATAGCTGCCCTTTGGCAACAGCAGCTGTCATCCCACCCAAACATTCACTCAAACAATGAATGAAGCAAAACCTATGGGTGCAGCTAGCTAACATCACACAAAATGATGTCTTTTGCTTATCTGAAGGGTATGATATGGAAAATTTGCTTTCTACATGTTTAGTCCCTGTTTGCACCCCTTCTGCAGTAATTCAAAACTTCACTGGCTTGGATGGATTTCTATTAAATGGGAACTTTAATTATGGGACTATATCTAATTGGGGGTTCGCTGCCTATTATCTACCCCGATGCAATTGCTTTGCACACCCCGGTGGTAGCAATCCCTGCAAATATAACATGTGCAAAAGTAGTTGTACATTTTCAAGTAAAAAACCTTACTGTCTTCGCATTAACTCACCTATTTTAAACTGCACCGCTTTTGAGGAGACTTCCTTTAATTTTGCCCATGTTTGGCTACCGCAAGGATGGTTTTTTACATGTGGTCAAGAAACTTTTAATTATATTCCTGCTAATATTAGTGAAGCGCAGTGTTGCCTCAGCCGGCTGATTCCTGTTTTGCTTTCCAAACAACAACTTCACTCTAGCCGTTCTCGACGTGGGGTCACGCTAGATAGCACTTGTGACTCCGAAGCAGCCTTACTTAATAAAGCAGAATACGTAGCAGTGGCTATGTCTATAGTGGGTGTGCCAGCACTTGCTGCTTGCGCTCACCTTAACATTAACGCTTTTGCGTGTAATTTAGCAAAAACAATTAATGCTACTTCTTCAGCTACCTCAGCAATCAACCATGAGCTGCAAGCTTTGAGAAAGGCTATTTTACAAAATCGTGCTGCTATTGATTATTTGCTTCTGCGTCAGCATTTGGGTTGTGAAAGTTTTGAAGGAATGTGTTGTTTCAACATCTCGGATGAGTCACGAACCATCCAGCACCAGCTCAATATTTTACACAATTTGGCCTCTGATTTGAAAATTGCTACTTTAGGATCTTGGTGGGAAAGCCTTTGGGCTTGGTTGCCCACAGGCTTATTGGGATATGTCCTACATTCTTTAGTCATTATTTGTGTTATTTTGGTTGGTGGGTGCTGCTTTGTTCAGTGTCTTCCTTCCTTTTGCAACATATGTATCACAGCTTTTTGCCCCAAACCCCCTCCCACATTGCCTCAGGGTCAGGTTTATGCCCTGTATAAGCAATTGCAAGGATGTTCCTCTCCTGATTATGACCCTTTCACTAACCCCTCTTATGACGATGCATTGTCTAATGAAACAAAAAAGAGTGAGCTGTAGAGATAGAGGTCGTGTGCAGCAAACTGCCTACCTCAAATGCCTGCATGCCTCGAATACCTACATGATCTCACCCAGTTCACATCGCCAGGATGATGTAGGACACTACCCCTGGCTGGTACATGATCTCACCTAGTTTGCATCAACAGGATGTTCTTAAGGATTGGCGAGGAGAATTCACCAATAAAATGCTGTTGCTCTTTTTTACCTTTTGCTGCTTGGAAAAACTGTATAAAAGCAATAAACACTGTGAAGGCAGTCAGACATCTTGGCATCCTGCGATGACTGGTCTCTAACTACATCAAAAGAGAAAGAATTTTTACAACTAGCGATAAGGGAAATGGAATTTTTCTTCAAAATAAACAAGAAAGAAGAAACCTCCCTCCAAAATGTGTGGGATACGGCCAAAGCATATTTTAGAGGCTTGGCCATAACCTATGCTGCTAAAAAGAATAAAGAAAAGAAACAACTACAGTTAAACGTGAGAGAAGAACTCAAAAAATTGGAACTTGAGTTACAAATCGACCCTCAAAAGAAAGTTCTTAAGAAACAAATGGAGATAATAAAACATAAATTAAACTTGGCTGAGATGGACATAATGGCACAGCAGATTAAACGGTCTAAACAGAATTTTTTTGAAAATGCCAATAAGCCGGGAAGATGGTTAGCATACAGGGTAAAGAAAGAAAGGGAAAAAAGACTGATTAATAAGCTACAAGCTTCAAAAGGACAGCTACACTTTCACAATGATGCCATGAAAAAGATTATTAAGACCTATTACGAGATACTTTATAAGGCAGATGTGGTTTCTAAAGAGGGAATACAGGCCTATATGAAAGAAAGTGACCTGCCAAAAGTCCCGGAGAACATCTGGAATATATTAAACCGGAAAATATCAGTGATGGAGATTATAGAAGCCATAAAAAGGCAAAAAAAAGACAAGACTCCGGGCCCAGATGGACTCCCTGCAGAATTCTATGTAGCATTACAAGTTTTATTAAGCCCAATTTTGAAGGAACTGTGTAATGAATTTTTTTCAGAGACAAAAATACCAAACTCGTGGATGGAAGCTAATATTACTTTGATACCCAAAGAAGACACAAATAAAAAACTATACACCAATATCGCTACTAAATGTGGACTATAAAATCTTTGCCTCGATAATGGCAGAAAGGATGAAGAAATTCTTGATTGAATTTATCCATACAGACCAAAATGGTTTTTTACCAAAAAGACAGATAAAAAATAATTTAAGGATCATCTTAAACTTTTTGGAATACTATGAAAAACATCCAGGGAAACAGATGGCATTGATATTTCTCGATGCGCAAAAAGCTTTTGACAATCTAAACTGGCAATTTATGTTTCAGCAACTGATGGAAATGGATTTCGGCAACAATTTTATAAACGCAATTCAAGCAATCTACAATAAACAAACAGCCAGGATACTTTTAAAGGGAGACTATACAGAAAGCTTTGATATTAAAAAAGGAACAAGACAGGGATGTCCATTATCCCCTTTGCTATTCATTTTAACATTGGAGGTACTGGCTAGAAATATCAGGCAGGACACGGAAATAAAAGGATTGGAGATAAAAGACCAAAAATATAAATTACAAGCTTTTGCAGATGATTTGGTGTTTATTTTGGAGGAGCCACTAGAAACAACTACTAAATTGTTGCAGAAAATAGAAAAATTTGGAGAAGTGGCTGGTTTGAAAATAAACAGAGAAAAGACTAAGGTATTAACAAAAAACTTAACAGACAAACAGAAAACCTATCTTACAAAAAAGACAAATCTGCAAATAGTCAAAAAAGTGAAATATCTAGGCATCTACTTAACATCAAGATGTACAACATTAAAAGAAGATAATTACGAAAGATTGTTGAAACAAATAAAACTAGATTTGGAAAAGTGGAAAAACCTCCAACTATCACTACTAGGAAGAATAGCGACAGTGAAGATGAGTGTCCTACCGAAACTACTCTTTTTATTCCAAACAATCCCTGTAAAACTGGGGAAGATATTCTTTGATGATTTAAATGCAACAATATTAAGATTTATATGGCAAGAGAAAAAAGCACGAATTAAAGTTAAAATGTTACAAGAAGCTAAAGACAGTGGAGGATTTGGACTCCCGGATTGGAGACTTTATTATCAAGCAGCCATCTTACCATGGATCAAAGAATGGATAATGCTGAGAAATAAAAGACTTCTCTACCTAGAGGGGCACAACCTTCAATTGGGTTGGCATGCCTTTCTGTGGTACGGGAAAAACAAAATACACAGATATTTCCAAAACCATGCTATAAGGAATGTACTGCTTTTAGAATGGGAGAGAATAAAACAAAAAAATCTATACTAAAATACCAGAGTGGCTCTCAACAATGGAAGCTTTTGCTTACCCAAATTTAATTAATTATGACAAACTCGTTATTTACAAAGACATTTTGGATAAGGACGGAAAACCTAAAGACAGGCAAGATCTACAACAACAAGGTATTGACTTATCATGGTGGCCTTACCTACAAATTCAAACAAGATATAAGAAAGATCTAAAGACAATGGGATTTTATAAAGAACAGATAGAATTTGACCAAATACCTCTGAAAACAGATGAAAATTTGATTAAGAAACTTTATAGATTTCTGCTAAGTTGGAAGATGGAAGAAGAACAAGTAAAAGAGACAATGATAGTTTGGGCAAAAAACTTTGGATATTCTATAGACTTAGAAGTTTGGCAAAAGTTATGGGATATAAATATTAAACTGACTAAAGCAGCTTCATATAAAGAAAATTTATATAAAATGTTTTATAGATGGCACATGACACCAGTAAGGCTAGCGAAAATGTTTAAAAATGTTTCAAATAATTGTTGGAAATGTAAACAAAAACCAGGTACTTATTACCATATCTGGTGGGTATGCCCTAGTGCAAAGAAATTTTGGTCTAAGATTCATATATGGCTGGAAAAGATGACTAAAATACAGATAGAATTTAAGCCAGAATTGTTTTTGTTAGGAATACTAGGATCTAATGATGGCAAAGAGAATGAGTATTTAATATTACATATCTTGACAGCTGCGAGAATAGCATTTGCTCAATACTGTAAAAATGAAAATGTACCATCTGATGAGATAATAATTACGAAAATTCTAGAATGTGCAGAAATGGACAGACTAACCCTAGAGATTAAAGAGAAAGAAGAATCAGTTTATTTTAAAACATGGGAAAACTTTTATCAATGGTTAGCAAAACGAGTTAGCGAGACATGATTGTGAAATTTATTAAGATGATTGATGTTTACCGATTAATTGATATGTTTTATAACTATTGCTATCTTTGTTGACTACAGCTACTTATTATTATATTAATTATTCTCACTGAATATCTGTACCCGGACGATAGTTGTTTCCTAAAGCTTGGAATGTTATTGGGGGCAACCCCATTGTTATACCTACCCCCACCCCAACCCCATCCCCGAACCCCATCCTGAATCCCACTACCCATACCGATCCTTTTTTCCCCTTACCTTTATAAAACCTAATAAAATATTGTTAAAAAAAAAAAGAAAGTTATTTTTATTTAATCGATATAATAAGAATTGTATTAGTTTAAATATGAGACAGTAAATACTAAGGGGAAAAGAGAGGAAATATTTAATGTAATAGTTTGAGATCTGTACTAAAGATATTTGTATGTTATTGAATTATTGATCAACTCAGCCGCCACATTGCTTTTCAAATATTTAAATGTAAAACTAGAAAATCAATAAATTTTTCTTAAAAAAAAAAAGACTATAATGACCCAACAGGATGGGTTAGCATGGAAAGGCTCTAAATTATACCTGCCTGATGCTCTCCGGCTCCAGGCGCTTCAGCGCAGTCACGACGCGAAACTGGGCGGTCATTTTGGATTTCTAAAAATGTTACATTTGGTTCGAAGGCAGTTTTGGTGACCAGGGATGAAGAAGGACAATGAAAACTATGTAAAAAGCTGCGCTGTTTGTGCCACCATGAAAAAACAACCCGGGAAACCGCCTGGGTTGCTGCAACCAGTAGCTAATCCTTCATTGCCTTGGGAGGAAATAGCTATGGATTTTATTGTTGAATTACCAGAAAGTAGAGGTAATACAGTAATATGGACTGTCATTGATCTCTTTTCCAAACAAGCTCATTTTGTAGCCTGCTCAGGGCTCCTGTCTGTGCAGAAATTAGCACAAATGTTTTTGAAACATATATACAGCTTACATGGTGCCCCAAAGAGAATTATATCAGACAGGGGGGTACAGTTTACTGCTAAGTTTTGGAAAGATTTCCTCAAGCTAACTGGATCCACTCAAGGGCTTTCACTGGCTTTTCATCCGAGCATGAATGGATCGGCTGAATGTGCAAACGCAATGGTGGAGCAATACATCAGCTGTTACATTAATTATCAACAGACCAATTGGGCTGACCTCCTGCCTTGTGCTGAAGTAGCCTACAACAATACGGTGCACAGTAGTACTGGACTTACTCCATTTAAAATAGAAACTGGTCATGAGTTCATTCTGATGCCTGAATGTCCTCAGGAACCACCAATCTCACAAACCTTGGATCAGTGGGTTGCTTCTTGGCAAACTGTTTGGGCTAATGCGAAAAAAGCTCTAACACAAGCCGCAAAGACTTATAAGGAACAAGCCGATAAGAAGCAATCCCCTCAGAAGCCATTTTGCATTGGGGAAAAAGTGTATTTGTCCACTAAGTACTTGAGACTTAAGCTGCCCAGTAAGAAGTTGGGACCGAAGTTTCTTGGGCCTTTTCTTATAATCAGAGTTATAAACCCTGTGACTTTTGAGCTGAAACTCCCTCACTTGTTAGGGAAAATTCACCCTGTTTTCCATTGCAGTTTGTTAAAGCCTCTTAGGGAGTCCTCACTGAGGCCAACTCCAAAGGATGCCCCGGTCCACTTTTGGTACAGGGGGAAACCCATTATGAAATTAAGCGAATCCTGGATTCTAGATTATACAACGGGAAATTGCAGTATCTAGTGCAATAGAGGGGATATCCATTGTCAGAGGCCACTTGGGTAAAAAGCACAGATGTTAAGGCTGATCAATTGGTAAAGAGGTTTTACAATAAATAACCTCAGAAGCCTTGGGATGATTCTTAATGACACCTTTTATTTCTCCACAGGATTTGTTTTCTCTTTAGGGGATCTGACTATCAACCTTGCAACGGACCTGGCTGAAGCCATTTTCCTTGTTTCCAGTTGCCACAAGATGGGGGGGGGGGATAGGACGTTTTCTCTTAAACATTTTCCTATCCCATGGGAACCAAGGTCATATCTGTTTCCCTCAGCTGGGGAGGATGTTTTAAGTATTAGAAAGGCCACCTGGATGTGTTATTGGAGAATGTAGTTGATTGCATAGCCAGTGTGGTGGGTCTGTAACTTTGCAATACTGTTGCTTTTGGGAGAGGATTTTAGTCTTGGTTTCACTTTTGACCGTGCCGATACTTTGTATCCAATAAACATGTTCTCAGAGGAAACCTCAAGCCTCGGATGTTAAGTATTCAATTCTTGAAGGCATTAAGCGAGACGAGTGTTGAAACAGCAACAAGTTTATTTAACTCTGAACAGAAGCAACTCAAATAGTTGCTGCGCAGCTATTTATATGGTTAGCCTCCAGGCGGCAGCCAATAGGTTTAAAGTAACAGTTTCCCGCCCAAAACCTAATTACCAGCCTGGAGACAGCAAGTCTGGCTTAAGTAACAGCAGCCGTTACATAACAACAGAATCTAGGTCAGACATTTAAACAAGTGATTAGACATTAAGCAAGTGATTCAAAACAGTTGTGACCAATACATTACATCGGAGTTCTGCTTTATTTGGCCTCATCTATCGGAACCATGACAGCGGAGAGGCAGTGCCATGTTTGTAGGCATCAGCTGCATCTGCTGGAAAGCCTCATGCTTCCCCCCCCCCCCAAAGCTACCTCCTTTGGAGCCTTCCTGACCCCGACAGCAGGAACCGGAGGGGCGTGGTGGCTGGGCTACCTTCTGGCCCACTGGATTCGGGTTTTTCCTTTGATTCCGGGCATATGGCCTGACCCTCGCCGAAATGCAAGAGGGTTTCTCTATCAGCAGGGATTGGGAGGCTGAAGGCCTCTATCTTTGTGGCCATGCAGTTCTAAAATCGAAGGGCTGCTGCTGGGGAGGAGAATCAAAATAGGCCAAAACAAGCGTAGTCCACTATGGTTTATTGATTGCCAAGTTTTCCTCAGGTTTTCCTATCCCTTCTTGGGCTATTAAAATCACATTGGCAAGGTCTGTACCAAACACCTGGCTGCAAACTAGTCAACCGGATTTTAGCCTAGCCCCTTGTGCAATCCCAGGCCACATTCTGGAGGTAAGAGGATGTAGTAACAGGAGAGAGCTGCAAGATTGCTTTGTTATTTATTCTTGCCTTTAACAGCAATAACTACATTCTTTGATGACTTTGCCAGCAACCCTCAGGCTGTGAACTTTCCTTTCCCCCTTGGGGAAAGAATTCAGAAGTGGTAGATTTATTTTTCCTGCTAATTACTTACTTACTAATTACCACAAAGTATACTTACAAAGTATACTTACTTTGTGGGTTTTTTAAGGAGCTGTGAGAAAAAGATGTGTCTGAAAATTAAAGGATGTATGGATTGAGTTGTGAGACAGGAAAGGGAAGTACATTGTTGCAGAAAATCACAGGCCTCAGACCACGGAATCAAAAGAAGTTGGTTTATTTGCGCAAAGGTTCAGAGCAAAAATCATAACAACCTCTGAACACCTTCTCATGGAACAACAAGTACATATATACTCTTTTAGAAGCAGCAAAACACGGAAATGTAACTTGTTAGCATTGATTGGTTACTTGAATTACAGCCCCGTTAGCCCCCCTGTTGCTATGCTAAAGTAGCTAAATATCTTGTCCCCCTCTCATGGATCGAGGTCACAGGTGTCTTGCCAAAGCATCTAAGTTTCCGGCAGTTCATTTGTGGTTAGCTACCAGCGAGAGCGAGACATAGAAGCGAGACATATGTGGTTACTTGTAACAGAGCTTCATGCTTGACACTCATATGTGACCGACAGATGAACTTGTGGTTTGACATTTTACACTTCCTTTTTGCTTCTTCTAACTAATACACGCATTTAAGACTCATGTCCTGTTTTATGACCTATGTCTTGTTTTATGTCCTGCCTTAACATGGACTTGTACACTTCCAGTTGCTGACAGGTGTGCCACTAATATTCTGACCTGACACCTGCATGCTCTCAGGGCCCAAAGATTATCTTCATTCTTCATAGGCCAGTATTGTGGATTAACTAAGTTTTTCTAGGTTCTGATTTTAAGGTGAGTATCCTGAGCTATGGAGGCCTTTGATCTTCTTCTTAAATACATAATAATAAAATAATGAGAACTAAAGGCTCAAAGGTAAGGCAGATTAGAAAGAATGAGACCTTTTGGAGTCTTCAATTCCCTTCCTGTTAAGAGTTCCTTAATAAGATTTACTCTTCCTTCCTAACATCAATAAAGGTGGTTTTTCCAGAAAATATGTGAAGAGCTGTAATTAGTGATTTAACTAGGTTTTCTTTTTGGCGGTGTTTTAATTTACATAATGTATATTTAATTGGGGGGCTTGGAGAGGTAGAAGTGGCCAATATGGAGGCTGCGCCTTGCCCTCCAGATGTGTCTCCCCTGCAGATCTCTGAAGAGGAGGAACGGGTGGCGGGGGAGCTCTGTGAGGGAAGGCTGCCCCAAGCAGCATCCTTACCACGCACAATTAGAAATGGGAATTCCCTTTTGAGAAGGGCCAGCCTCCCTCATGCAGGACCCGGGAGCACTGCTCCCCTGCATCCTCCTCCTCTTACTCTCCAGAGATCTGTCAAGGCAGAAGTTGAACTCGGAGGAAACTGCTTCCTGCAAACTTTCTCCTCCACGCTTCCAGGCGCAGCAGCAGCAGCATCCTCCCCCTCCTGCTTTGCTGGGAGGGAGCACCAGACAGGGAAATGCCAACAATGTCTGGGATTGGGAGAAGAACATCTCCTTTGGCACACACACAAACCCCATTCCAAGCTTGGAGAGCTTGCAAACTGCCAATCATGCCTGGGCTTGGGGAGAAGGCCCTCTCCTTCCTCTGTGGATAAAAGACCCCAAACTTGGAATGTGGTGTGTGTGTGTACGCGTGTGCGCACACACACATGCTTGGCTGCCAGCAGTTTGGGGAGGCGAGGAGCTTGTGGGGCACCAAATTGTCCCCACGTCGAGTTAGCTGGTGCGACTTGTTCTGTCCCGACCCAGCTGTCCTGAGTCAGCTGCGCCAGTGAGCGATGTCAAGCTGGCCACGCCCATCTGGCCACACCCAGTCACAGCCATGCCTACCCAGCCACGCCCACCTGGCCACTATGAGTCATCATAGTCTTACATGAAACTGGCCCTTTGAGGGCAACCATAATGCTGATGTGGTCCTCAATGAAATTGAGTTTGACACCCCTGTCTTATGGGTTTGGCTGAGAGAATTATTGTTTAAGTCTATGAATTGGTGTTGGAACCTCAGAGTTAGTTTTGCTTCAACATAACCAAGCAGTGTATTCAATAAAGAGTAAGATTTTTGGAAATAGAATGAACTTGGAGTTTTATTTGGATTCTCGAGCTGGATGTTGACATTAAACTAATTCTCTCTAACAGCTTACCTGGGTTTTCTTCCCAGGAGTGCTGAGACCTTGTGAGACCTGAAATGCACAAGAGAACAGATGGAGTGGGACAACAGGGGGGTTCCCCTCCTGTGGTTGTCGGGTTTAACCCAGATGGAAGAGGCAGACTTGTCGACCGGGGCTCATCCAAAGCAGAAAACTGGATTGATAGAGTCACCAAATACTGCTTTAAAGAAGAGGAGCTCAGGTAGCACCACTGGGTGCTAACCTACCACCCGGATATGTACTGGTTCAGGAGGATCGATATCCTCCTGCTTTTAAAGTCATGTTTGACGGCCGACCAGAGAAGTTGGCTTACTTTCTGACCCAGGTGTGGAATTACTTGCATCTGTCTGCTCCTCACCTCACAGCCATGTTCTTGATCCTGACATTAGACATCTCTTGATGAAGCCTAGGATTGCATTTGCTTTTTCTGAAGTTGCATTGCAGTTCATGTTCAGCTTGTGATCTGGCCAAATCATTTTTTGCATCTACTGATGCCCAGTATGCCTTCCCATCCTTTTGAGAAGCTTTGATTTATCCTGTTGAAATGTAGAACTTTTTGTTTGACCCCTTGAAATTTATCTTGCTAGTATCTGCCCTATATTCCAGTTTGACAAAATATTCCTGAACCTTGAAATTGTCACCTAAGGCATTTATTATTCCCCTATCTTTGCACATATTTGATAGCCATATTTTCTAACCTCTCATCCAAATAATGTATATGTTATGGTTCCGACATATGAAACTCTTCAAAGAACTTCAAAGAACTTTACCTTAAAGAATCTTTACTCAAGCAGCAACACGTCGGCACTTACATAGTCCAAGCCAAAATCTGACTTCTCCTCCCCTCAGCATATAGATCAGGGCTTTTCAACCTTTTCACCCATTCTACCACTTTTAGGATAAGGCAATATCCGAGTACCACCAGTCGCCCAGCAAGGTGTCAAAAACTTGACCCCCCCCCCGCAAAAAGGGAAAAAATGATAAAGTACAGGTAGTCCTCGACTTACAACGATTCGCTTAGTGACTGTTCAAAGTTACGACGACACTAAAAAAAGTGACTTATGACCATTTTTCACACTTATGACTGTTGCAGCATCCCCAGGGTCATGTGATTTACATTCGGATGCTTGGCAACTGATTCATACTTATGACCGTCAGTGTCCCAGGGTCATGTGATCATCTTTTGCAACTTTTTGACAAGCAAAGTCAATGGGGGGGGGTGGCCAGCTCATCACTCAGGTTGCAGGGTGCCTGTGTGGGGGGAATCCATGGGTCTCTGGTGGAGGAGGGTGGGACTGGGGTGGGTTCCCTCCTTCCCTCCCTCTCTCCCATTGTCCCTTCCTTCCTTCTTTCCCTCCTTCTTTGTCCTTTTCTCCTTCCCTCCCTTCCATTGTCCATCCCTCCCTCCCTCAGGTTGCAGGGTGCCTGTGTGGGGGGGATCCATGGGTCTCCAGTGGAGGAGGGTGGGACTGGGGTGGGTGCCCTCCTTCCCTCCCTCTCTCCCATTGTCCCTTCCTTCCTTCTTTCCCTCCTTCTTTGTCCTTTTCTCCTTCCCTCCCTTCCATTGTCCATCCCTCCCTCCCTCAGGTTGCAGGGTGCCTGTGTGGGGGGGATCCATGGGTCTCTGGTGGAGGAGGGTGGGACTGGGGTGGGTGCCCTCCTTCCCTCCCTCTCCCATTGTCCCTTCCTTCTTTCCTTCCTTTCTTCCCTCCTTCTTTGTCCTTTTCTCCTTCCCTCCCTCCCTTCCATTGTCCAGCGCTATGCCACCCAGACCCCAGCCTGGAGAATATTACAGCCCTCTCTGTGCGCGCGCAGAGGCAGAGGAGAGTGCCACCTTTAGGACATGACAATATTCAAGTACCAGCTTACCAAGGTGTCAAAAACTAGTGCTGGTGGCTGCTGCTGCTGCAGAGAGAAAAAGGGGCTGGATTCCTTTGCTTCAGCTGAGCCAATTGAGGAAAGGGTGGGGGGGGAAAAGCGGAGCCAGGGGGAGGAAGACACTCACCCCTTGCAAGCCTCCTGCGTTGTGTGTACACACACAAACACACACAGACCCACAAAGCGCAATACCAGCCCAAGACCTGCCAGAGCCTCTCGTCTCCTCCCCCCCCCAGCCAAACCCTTCCAGCCACTTTCAGGGAAATTACAGCCCTGCATCCCTCCAGCCTGGCCCCATGCAAAGCAGGCAGGAGACTCCTGCCCTTTTACACCGGCTCCCAGCAATCTCGTTTGCTCGCTTTCTGCAAGCAAGTGAGCTGCAGTCTGGACGCTGATGCCAGCTCCTGCCCAGTTAACTTGCTTGTAGAAAGCAAGCAGAAAACAAGAAAGGAACTAGGTGCTGGTGGCTGCAGAGAGAAAAAGGGCTGGATTCCTTTGCTCCTGCTGAGCCAATTGAGGAAAGGGTGGGGGGGGGAAAGCGGAGCCAGGGGGAGGAAGACACTCACCCCTTGCAAGCCTCCTGCGTTGTGTGTACACACACAAACACACACAGACCCACAAAGCGCAACACCAGCCCAAGACCTGCCAGAGCCTCTCGCCTCCCCCCCCCCCCAGCCAAACCCTTCCAGCCACTTTCAGGGAAATTACAGCCCTGCATCCCTCCAGCCTGGCCCCATGCAAAGCAGGCAGGAGACGCCTGCCTTTTGAGACGCCTGCCTTTTTACACCGGCTCCCTTTCTGCAAGCAAGTGAGCTGAACGCTGATGCCAGCTCCTGCCCAGTTAACTTGCTTGTAGCTTTGCTTTGCCCTCCGTAAAGCCGGGCATCTTGGTAAGAGGAGAGGGGGGGAAAGTCTGGAGCCCTGGGAGGCAACTTGAGGGCCGTGAAGGGTATCGCAAGCTAACGGGGGGGGGGAAGAGGAAAAGAAAATGGAAGAGAGTGAGGCTGCAACAGAGAGAGAGAGAAGAGGGAAAAGAAGGGTCTCAAACCCCTACCTGAGGGAGTGGATAGCTCTGTCCCCTTCAGGCTTGCTTCTGAAGTAAGAAGAGGGGCAGAAGGGCGACAGGGATCCTGCACGAGAAGAAGTCAATCTGGTTGCTGCAGGAGTCCCTGGGGAGGGCGGGGCCTTGCTCTGCGCCTGCGCTCTTCGCACGCCCTCAGTAGGGTTCCTGCAGGCTGCCTCCAAGCAGCATGAATTCCACAAACAAGTGAGCTGGGAAGGAACGGAGCGGGGGGGGGGAGGAAGGTGACGAGGGGGGGAGGAAGGCGATGCCGCGTACCACCAGCCAGGTGGTCGCGTACCACCAGTGGTACGCGTACCACCGGTTGAAAAGCCCTGATATAGATCAAAGCACAATTCCCTCCTACAACTAACCGTCATAAATCACATTCTCCAATTAGTTTGAAATGCTGGCTTTCCGCCCAGTTCTTTCTCCCGCCATGCCTTTATCATCTCTTATTACGATATTGTTATGTCTAACTAACTCCCATCACATTCCTCCCCCTTCCCTCAGCACATCTAATTCTAAGTGTGAAGCATAAGAAAGAAAAAGGTTGCATCTCCATATGTTGTCAAAGCAAGAACATCCAATGTTAGCAGCGTTGACAGTATAAGCTTGTCAAACGTTGCAATGCCTAAAGTGGAGCCTACTCAACCTCCCTCCCTTGAAGTGGAGCCACAGATCTACACTCCTTGGGATACAATTAGAATAGAACAGAGCAGGAAGAGACCTTGAGGGTCTTCTAGTCCAACCCCCAGCTCAAGCAGGAGAACCTATACCATTTCAGACAAGTGGTTGTCCAGTCTCTTCTTAAAAACTTCCAGTGATGAAACACCCACAACTTCTGAAGGCAATGTGTTCCACTGGTTAATTGTCCTCACTATTAGGAAGTTTTTCCTTAATGCCAGGTTGATTCTCTCCTTGATTAGTTTCCATCCATTGCTTCTTGTCCTGCCCTCTGGTGCTTTGGAAAATAAGCTGACCCCCTCTTCTTTGTGGCAGCCCCTCAAATACTGGAATACTGCTATCATGTCACTCCTAGTCCTTCTTTTCTCTAGACTAGTCATACCCAAATCCTGCAACCGTTCTTCATGTTTTTGTCTCCAGGCCTTTAATCATCTTAGTTGCTCTTCTCTGCACTTTTTCCAAAGTCGCAACATCTTTCTTGTAGTGTGGTGACCAAAACTGGGTGCAGTATTCCAAATGTGGTCTTACTAAGGTTTTATAAAACGGTATTAATACTTCACGTGATTTTGATTCTATGCCTCTGTTTATACAACCCAGGATTGTATTAGCTTTTTTGGCTGCTGCTGCACACTGCTGGCTCATAGTCAAGTGATCATCCACTAGGACTCTAAGGTCCCTCTCACAGTTACTGTTTTTTAGCCAGGTTTCACCTAACCTGTACTTGTCACCATCATCATTTTAGCCCTTGTCTACCCACTGCAGGATGAAGGCCTCTTCCACATGTTTCCAACCAATATGATCCTGAGCTTTCTTTTGCCAATTGGGCCCGCAATACTTGCTGATGTCGTCAATCCATCTTGTTTTAGGTCTCTTTCATGGACGCTTTTTATCAAGTGGGATGTATTCTAAGATTTACTTGGTCTACCTGCCATCAGTTCTTCTTGCTATGTGACCAGCCCATTTCCATTACAATTCTTTTACTCTCTTGATGACATTGTATACTTTTGTTTGTACTCCAATGCATGTGCGGGTCTTTCTATCTTGTCTTCTACCTTTGGTTTTTCCTGCCTAAATGTAAAACCTTGCTTTTCTCCACATTAAATTTCATTTTGTTGGATAGAGCCCATTGTTCAAGTCTGTCAAGATCCTTTTGGATCCTGAGCTTGTCTTCTGGGGTGTTGGCTATTCCTGCCAGCTTAGTGTCATCTGCAAATTTGATAAATTCCCCTTCTCATCTAAGTCATTTATGAAGATATTAGAATAGAATAGAATAGAATAGAATAGAATAGAATAGAATAGAATAGAATAGAATAGAATAGAATAGAATAGAATAGAATAGAATAAATATAATAAATATAATAGAATAGAATAGAATAGAATAGAATAGAATAGAATAGAATAGAATAGAATAGAATAGAATAGAATAGAATAGAATAGAATAGAATAGAATAGAATAGAATAGAGCTGGAAGGGATCTTGGAGGTCTTCTAGTCCAACCCCCGCTCAAGCAGGAGAACCTATACCATCTCATACAAGTGACTGTCCAGTCTCTTCTTAAAAACCTCCAGTGATGGAGCGCCCATGATTTCTGAAGGCAAGCTGTTCCACTAGTTAATTGTCCTCACTGTTAGGAACTTTCTCCTTAATTCCAGGTTGCTTCTCTCTTTGATCAGTTTCCAACCATTGTTTCTTGTCCTGCCCTCTGGTGCTTTGGAGACTGCTGGTCCTAAGACAGAACCTTGTGGTACCCCACTGCTTACTTCCCTCCATGTAGATGTAGTACCATTAAGGACTACTCGTTGAGTACGGTTTGTCAGCCAGTTACAGATCCATCTGGTGGTGATGTTGTCTATCCCACATTTTTCTAGCTTACCAAGAAGTAGGTTGTCATCTACTTTGTCGAATGCCTAACTGAAATTTAAGTATACTATGTCCACAGCATTTCGCTGGTCTACTAATTTAGTCACTTTGTCAAAGAATGAAATAAGATTGGTTTGGCATGATCTGTTTTTAAAAACCCATGCTGGCTTTTAGTTATAACTTTATTTGTTTCTAGATGTCTGCAGATCTGTTTTTTTTATTTTATTTTCCAGGTTCTTCCCAGGTATTGATGTTAGGCTGATTGGTCTGTAGTTTCCTAGGTCTGTTTTTTTTTTCATTTTTTGAAGATGGGAACCACATCAGCTCTTTTCCAATCCTCAGGTAATTCCCTGGTGTTCCAGGATTTTTGAAAGATATGGTACAATGGTTCTGAGATATGGAATGGGACGTTTAGGCATGGAACCTTGGCCACGCCTCCTTCGCCCCCCTGACACCCGCCTTAGCCCATTTACACCCAGCTTTCCTCCTCCGCTGTCCCTCCCCTGGCCATTCTCCATGGCCAATGGGTTCCTGGCCCTCCGCCCCTCACCCTTCGGACCGGCCCATTCGCCCAGACACCCTTTGTCCCAGGCTTTGGCTGCACAGGACAAATAGCCCCCAGCCAATCGGGTGGCAGGCAGAAGTAATGGTGCTGTGGGGGCAGCGTGCAATTTCCGATGGGTGATCCCAGGGGCTGTAGGGCTATGAGGGGGGGGCGTGGCAGGTGAACAGTGGTGGCACACGGCTTCTTGCATTGCAGGGGGCATGGGGGTCATGGCAGGTGAACAGCAGTGGTGCACGGCTTCTGGCATTGTGGGGGGGCGCAGCAGGCAAACAGTGGGAGTGTGCAGCTTCTGGCATTGCAGGGGGCATAGGGGCAATGTCAACACTGTGACAAACTGAACTGAAGCCATTTTTCATTTTGTCTTCATTGCCACATTTTAATTTAGAGATTTTAGATGAAGGAGGAGGAAGGGGGTTGTTAGGTTTCTCAGTTAGCCATAACAATACTTCTATGTGAGAATCAAGGTCAGTGCTGATAAGAGTTTTGGCAGGCTGAAAAGCTGGGAGGAGAGCCTGCATTTTGAAATAATTGGTGAATGTGATTTATGATAGCAATGTGGGGTGGGAATTGCAACTTGTTACTTTGTAGCCTGAGAGAGGGGATTTTAGTCTTGGGTGCACCTTTGTATGTGCTGATATCTTGTTTCCTAAATAAAATGTTCTTTAAGGAAAAAATCCTTGCCTTGAAGTTTTTTTAAATGGTTTCATCTATCGGAACCATGACATTAACCCAAGACTCAAAATTATTTTAAGTTCACGGGGTCCTGAGCTCCGGTTGCCTACCCAAAGCCTTGGGAGGACGACAAAGACTCAGGAAAGAACCCAAGATGGAGAAGAAGGAAGAACCTGTCACCAGCACCGTAACCACAGCTGCTACATTGGCAGGTGGAGCGCAGGCCATTGCCCCGATAGAGAGTGTGGTTTCAGTAACTCCGGCAGCAGGTGCAAGACCAAAAGAACAGGAACACATCTGGTCATCGGAATGGACCTTGTCTAGTGGAGACTCTTGGTGCTCAGAGGTGCCCCAGCAGAAAAAGAATTCTACAAAGGCCGCTGAAGCTGAGTTTCCACTGACTGGCCCCCACGAGTCACGTTCTCCTGATCAAAGAGGCACTAAGCGTGTGGCACCTTCAGATGAGTCGGGTGAGTGGAAATATCTGGCAGCAATTCGGAGCCAGTCAGTCGAGCATTTGAGGGAGAAATTTGAAGGACTGGACATGGGAAGTAAGGAGCAGATCACCCATCAGTTACTTGTCAGTGAGCGGGATGACAGACGCCCCCGAGATTGTTCCCAGTCCAGGAGGAGTCCCAGTCCCATAGCTGGAGCCAGGGCCGCTTCCCCACATCCAAAGCCACCAGCTTTGACTTCAAGTCCAGTGCAGAGGCAAAGTCCAGATCGTCATCAGCGGCATGCCAGCCCTGACCGTTGGCGGTGGCCATTGAGCCCTGACCACCATCGACGTCGTGACAGCCCTGATCGTCGAGAACGGTATGTTAGCCCTGAATGGCACCACCGCTACATGAGCCCCAACTGGTACCCATGTCATGTTAGCCCAGACCGCCATTGGCGTAGGACAAGCCCCGATCACCACTGATATCCTGATAGCCCTGACAGGTATCCACATCAGGCTAGTCCAGATCATTATCGATACCAGGCCAGTCCCGATTGCCGTCACCGATGCCACACCAGTCCAGGCCCCCTGCCAAGGGTTGATCAGGCAGGGGGAATCCAACGAGATCTAGTGCAACAGTATGGGTTCTCTTAGACAGGCAGCAGCCCATAGCAGCTCCTCCTTTCAAGCCCACGTTTGATGGAGACCCTGAGAAATTAACTTTCTTCCTGAACCAAGTGCGCTCTTACATGAACAGAAATGCCAATACCTACCCGGACCCTGCCGCTATGGTTGACGTGATAGTGGCAAATCTAGAGGGGGAGGCATCGGAATGGCTGAACAGCCTGCACAATGAGCAAGCACCTGAGCTATGGGACTATAATCTATGCATCCAAGGGTTAAGAACCAGGTTTGAGGATGAGTCCATAGCTTTGCAAGCTGAGAAGGACATTCACGAAGTAAAGCAGGGAGGCAGACCAGCGAAGGAATATGTGTGTGAATTCTGGAGAGTGACAGGCAGAATTGAGCGGTGGCCAGAAGGATCCCTGGTCCACCATTTCAAGAATGGCCTGGACCCCAATCTATCACAGGCTTGTGTCTACCGAGGAATTCCCGGCCAACTTCAGGAGTGGTATCGTGTGGCAGTGAAAATGGACATCGAGCTAACCCGCTATAAGAAACCGCTGACTCCTGGACCTGGACCGAGACCAGACCAGGCGAGACGGCCACCTGCCCGACAAACCCCAGCAACTGGGATGACTGAACCTCCAAAATCATCTTCGGGACTGCCGATCAAGTGTTTTGGATGTGGCCAGCCGGGCCACCAGGCAGCAGCTTGTCCCGTTCCTTTTCCTCAGCAGAAAGCATCTCAGCCGCACCAGAAAAGAGAAAGGGAAGCCAGCCTTCCACCAGAGAGAAATCAAATTGGATTACTCAAGAACAAATTACCCAAGTCACCTCACCTACTCAAGAGAAGGTCGAGACCCCAGCTACAGCTGCCATCACACCTGCTCCATATGACAGCGATGACGAGGGGGAGAACGACCCGATGGTGAGTCAGCCTATTCCAACTTTTTCCCTCTCTGCCAAAATTATAGTCCCTAAGACAGGCGCTCAAATGGACTTACGGGTGTTGGTAGACTCAGTGTCAATGCTGCTAACATCGGATGTTCTTGCTTTGACAATATATGAAGATGCAGCCATTTTCTCTTTAACTTGTGTGTTACTTTTAGAGTTAGAATTAGATGATGCTGGGGGGGAGGGGGAAGAATGTGTATGGGGATTAGTTAGACATAACAACATCGCAGTAGAGTATTCTTCAAGGTTGTTTGAAATAAGAGATGATAAGAAATGGCGGATTAGAGAACTGGAGGGAAGGTTTGCATTTCAAACTAATTGGAGAGTGTGATTTATGACTGTTAATTGGAGGAGGGAATTGTGCTTTGATACTATGTGTTTAGGAGAGGGGAATTCAGATTTTGGCTTCGACCATGTACGTGCCGATGCCATGTTATTTGAATAAAGATTCTTTAAGGTAAACAATGCCTCAAAGTTCTTTGAAGAGTAACATCTCTCGGAACCATGACACTCGGGGTGTTCATGATGCCTAATCAGCCTCCCAACTGTCCTAAAATTAGGTATCAGAGCGAGGCAACTCTCCAACCCCATGAAATTTGAACAGGCAGATGGATCTTTAATGGGCAGAACCCTAATAACCCACCTAACGGAGCTGGTGCAACTAGAAGTGGGAGAGCATTGGGAATTCATTTGATTTGTGGTGGCCCCAAAAATGACTGAAGCAGTGATTCTAGGTCTAAATTGGTTAGACAAGTGGAAAACCTTCATATGGTTGGAGAAAGGGATGAGAACCTTGAGATTACCCATAGGGCCATCACCTCCCAGTTCCTCCCATGATGCTAGCGGGGAAGCAAAACCACCATCCGAGACAATAAAAACAGCAACAACTCCCCTGCCAGGAGAGCCTCTCGTTCCCAGCGAATACCAAGACTTGGTGGAGGTGTTTAGTGAGACGGAACGTGATGTCCTGCCGCCCCATAGAACAAATGACTGTGCCATTGAAATTTTGGCGGGAGCCAAACTGCCAAAGCCAAAGATGTATGTCATGACACCCCTCGAGGTGGAAGAATTATAGCAGTACATCGACAAGAATTTAGCCAGAGGTTTCATTGAGCCTGCCAAATCCAAAGTAGCTACTCCGGTGCTTTTCAAAGAGAAAAAAGATGGGTCGCTTAGGCTCTGCGTTGACTTTAAAGGTCTCAATGGGGTGAGTGTGGAGAATATGTACCCCCTTCCTTTAATGAAGGACTTGTTAGCCCTTCTAGCGAAGGGGCGAATTTTTACCAAATTAGACCTAAGAGAGGTGTACTACCGCGTGAGGATAAGAGAAGGTGATGAATGGGAAACTGCTTTCAACAGCCCTCTGGGTAGCTATCAGTTTAAAGTTATGCCATTTGGATTACAAGGAGCTCCTGCCGTGTTCATGCAACTGATTAACCAGGTGCTGTACAAACATTTATACAAAGGGGTTTTGGTGTATCTTGATGACATCTTAATCTATACAGAGACTATGGCAGAGTATATAAGCTTAGTGCGAGAGGTACTGAAAAAACTGCTGAACGCTAAGTTCTATGCCAAACTCTCAAAATGTGAATTCCATCAGACACGTTTAGATTATCTGGGCTATAGAATTTCCAACGAAGGCATTAAAATGGATCCAACTAAGGTGAAGGCTGTGATAGAATGGCAGCCCCCCAAAACTCGGAAACAACTCCAAAGCTTCCTGGGATTTGCTAATTTCTATCGTCAGTTCATCCCTTCATTTGCCGAGATTGCTTTGCCCCTTACCAAACTATTGAAAACTGGTATAGATGGGGGAAAACCGCGTCCAGGTCAGCCTCTGCACTGGTCATTACAATGCCAAACCGCTTTTGAGAATTTAAAAAGACTGTTTGCTGCTGAACCAATTCTAAAACACCCCCATCCTGAAAAGCAATTTGTAATTCAAGCCGATGCTAGCAATGTGGCTGTGGGGGCAGTACTCCTACAAAAGAATCATGAGAGGGTTTTGCAGCCCTGTGCTTACACTTGAAAAAAGTTCACTGACACAGAGTGCAGGTGGGCCATTTGGGAGAAAGAAGCCTTTGCGATTAGATGGGCTTTGCTAATGTGGCGTCATTTCCTAGAAGGGAGCAAGGTGCCTTTTGAGGTATGGACTGATCACAAAAATTTAGAGGCATTGAAAACTCCCCGTAAACTATCTCCTAAACAAGTACGCTGGGTGCAATATTTTAATCGTTTTAATTTCACCCTGAAATACATACTGGGTGGAAAGAATTTCTTAGCTGATGCCCTCTCCAGATTGCCCCAATACAAAAGCCAATGTGAGCAAGTCATAGATTCTATTATGCCCCCACCTCAAGTTATTTCTCAAATAACTCCCCGGAGTCACCAATCTGCAAAAACTCTTAACCCTGATGATCCTTTGACAAAGAAGTTAAAACAAGAATTGATTAATGACCAATGGTTCAAGGACAATCAAACCACCCTTACCCATAGGGATGGTCTAGCTTGGAAAGGGGGGAAATTGTATTTGCCTGAATCACTCAGACTCCAAGCGCTCCAACGCAGTCATGATGTTAAACAAGCTGGTCATTTTGGTTACCTAAAGACACTACATTTAATCTGGAGGCAGTTTTGGTGGCCAGGCTTAAAGAGGGATGTGGAGAACTATGTAAAAAGCTGTGCAGTCTGCGCTACCATGAAAAGAATCCCAGGAAAACCTCCTGGGCTATTGCAGCCTGTTGCGGATCCTTCCCAACAATGGGAAGAGATTGCTATGGATTTTATTGTCGAATTACCTGAGAGTAGAGGAAATACGGTAATATGGACTGTGATTGATCTATTTTCAAAGCAGGCTAATTTTATTGCCTGCTCAGGCCTCCCTTCTGCCCCGAAATTGGCTAAGTTGTTCCTTAAGCATATTTACAGACTACATGGTGCACCAAAGTGAATAATTTCCGACAGGGGGGTACAGTTTACAGCCAAATTCTGGAGGGACTTTTAAAAATTAATTGGCTCTATGCAAGGACTGTCATCGGCTTTTCACCCGTCTATGAATGGGGCGGCTAAAAAAGCGAAGGCAATGGTGGAACAATATCTTAGATGCTACATGGATTACCAACAGACAAATTGGACTGATCTCCTCCCTTTCGCTGAAGTGGCTTATAACAACACTGTACACAGCAGCACCAGATTTACGCCATTTAAAATAGCCACAGGGAGGGATTTCATCCTGATGCCTGAATACCCCCAGGAACCACCTGCCTCTCAGACTTTAGATCAATGGGTGTCCGCTTGGAAAGAGGTGTGGGACAATGCAAAGAAAGCTTGGAAAAAACCCTCATAAACTTACAAAAAACAAGCTGATAAGAAAAGAGCACCTCAAAAGTCATTTCGTGTGGGGGAGAAGGTTTATCTTTCTACAAAATATTTAAGACTCAAATTACCTAGCAAGAAATTGGGGCCAAAATACCTGGGACTTTTTCCCATAGTGCGGATTTTAAACCCAGTTACTGTGGAACTAAAACTCCCTCGGCTTTTGGGCAAGATCCACCCAGTATTTCACTGCAGTTGGTTGAAGGCTTTCAGAGATTCTACTCTGAGACCCCCTCCCAAGAAAGCACCTGGCCCACTTGTGGTAGCTGGAGAGACTCATTACGAAGTGAAGCATGTTCTTTTTTTTTTTTAAGTTTTATTGAGTTTTATAGGGTTGGGGATAAGATAGGATCGGGATAGGGATTAAGGTTTAGGGTAGGGTTGGGAACAGGATGGGGATTAGGACAGGATTGGGATCAAGATTGGGGTTACCCCCCAATAACATTTTCAAGCTTTAGCAAACAGACTATTGTCCGGGTACATAAGTTCAGTTAACACTAATTAATATAATGGTAAATAGCTATAGTAAATATGATAAACGATAATCATAAACAGTATCAGTTGGTCAGTACATATCATTCTTCTTACTAATATATATTCAAAATAACATATCACATTCATTTCTCACTAGTTCATTTTTCTAACCATTGGTAAAAATTTTCCCATGTTCTTTTTTTTTTATAAAGGTTTTTATTGAGTTTTATAAGGTTGGGGAAGGGATAGGACCAGGATACGGATTAAGGTTCGGGGTGGGGTTAGGATCGGGATTGGGGTTGGGACGGGATTGGGAACAACATTGGGGTTGCCCCCCAATAACATTTTCAAGCTTTAGCAAACAGACTATTGTCCGGGTACATAAGTTCAGTTAACACTAATTAATATAATGGTAAATAGCTATAGTAAATATGATAAACGATAATCATAAACAGTATCAGTTGGTCAGTACATATCATTCTTCTTACTAATATATATTCAAAATAACATATCACATTCATTTCTCACTAGTTCATTTTTCTAACCATTGGTAAAATTTTCCCATGTTCTTTTTTTTTTATAAAGGTTTTTATTGAGTTTTATAAGGTTGGGGAAGGGATAGGACCAGGATACGGATTAAGGTTCGGGGTGGGGTTAGGATCGGGATTGGGGTTGGGACGGGATTGGGAACAACATTGGGGTTGCCCCCCAATAACATTTTCAAGCTTTAGCAAACAGACTATTGTCCGGGTACATATGTTTAGTTAACACTAATTAATATAATGATAAATAGCTGTAGTGAATATGATAAACGATAATCATAAACAGTATCAATTGGTCAATACATATCATTCTTCTTACTAATATATATTCAAAATAACATATCACATTCATTTCTCACTAGTTCGTTTTCCTAACCATTGGTAAAAATTATCCCATGTTCTAAAATAAACTGAATCTTCGTTCTCTTTAATCTCTAAGGTTAGTCTATCCATTTCTGCACACTCTAAAATTTTCTTAATTAAAATCTCTTCAGTTGGTAAGTTTTCATTTTTCCAGTATTGGGCAAATACTATTCTCGCTGCTGTCAATACATGCAATATTAAATACTCATTCTCCTTCTCATACTTAGCTCCTAATATTCCTAACAAAA
The DNA here is from genome assembly GCA_023970755.1 of Azemiops feae. NCBI lineage: Eukaryota > Metazoa > Chordata > Lepidosauria > Squamata > Viperidae > Azemiops > Azemiops feae. Next base: position 10,616 of record JALGBA010000116.1, on the reverse strand, counting down.
ACAGTTCTGGTTTAAATTCTATCTGTATTTTAGTCATCTTTTCCAGTCATGTATGTATCCTAAGCCAGAACTTTTTCGCTTTAGGGCATACCCACCAGATATGGTAGTAAGTACCTGGCCTTTGTTTACATTTCCAGCAATTATTCGAAGTATTTGTAAACATTTTCGCTAATCTTACTGGTGTCATATGCCATCTATAAAACATTTTATACAAATTTTCTTTATATGAAACTGCTTTAGTCAATTTAATATTTCTATCCCATAATTTTTGCCAGTCTTCCAAATCTATAGAATATCCAAAGTTTTTTGCCCATGTTATCATTGTTTCTTTTACTTGTTCTTCTTCCATCTTCAAGTTTAGTAGAAATCTGTAAAGTTTCTTAATCAGGTTTTCATCTGTTTTTAACAATATTTGATCAAATTCTGTCTGTTCTTTGTAAAATCCCGTTGTCTTTGCATCTTTTTTATATCTTGTTTCAATTTGCAAATATGGCCACCATGCTAAGTCAATACCTTGTCATTGTAAATCTTGTCTGTCTTTCAATTTTCCTTCCTTGTCCAGGATATCTTTATAAGTGACGACTTTGTCATAGTTAATTAAATTTGGGTAAGCAAAAGCTTCCATTGTTGAAAGCCACTCAGGTAGTTTAATATAAATTTTCTGCTTTATTCTTTCCCATTCTGAAAGAAGTACATTCCTTATAAAGTGGTTTTGAAAGTATCTATGTGTTTTATTTTTCCCGTACCATAGGAAGGCATGCCAACCAATTTGTAGGTCATGCCCCTCTAGGTACAATAGTCTTTTATTTCTCAGCGTTATCCATTCTTTAAGCCATGGTAAGATGGCTGCTTGATAATATAGTCTCCAGTCCGGGAGTCCAAATCCTCCACTATCTTTAGCTTCTTGTAACATTTTCACTTTAATTCGTGCTTTCTTCCCTTGCCAGATAAATCTCAATATTGTTGCATTTAGATCATCAAAAAAGACCTTTGCCAATTTTACAGGAATCGTTTGGAATAAGAAGAGTATTTTCGGTAAAATATTCATTTTCACTGTGGCTATTCTTCCTAACAGTGACAGTTGAAGATTTTTCCACTTTTCCAAGTCCAATTTTATTTGTTTCAACAATCTTTCATAGTTATCTTCTTTTAATGTTATACATCTTGCTGTTAAGTAGATTCCTAGATACTTAACTTTTTAAACTATTTGTAAATTTGTCTTTTTTGTAAGTTGAGTTTTCTGTTTGTCTGTTAAGTTCTTTGTTAATAGTTTAGTCTTTTCTCTATTTATTTTCAAACCTGCCACTTCTCCAAACTTTTCTATTTTCTCCAACAGTTTAGTAGCTGTTTCAAGTGGCTCCTCCAAGATAAAAACCAAGTCATCCGCGAAGGCTTCTAATTCAGGGCTTTTCAACCGGTGGTACACCTGGCTGGTGGTACGCGGCATCGCCTTCCTCCCCCCCTCCTCCCCCCCGTCACCTTCCTCCCCCCCCCGCTCCGTTCCTTCCCAGCTCACTTGTTTGTGGAATTCATGCTGCTTGGAGGCAGCCTGCAGGAACCCTACTGAGGGCGTGCGAAGAGCGCAGGCGCAGAGCAAGGCCCCGCCCTCCCCAGGGACTCCTGCAGCAACCAGATTGACTTCTTCTCGTGCAGGATCCCTGTCGCCCTTCTGCCCCTCTTCTTACTTCAGAAGCAAGCCTGAAGGGGACAGAGCTATCCACTCCCTCAGGTAGGGGTTTGAGACCCTTCTTTTCCCCCTTCTCTCTCTCTCTGTTGCGGCCTCACTCTCTTCCATTTTCTTTTCCTCTTCCCCCCCCCATTAGCTTGCGATACCCTTCACGGCCCTCAAGTTGCCTCCCAGGGCTCCAGACTTTCCCCCCCTCTCCTCTTACCAAGATGCCCGGCTTTACGGAGGGCAAAGCAAAGCTACAAGCAAGTTAACTGGGCAGGAGCTGGCATCAGCGTTCAGCTCACTTGCTTGCAGAAAGGGAGCCGGTGTAAAAAGGCAGGCGTCTCAAAAGGCAGGCGTCTCCTGCCTGCTTTGCATGGGGCCAGGCTGGAGGGATGCAGGGCTGTAATTTCCCTGAAAGTGGCTGGAAGGGTTTGGCTGGGGGGGGGGAGGAGACGAGAGGCTCTGGCAGGTCTTGGGCTGGTGTTGCGCTTTGTGGGTCTGTGTGTGTTTGTGTGTGTACACACAACGCAGGAGGCTTGCAAGGGGTGAGTCTTCCTCCCCCTGGCTCCGCTTTTCCCCCCCCACCCTTTCCTCAATTGGCTCAGCAGGAGCAAAGGAATCCAGCCCTTTTTCTCTCTGCAGCCACCAGCCCTAGTTCCTTTCTTGTTTTCTGCTTGCTTTCTACAAGCAAGTTAACTGGGCAGGAGCTGGCATCAGCGTCCAGACTGCAGCTCACTTGCTTGCAGAAAGTGAGCAAACGAGATTGCTGGGAGCCGGTGTAAAAGGGCAGGAGTCTCCTGCCTGCTTTGCATGGGGCCAGGCTGGAGGGATGCAGGGCTGTAATTTCCCTGAAAGTGGCTGGAAGGGTTTGGCTGGGGGGGGGAGGAGGCGAGAGGCTCTGGCAGGTCTTGGGCTGGTGTTGCACTTTGTGGGTCTGTGTGTGTTTGTGTGTGTACACACAACGCAGGAGGCTTGCAAGGGGTGAGTCTTCCTCCCCCTGGCTCCGCTTTTCCCCCCCCACCCTTTCCTCAATTGGCTCAGCAGGAGCAAAGGAATCCAGCCCTTTTTCTCTCTGCAGCCACCAGCCCTAGTTCCTTTCTTGTTTTCTGCTTGCTTTCTACAAGCAAGTTAACTGGGCAGGAGCTGGCATCAGCGTCCAGACTGCAGCTCACTTGCTTGCAGAAAGTGAGCAAACGAGATTGCTGGGAGCCGGTGTAAAAGGGCAGGAGTCTCCTGCCTGCTTTGCATGGGGCCAGGCTGGAGGGATGCAGGGCTGTAATTTCCCTGAAAGTGGCTGGAAGGGTTTGGCTGGGGGGGGGAGGAGACGAGAGGCTCTGGCAGGTCTTGGGCTGGTGTTGCGCTTTGTGGGTCTGTGTGTGTGTGTATACACAACGCAGGAGGCTTGCAAGGGGTGGGTGTCTTCCTCCCCCTGGCTCCGCTTTTCCCCCCCCACCCTTTCCTCAATTGGCTCAGCAGGAGCAAAGGAATCCAGCCCTTTTTCTCTCTGCAGCCACCAGCACTAGTTCCTTTCTTGTTTTCTGCTTGCTTTCTACGAAAGCAAGTTAACTGGGCAGAGCTGGCATCAGCGTCCAGACTTGCAGCTGGAGGGATGCAGGCTTGTAATTTCACTGAAAGTGGCTGGAAGGGTTTGGCTGGGGTGGGGAGAGGCAAAGAGGCTCTTGCATGTCTTGGCTGGTGTTAGCGCTTTGTGGGATCCTGTGTGTGTTTGTGTGTATGTAAACACGCAGGAGGCTTGCAGGGGTGAGTGTCTCCTCCCCTTGCTCCGCTTTCCCCCCCCACCCTTTCCTCATTGGCTCAGCAGGAGCAAAGGATCCAGCCCTTTTTCTCCCTGCAGCCACTAGCACTAGTTCCTTTCTTCTGTTTGTGGGAGTTATGTCCTGTGCCCCCATGTGTAGTCTGCCCGATGCAGCTGACCACAATGGACCGTAAACAGGACATAAGGGAACTTTGATCAGATCGCATTGACAACTCCCCCAGTCACAAACGGCTTGGAAACTGTGTTCACCCTCACGTACTCATATGTAAATAGGTTATCCCTCCTACTTGCTTCCTGTACACACCCACATTTTGCTGAGCTAATAAAAGAGATTCCCTGACTTTTGTTCTGGGTCTCTCATCCCGAGGAAAAACTCTGCGTGGTGTTATTTCTTCACTGTTTCGGCTAAATTTCATGAGAGGCCCTCTGGAAGCGGAAAAACCGCAACTGGTGACCCCGACGTGATCACTAATAAAGTGATACGTTCCTTCGACCTCCTACTACTCATCGCCCGGACGAGGCTTAGTGCACTTCAGATATCGTTGGTAAAGACGGCTATCTTTTCGTGAGTAATGGGGGGAAAATTTTCTAAGACGCAGGCCGTGCATCTGCAAGAACTTAGAGAATTAACGAAGTCTACAAATTTTATTCTCAAAAACAGCGGTAAATTATTGCCTGTTTTGAGTAAATCTGATTTGGTTAATTTATTATGTTATATTTGGGAAAAATATCCGGCATATCCGGAAAAGGGCTCACTTAAAGTGACTACATGGAGTAAATTAGGTATCTCTTTCCATGAGCATCCCAGAGCTCCTGCAAAAATGCTATCATCATGGCGAATTGTTCTGGAATGCCTCAAAGTCCATGAACAAGGGCTCATGGAGACATTGGGCTCTGTGACCCCCCCACCGCCTTACAAGAGACAAATTTCACAAGGCAATGAGGCATTTCCTCTTACCTCCCCCTCCTCACCATCTCCTCCATTTCCCCCCCCCTCAGTTCCTCTTTCTGCTGATCTTTCTATTGTTCCTCCTGCAGCCCCTCCCATGAGTGCTGTAACTTCTACCATAGCTGAAGCTCGAAGTCAGGGTTTGCTTGATATTGATGAATTGTCTGAGTGTTCTGCATTTCCTGTTGCTTTTGTTCAGAATACTGCGGGTGCCATGATACCTCAATTTATACCTCTTCCTTTAAAAACAATCAGAGACCTGAAAACAGCAGTCTCGATGTACGGCATTCAAGCCCCTTATGTCAAAGGTCTTTTTAATGCCCTGGCTGGGTCTTTCATTCTTACTCCCCAAGATTGGAAAGATATTTTGAGAATGCTTTTGACCGGACCCCAGTATGTTGTGTGGGAATCAGATTTTCGCCGAGAGGCTGAATCCGCTGCCCATGTTGCTGGGATAGCTGCAATTACGGCAGATGCCATTTCAGGCTCTGGTCAGTTTTCGCTTGTTACTGCCCAAATGCAGCTTCCCCCAGCTACTTTCCCTTTAGTCAGCCTGGCCAAGGCTGATGACTCAGGAGCCCTTCCCACTTCCTCTTTTTCAAAAATTCTTCAAGGTCCCAGTCAGCCTTTTTCTGACTTTATTGAGGAGTTGCAAAAGGCAGTGGATAGGCAAATTACCAATCCCACGGCACGTGCAGAATTGCTTTTAAAATTGGCGTATGAAAATGCAAATACTGACTGCCGTCGTGTTTTGCAACCTCTTGCTGCTAGATCTGACTCCACTTTGGCTGATTTCCTTAAAGCCTGCCGCATAGTGGGCACAAATGCCTTTAATATGGAAACACTGGCCATGGCTTTACAACAGGGCACAAAACCTGGTGGCAATTGTTTCAATTGTGGCAAACCTGGTCATTTTAAAGCCCAATGCCGTGCCCCAGGAGGGGGGGCATCGCGTCAAGCTCAAAAAGGGCTAAAACCAAAAACAATTTGCCCTAAATGTAAAAACGGGTTCCATTGGGCTAATCAGTGTCGTTCTGGCTCAAATTTCCAAGCCCAGTCGGAAAACTAGAAAGGGGGCGAACAGCCAGCCCCACCCAAAAGGCTGTACAGCAACTGCCATTTCCTGTTTCTTATCTGCCTGCTATTGTTCTTAGTGCTGATGTGTCACTTGATGCAGACTTTCCTAATACGCCCTATGTGATCTCCGCCTCCCTCTCTGCCCCCCTCCCCCCTCTTACATCTGCTTTGCTACTTCCTCATGACTCACTCACTTTACGTGGTGCTTCATTTCCCCCTGCACTCTTGACATGCTCTATGGAACCTACAGTTTTGCTCCAAATTATTCCAAGCTACCCAATTTCAATACAAAAGGGAGAGATATTAGCAAAACTGATAATCCTCCCACCAGAGGACCCTCCCACTCCCTCTGAAACCACAGAACTTTTTGCAATTACTAAAACAATGCAACATAGTCGCCCTGCTATGGAATTTCATATTAAGGGACGCCCTTTTTTTGGCATTTTAGATACTGGCGCAGATGTGTCTGTGATCCGTACTGCTGAGTGGCCTTCTGATTGGCCCACCGAATCCTCACCAGCAGTCCGTGGCGTGGGCGGTACTCAACTTGCAAAAATTAGTAAGGACTGGTTGCCGGCTACATCACCTCAGACTTCCACAATTGCTTATATTAAGCCAGTTGTTTTACCTCTTCATATAAATTTGTGGGGCCGTGACCTGCTCCACCAATTCGGCGCAAAATTAAGCTTGGAATAATTATGTCACCTCCTTCACCTCTTCGCCTTTCTCTTAAATCTGACATTCCTGTCTGGATAGACCAATGGCCTTTAACTTCTGAAAAGGTCACTGCTCTACGTATTCTAGTGTCTGAACAACTTGCTCTAAAGCACATTGAACCCTCATTAAGCCCCTATAACACCCCAGTTTTTCTTATAAAAAAGAAATCAGGCAAATGGCGTTTCCTCCACGATTTACGTGCAGTGAATGCTGTTTTACAACCTATGGGAGCGCTGCAATGCGGCCTCCCAAACCCAAATTTAATCCCAAAAGACTTTGATCTTATGATCATAGATTTAAAGGACTGTTTTTTTTCTATTCCTCTTCACCCGGATGATATGCAACTTTTCGCTTTTTCAGTTCCTGAACTTAATATGTGTAGGCCAACTTCTCGCTATCAATGGCGTGTTCTTCCTCAAGGCATGCTAAACAGTCCCACCATGTGTCAATTTTATGTTAATGCTATGTTAGAACCATACCGTGCTATGTTCCCTCACTTTCTTGTATATCACTACATGGATGATATTCTTGTCGCTGCACCTGGCCCTGTGGGCATAGTCAACCAAACACTACCTGTTCTCACTACCATGCTAGCTGAAGGGGGACTTAATATAGCCCCAGATAAGATACAGCAAAAGGCACCTTTTTCATATCTGGGTCATAAACTCCTTTCTTCTCACTCAACACCCATTTTTCCTCACATATTTTTAGAGAAGGATACCACATTGGTGCAGCTCCAACAATATCTAGGTACCATAAATTGGATAAGACCTTACCTTGGCATTTCCACCAGCCAGTTGGCACCACTTTTTTCTTCTCTTACTCAGGGAAAGCAACCCTCAGACATCATACACCTTAATGTGCAACAGTTAGGTGTCTTGAAACAAGTAGAACAAGCACTCCACACACAATGGGTGGACCGCTGCATCCCTGATGAGCACCTACTAATCATCATCATAAATACGCCACGGCTACCAACTGCACTTCTGGCACAAAACCCAAAGCCACTTCTTATTCTAGAATGGCTTCACCTCCCTCACACTCCTAGAAACACAATTAGTCAAAAACCTTTTCAATTTGCCTCTCTCATCTCTAAGGCTCGCCTTCGAGCAAAAGCCCTTGCAGGAATAGAACCTTCTGTCCTATATGTACCATGTTCTCTCACTACATGGGAAACCATCTATTCTAACTCTGAAGCCTTGCAGCTTGCTCTCACTGAGTGGCCTGGAAAGATATCCTGCCACCCTCCTGCTGATCCTCGCATTCAGCTCCTACAAAATATCCCTGTTTCATGGGATACCCAATTACAACGCTTTCCAATCCCACATGCTGTCACACTCTTTGCAGATGGCAGTAAACAATTTGGTGCTTGTGCCTGGTATATTCATGACCAATGGCACACAAAAATAACGCCACCCCAACGGTCTGCTCAGCGTGCGGAACTAGCCGCTGCCATTCTAGCTTTTCAAACATTTTCCACTCAACCTATAAATCTCATTCTTGACAGTCTCTATGTCACTCAAATTGTCACCACTATTTTTCAATCATACCTCTCTCCATCCCTGGACCCAGATTTAACTTCTTTATTTTCCACCCTACAAACTGTAATATCCAACAGGAAACATCCTTACTTTGTAACACACATAAGAAGCCACCAGCCTTTTCCTGGCTTCTTGCAAAAAGGAAATGATATTGCAGATGCTGCAGCCTCTGCTACCTGCCTCATGTCTCTTTCTCCTGTCTCCCCTTGGGACAGTCATGCTTATTTCCATCAAAATAAAAAAGCACTTGTGAAACAATTTGGACTAACCACTGCAGAAGCAACTGCTATTCTCCAGCAGTGTGCCACTTGCAGCAAGCAGGCTCACTCGCTCCCAATGGGGGTTAACCCCAGAGGAACTGAGTGCTACCAAATCTGGCAAATGGATGTTACACAATATGCCCCATTTGCCCCATGGAAATATCTTCATGTTTCCATAGACACCTTCTCTGGCTTCATCATTGCAACCCCTCAACGGGGTGAAGCCACTAAGCATGTCATTAATCATTGTATTCGTTCATTTGCAACGTTGGGATGCCCAAAAGAACTTAAAACAGACAATGGTCCTGCTTACACAGGAGCAGCTTTTTGCTGCCTTTTGTAATCAGTGGTCAATTGTTCACAAATTTGGAATACCTTACAATTCCCAGGGCCAAGCTCTGGTTGAACGTGCCAACCAGACGTTAAAACATGCGCTGGAAAAATATAATCAGACACAGGGGAAAACTCCCCCTAGCCTCCCAGCTTTGCAAAACAGGCTTAACCTGTGTTTATACACCATTAACTTCCTGAACCTGACGGGCACTCCTCCATCATCCGCAGCAACTCGTCACTTCTCTGCTTCTCCTGCTGCAGCAACATCCAAACCACTGGTGTACTTCAAACGACTTCCTGACCCCACCTGGAAAGGCCCTGCTGAACTCATCACCTGGGGACGAGGTTACGCCGCCATCCAAACCAACGGTGAGACTTTGTGGGTCCCTGGTCGACACATCCGTCCCTATCATTCCAAAACAAAAACAGAGGACCTTTCCCCATCTGACGTTAACAACTTGGGTTAACTGGTGAAACCATACCATGGCAAAACGAGTGATGTGCCTGGGTCTAGGACTGACACTGATAATGAAAGCCCTGATGTATAAGATGGATCTGAATCAAGGAATTCCTGAGCAGGGAGCATGGCAAGATAACACCTACATAAAAGACATTGGTCAACTGGCTGTGGCAATGAACAAGACAAATTGCTGGATGTGTATGCACATCCCACCACAAGGAACACAAGGTTTGATGGTGCAAGCAGTCCCTTTGAATAACACCAGCTGGCTAACCTATGACAACTCCACACAGCCCATTAAACGATTATCAAACAAGAAAGGGATGGTTCTAGCGATTGGTCATAGGTTGCAGGAAAAGGCAGAGATTTGTTTTGAATACAAACCTGGTGATAGTACAAACAGCATCAAATTAGGGGTTTATCCTTTTTGTAATAAAGTCATACAGATTACTTCCCAAATGACTCGTAACGGGACTAACCTCAATGGAACAGTAAAAATATTAAAGGAACAGATCCACACCTACACACAGTATCAATGTATATATCAGATGTATACTTGTAATACTGGAGTCCAATCTGAAGGAAGTTGCTCTCCACCATGCCCTGTTAACACCTCAGCCAATGACATGTTTCATAAGCAATGCGGACAATATAATGTTTCCAACAGCAAGGTCATGACATGTCGATGGATTTCCTCTATAGTCAAGTTGATTGAGTCACCAGATAACTCCACATTTCCTATCATTGATCATGGACTATGGTTTTTGTGTGGCCGACGAGCATATTCACATGTCCCACCAAGGTGGTCTGGCTGTTGTACCTTGGGATATGTATTACCATCTCTGCTGGTCTCTGACACCCTGCCTGTTGGACGTCTTCGCAATAGGAGGGAGGATATTAAGTCTCCATTAAATTTAAACTGGGGTGTTGCTATTGCTCGTGGGATGATACCACCACTAGGGATCGCTATGAACTATAGGGATCTGCATGCTTTAAATAATTGGACTGTTGTAATGTTTAATGATACCATTAATGCACTCAAATTAGTAACTAAGGAATTGACTGAGGTTAGAGAAGTAGTATTGCAAAATAGGTATGCCTTGGATTTTATGTTAGCTTCTAAAGGTGGCGTCTGTGCACTGATCCACTCCCATTGTTGTGTATACATCCATGACTATAAACTGAATATCACCCACACGATACTACACATGGAAGACATGATCAACAACAACCCCCTTCAGACCAACGGCCCAGATGCCCTGGACATATGGGGGCATTGTGGTCCTAGTTACCGGACGGCTCTTGGCTGCGCTCTCTGATTCCTACAATAATAACCATAATCATTCTTCTGGTTATGTTGTGTTGTTGCATTCAATGTCTTCCTTCCCTACTGCAGACATGTAAAGGTCTTTTACCTTCCCAAAGAAAAGATATGTTTATAGCCGAAAGACAATCACTTTTAAGCCTTGAAGGCCTACGTTTTGAAAAAACAAAAACAGAGGAGATGTGGGAGTAATGTCCCTGTAGCCCATGTGTAGGCTGCCATGCAGCTGAACCACATGGACGGAAACAGGACAAAGGAGAACTTTGAGCAATAATCCCATTGACAACTCCTCCCAGTCACAAATGGCTTGGAAACTGTGTTCACCCTCACGTACTCATATGTAAATAGGTTATCCCTCCTACTTGCTTCCTGTACACACCCACATTTTGCTGAGCTAATAAAAGAGATTCCCTGACTTTTGTTCTGGGTCTCTCATCCCGAGGAAAAACTCTGCGTGGTGTTATTTCTTCACTGTTTCGGCTAAATTTCATGAGAGGCCCTCTGGA